>JADDOH010000126.1:0-183424 GCA_016648135.1 Agrypnia vestita | reverse complement strand
TTTCCTTTACAAGAAGTTATCCAAATTTCGAAAAAATGGTAATCTGTTGGGGCAAGGTCCGAAGAGTACGGTGGATGTCTTAGAAATTCCAATTAAAGCTCCTCTAATTTGGTAGCCGTCTGTTGTGCAGTGTGTGGTCTAGCGTTATCATGAAGCAGCAGTGGCCTAGAGCGATTAACCAGCCTCGGTTGTTTAGCAGCTAGCTTTTCCATCATGGTTTGCAGTTGCTGACAATAGACATCTGCCGTAATCGTCTGGCCATATTTAAGAAAGCTGTAGTGAACGACACCAGCACTAGTCCACCAAACGCTCACAATAAACTTTTTTGGAGTGAATTTTCGCTTGGGGCATGGTTTAGCTGGTTCGGCAGGGTTCAGCCATTGCGATGAGCGCTTCCGATTATCGTACAGGATCCACTTTTCATCACAGGTAATGATTCGATTTAAAATCCCTTCATGATTGTGCCGGTTGAGTAATGCAAAGCAGCAGTCAACGCGCGTTTGTTGATTTGCTTCACTCAATTCGTGAGGTACCCACCTTTCAAGCTTTTTCACCTTATCAATTTGCTTCAAGTGGAGTAAAACAGTTTTATCACTAACACCGCAGCCTGCAGCTAACTCGGATGTGGTTTGCGATGGATCCGCTTCCACAATAGCCTTCAATTCTTCATTATCAACTTTGGTCTCCGGCCGTCCACGGGGCTTGTTCTGCAGGTCGAAATTTCCAGAACGAAAACTTTGGAACCAAAAACGCACTGTGTTTTCTTTTGCGGCACCGTCGCCATACACATTATTAATCCTTCGAACCGTTTCTGTAGCACTGGTGCCACGGTGGAACTCGTACTCGTAAATAACGCGATATTTCAAGTTTTTCATTTTGTAAACTGAGTGACGCAAAGAAAAAAACAATTGAGGAAAAAACAAATGAATTATAATTTTCAAAACACAAATACATGAGTAAATAGCTGTATACATTTGGATTTGGAATTCCTAACCAAAGAGAAGATATTTGAGATCAAATTTGCCAGTACGGCAAAACGCCAATTTCATATGTAAGGACCTAATATATATAAATTAACTTTGTAAACACCACTTATTTATTGGAAAAATTCTCCATGTTTTTTTTTTCGTTATCCTGACGACGAAGCCATTGGTTTCGAAACATGTTAAATTTTTTCAATAAATAAGTGGTGTTTACAAAGTTAATTTATATAAATTATAAATATTAATAAATTAGAATATATCATTGATGAAAACGTGTCCTCACCAAAGAGTTCCTGTTTTATACAAATTAGAAAAATTTAGTATAATTTATTAATATTTTCAATATTTAAAGCATTAACTTTGTAGATGGTGGAAATGGTGAACGTTACATTGTGTAAAGTGATCACTTAAGCCAGCCGTACGATAAGTCGTAAGCCCTATGAATACCCAAAGACTTCCATACCTACTTTCCCATAAAAATATAATTTCGTCTCTGTGAGACATCTATAATATGTTGGCTGATTAATGATGTCCCTATGACAAAAATCCAGTACTGTTCTTAAAAATGTGTACAAACTCAAAAAATTTTGAACGAAAATACTGGTCTAAAGGAGTTTTAAATATTCAAATGATATTTCAAGCGCATTCGAATGTAATGATAATAATTCGGAAGAATCTTATTACATATATAAAGGGTATTGCTAAAAATTCCAAAAATCATAAAATAGATATCTCGTTAGTGACATGTGTGGTCATTTTAGCGCTAAGGATTGTTGCAACACATATACGGAACATGTCGTATAATTTAAATGTATGCAACTTTTGGAAATGGTGAAACATTGTGTAAAGTGATCACCAGCATTACGATAGGTCGTAAGCTCTATGAATACCCAAAGACTTCTATATCTTCTTTCCCATAAAAATATAATTTAATCTCTGTGAGACATCTATAATATATTGGTCAAACATATTAACAAAATAATTATTATTTATGTTAGTTTATAACCACGAAAAAATACTTTTTTGTCTACCGGTTTCGAGACTTAACCCTTCTCTTCGTCACGATAACCACTACATTAGCATGTGAATATCACTACATATCACAACCATAGTATTATTTACATACCAACCAAATAATACTATGGTTGTGGTGTGCAGTGTTACTCTAACTAAAGTGCATGTTGGCTTTTAGTTGAGTAACATGTGAGTAGTTGTGGCGAGTATTGTAGTGCTATTGTAGTGCTAGTGTAGTGGTTGTCTTGACGAAAAGACGGGTTACATCTTAGTTTCGGTAAACAAAAAGTAATTTTCAGTGGTTATAAGCTAACAAATAATATTTTGTCAGAGAAATATATGTTTATCATGTAGGAATAAAATATTCGAATTGATATATATAAAAATAATGAGCTTTTTTATATGGCTTCTTCGATAGAATTTAAATATTTTAAGCTATCTAATATTCTAGTGAAATTTTTTAACTCTCAGACTATTAACGTTAATCCTTTTCAGAATTTCCTTCCCTCGATGATATTGGTGTAAGCCAACTTCTCACTACCGACGTCAAATGTCTCGCGTCGGGTGAAATTTGACAGTAGACACCTAAAAATTGGGTGTTTCCTAAGATTTAAGGGCCACAGGGCCACAAATAGGGTAACCCAAAAAACTCAAACAAATATAGTTATCGAATTTAAGAATTTTTACTAATCTGGAAAAAGAAAACACGTACCAAAACCTATTGATGTTTATTTTTAAAAATTAAAAAGTTGAAAAATCTTAAGTTTAAAAAATAATTAAAATCAGCGATATCAGAATGGTACCTATCTAAAACTTTCGCTCTAGAGGTCGAAAATATACAAAAAACTCTATGTAGAAAAATCCGTTTAAAGACAAGGTAAACTAGATATTTGAATATATTCAAGAACACATTCATATTTGTGAAGTTGTAATTTTTCAGAACAAAGTTCTGTGAAATTTTTAAAACCAAATAATTAATCAATTAGAAAGACATACAGAAAATCTAATTCACGAAAAAATAATGGATAAAAATAAAAATTAATCAATTAATAAAAAATAAGAACTACATATAAGGTATATTCACGAAAACATAGAGGGTTGCTATAGCTTAGTGGTCAGAGTACCGGCCCCGGAAAGGAGGTGACCTGGGTTCGAATCCCAGTAGTAACTTAATATTTTTTTCGTGAATTAGGTGTTTCTGTGTATTTGGTTTTAGATATTTGAAGTTCATTCAATGTTAATGTGGATTAGGCGATAAATATTAATAAATATTTTTTACTCTAGGTACCTAATTTATTTGGCCAAACAGCCCAAATAATATTTTTATATTTATTAATTTATTTATTTGCTTTGTTTTGGGGAAAATTAACAGCAAAACAACAATCTTAAAAATAAGAAATAATGGTTTTTACAATTATGCCAATTACAAATTTTCCACTGAATATAAATATAAAGGTTCTAAGAACAGTCACTGGAATTTGTCCCCAGAGGGATGATTAATTAATTAAAATGAATTATAGAAGTCTCACGAATATGAAGCTGTGAATTTGAAAAACGTGTGTGGAAGTACATGTATATGATGGTCCAGAGACTACAACCTGTATGAGCTGGCTTAAGTGATCACTATATAAAATACAAAGTTGCATTTCAAAAAATGATAACTTAAGCCAGCTAATGTAGGATTTAAGCCCCGGATCAATGAGTGAAAAGGTTTTCACACACATTTCTTATATCTAAACCTTCCTCTCTGTGAAACTTCTATAATTTATCTTACTTAGACCAACAATTTATCCAATTTAATTTTCTATTTAGAATTTTTACTGAAAAACCACACGCAAATAGAGAATTTATTATAATTACATTGTTTCTTTGCATATTAAATACCACAGTGGGAATATCATAAAGGTTGAGACTTTTATGTGTCAGGAAAGTCATCTTAATAAATTCAATTGAAAGACTTTCGAAGGCTGTTTGGATGCTGAAGGAAACTTCTACCTCAATAAGAGACAGGACTTCCGCGGAGATGCTGAAAGAAGAAGATTGAAAGAAGCTCATTGAAATCAAACTCAGGTATCCTTGGGGGACAAAGTGATAGTTCTTATTTAATAATGACGTGAATTGAATTGAGTTTATCATACAAATTGCAATATAAGGAAGACATATGTAGATATAAAAAATCCTTTCCGGCATATCTCGCAAGAATATGGGGGTTTTTCTTTTTTATCTACGAGCAACACTAACGGAGAAAAGAGATTATTAAAATTGACTTGTATTGTCACACTTCGCTCACATCATTAACAACCACCCGTAAAAAAAATATAAAAAAAATTATAAGAAAATTAATAAAATTACTTTTATTGTTAACAAAAATTAACTTATAACACTTTCCTCATATCATTAACAATCATCAGTGGAAATTTCATAAAAAGGTTATTAAAATTATCTTACATTATTCTGGTTTTTATCTTATGGGGTATCACGCCGTGTTTTTACAAACTTTTTGGTCGACCTTTCGGATCCTATTGTAGGGTCCATCATCAGAGTTGATTTATTGTTGTGAATGTTTGTGTTGTGGCTAAGTATTCCCTTGCAATATCGTGCCGAATGTATTACGTTTATGTATAACGTGACAATAACGTGTTATCATCTCTTCACCATCATATTCAAGGAAACGTAAGAGGCGCTATAGCGTAATTGGATAACGCGCCTGCCCCGGATATGAGAAGATCCGTGGTTCGAATCCCGGTAGTAGACAATTATTTTTTCATGGATTTGATTTTTCTGTATGTTTTTCTAATTGATTAAGTAATTTGGTTTTAAATTTCACAGAAGTTTGTTCTCAAAAAATTGCAACATCACAACAAGAATATTTCTTGAATATAATATATGTGTGTTGTATCAAATATGTCCAAAAATATAAAATTAATCAAAACGGTTATTTCTAGCGTCCCTAAGCGGCAGTTACAAAAAGTAATCAGATTGCTCTAAAAATGGATAATATATGCTAACCAATTAATAAATGAGACTTACAGATAAGGTCGATATATTCACGGAAATGTAAGAGGCCGCTATAGTGTGATTGAATAACGCGCCTGCCCCGTATAGGAGGCGATCCATGGTTTGAAACCCGGTAGCAGCCAAATATTTTTTCGTGGATTTGATTTTTCTGTTTGCTCTTCTAATTGATTAATTAATTTATTTTTGGATACCATATTTTTTACGTCAGTGCGCTAAGCGATATGTACCTACACACAAAACTTTCTGCTTCCGTTTGGAAGATATTCAGTTACACGGAATGGTATCAGGCATACTTGCATAAAGGCATACTGCTCTCGTGCTCACCACCTATTCTCTATAAACCGCAATTGCTCTAAATCCAGCTGAAAACAGCAACGATCACATGCCAGATTATTTATTTGCCAACAAAAATATTATAACCGATCAGACATGTTCGCGATAATGTAGGATTTTCATCCATAATCCCACTATTATTTAAAATACCACAAAAATATTTTTACTACGTGCTGAGCACCTTGATCCCTTGGCCTCTCTGGAACTTGAAGGATGACTGGTCAATTTTCCTCTCGAAATTGATCCAAAGTTATCTCAGCGATTAGAGAATAATCTTGCTGATTATTAAATCTGGCCTAACAATTGTGACTTGAAGACTTCGTTGCTAACGTCATAATATGCAAATACCCGAGGCCAGTCAACAAATTGGCTACATATTTAAGTAATATGTACATGACCATAAGACCTTTAAAATAATACAACATGAATAAACAATAGATTCATAGAAAAAATTATGTAAAAAAAAGAAGACGTTGGTTAATAAAATTATGGTAACATAAGAAAAATAGGCAATGGAACAAAACAGTCTTAAAGTATAAAGTAGTTACTTAGAAGAATGTAATATAAGTAAGTAAAAAGATCTAGAACAATCAAGTTTCTAGTGCAAAGAAAATTATAAAATCAATCCCGATAATCACTAAATTACAGAATATTGAGAAATCAAATGTAGGAAAAAGAAAAATTTATCAAAAATGGCTCCCGAGCATTAATTAAAATATCGATAAATTAATTTAAAATCAAAACGATAAGGTACTTTGCATTTCAACGCTACAAAACCAGCATAGATAATTACAAATCAAGATCAAGGGTACGCGGTATCGATTTCATATTATAGGTCGTCCACAATCAAAAGACCATTCCCTAGCTTTGTCCGGTAAGAAGAAAGCGGGGCAATGTTGCCTGGCAGGCCCGTTTTACAAGCTTCAATATGATATTCCAAATAAATAAATATTTTTTAGTTTAAAAAAGGTTACTTACTTACCAGAAAAAAATATTTTGTGTTCATTTTTTGCATTGTAACAACACACATATTTTTCGCGCACATTGTTTTGAATGCGGTCTAGCTATAGCAATGAAGAGAATTGAAAAGTTATTTAACACACAGACATCAACTTGCCGTAGAAATATTGCGGACTCTGTAATGCTATTTAAAATCGTACAAAACTTAGTTCATACTCTTGATCTTCTCCAACGAATCATTTTATATCTCAAATCTTTACAGCAGACAGTCATCTACTTTTCATCTTCCTCTTTGCAAGACTAACTCTAAATAAAACTCATTCATCTACAGATCCAAAAATACATTTTACTTAAATTATAACCACATTGATATTTTAACTCGGCTGCACCTACACTAGTTCACTCAATTTATATTCCCATATACTCCCATTGTTCCTTCCTTTATCCTAATCCTACTTCCCACTCCGCCCTTTCCACCTCTTCACAACATATTTTGAAATTATAAATTATCTCACACTTTGCTTATATCATTAATAATTAATCTCAAGTGGACAGTTAATAACTTTTCATAATTTACAATTCTTTATCTCTTATATGTTAATTTAAGATTTTCTGTTAACTTTACCTAAAATAAAAAAAACACCTAGTATTAATAGATAACTCCTACCGTACGTAAAATAGTCGGAAGAATTTTCTGTGCTTAGTAAGTGTTGTATATTCCCTCTAAATATAATCACATTATATAAGAAAATGCGCATACAAAAGCATCAAATTTAAATATGTATTCATAACTTTTCCTTTAACACATTTTAGCCTCGCGCCATCTTCACTTCAGCACTAAGTAGGCGTTCAATCGACTTACTTCAAAGTCCCGAAGAAAGATGGCTCAGTGAAGCTTACAGAACTTTACATTACTTATTGTATACTGTCACATTATTCCATCTTACAGATTATAATAGTGCACTTTCCAAAGACAATTAGTTGCCATAAAATATAAGGTTCACAAAATGACAATTATTAATATAAACGCGATATAAAATACAGAAAAAGACAATGTAAAATATTTTTTTATGTTTTATTTTCAGTAAACAGATGTATGTCAATTAGTGTCATGTAGCTAGGATGACGCTCAGCTTCTACTGTCGCATGGACAATTTTAACCATCTACCTCTTTTTCTTTCATATTTATGAACTATGTTCTTGTCCACCACCATCTAGAAGTTGTCTGTAGGTGCTTACATTCGACTTACACTAATTTTGTGGAAAAATTATTTTATGCTCTTCTTCTCTATCCTCTTCCCCTCCTTTCTAAAGTATGCAAATAATTGTTGAAGAGTATCATCCATGCATCGGACCATTTGATTTTCGATGGTATCTATTAAAGGCCTTTTTTATTGCACTCTCCTAAGGACCCAGCCATTAATAATTCTCTCAGTTCAGTCTGTTCATGTATCATTTTCGTATGATATGCTTCATCTGCAGATTATTTTTCTGTTTGTTAACAATTTCAAAAAATGTAAAGTTGTGTTAAAAACCCGCTTTTCTAGTCTTTTTAGTTATTCTTCAAGACCTGCGCAAAACATAGGAACCCTCTGATTCTTCTCTGGCCATCCAACCTCCTCACCTCTAGATAAATATATAATTTGTTGAATGCTCGAATTTTTTTTGCCGTAATTTTGCACAGTTGCACTCTGGGACTTTGATGCAAATTAGTCACTCTACCATATATCTATGTTAAAATGTAACATAATGTGTTTAGTGTTAAGATTTTAAATATTGTAATTTTAATACGTTTTTTTTTACGGGATAACAACTTACTTTCTTCTCTTGTCTTTTTCTCCAATAAACCCTGTCTATCACCATTTTATCCATTGCGATTTGGAAAAGTTTCAGTCAAACCAGTGCCTCACGTATTGTGACATTATATTGTATGCAGTTCCCTGATTATATAGATTAGTTAACACAGAAATTTTAGAATTATTCATCCGATCTTATTTTTTTTCAATCTATAGTTTTCAATTTTAATTTGATCCAACTGATTTTTTTGGATTTTTCACGTACAAATGCTTGAACACCAAAGTGAAAAAAATTTCATTGGAGAAAAAACAAAATGTGTAATTTGTTTTATGATGCTACTTATAGCTGTACGTTTTAGAATTTGGATGATTAGTCGGGTATACGAATTTAAGGAAATTATATATGACGCATACTAATTGTATGCGTCACCTCTTACTTAGCATAAATGTATACCTAATTGCCAATAAACTAACTCGAAGCAACTGCATATATGTTCACGCATACTGCGACGGTCCATTCATCGACCATGCGTCAAACAGGAACATATCAATTATATTACCATATTCATCAGAGGACAAAACAGACACAATAAAAATAAGACGTAAAAATATAGGTACGGTACATGAAATAGTATATGAAAAAAGTAACCCATAAAAACAAAGTTTTTATTATACTCCCTTTCTTTGTAAAATATAACAACAAATTAAGACGAATTAAAACATATATATATATATATATATATAATATATGACACTATTAACATAACACTAAACTTACAGTAATTTAATATATTTCTAAAATTTCAGATATTTTGAGCTTTGATAAGACACTTCATGCTTTGAAGATTTAATTCTAAAAGCATTTGTCAGTCAATTTAGATTTTCGAAATTCGTAGTGGAGTACCTATTATGTATACCGGAGGAGTAATTGTAAGAAGTGGAAAAAAACAAAGTTCATTGGTTTATTTCATTATTTGTTCAATGTGCATATAATTTACGCCCTTGAAAGCAGTAATCAGTCCGCCCTCTACCTCCACGGGTAAAGGTCATCCTCCCGATGACGTTGAATAAGCATTCAACGAAACGTCGAGAATCGTTTCTCGGAAAAACATACGGTTCCTATAAAATATCCGCAACTATTTACAGTTAAATACGATTATATTGTTTGAACACCATAACCAATAGCAACATCGGAACCTAATTAAGTTAATAATCGCAATATACCTACTGCAATTTTTCCTCTTCTCCTCTTCTCTTTTCTCTTTTCTCTCTTCTCTCTTCTCAAGTCTAGACATATAACATTTCGCCATATATATCCGTAGTTTGAGTTCTGGCTTGCAGCTACCTACTTTTAGAGCCGAGGTTATTTTCATACACGTCTATCTTACAAGCAACACTCGTGGTCCGACGCCACGCGAGAGCATGACGTCACGCAGCCTCCCGCTGGACCCTCGGTGTAACTAGAACCGTCCCAGCTGACAGGCAGACACAGTTCGTACATAATGTACAGCCTCGGCATTTGCTCTCCAGCACGTTGCATTCTACGGTTGTTGCGGACTCGAACGTGACCGCATGTGTGGGTGCATTGTGTATGAATTTTATACATGAACGTGTATGGTCAACCTCTTGTTTACATATATGTATTAATCCATCACTTAATATATAATATTCTTGTTACTAAATATTTTTTAAATACCAGTTTAAATAAATTTAGATCATACTCGCTAGGAGCTCAATTCTTGTTAATTTTTTACTGTAGTATATTTAAAAAAAAAATATTACTATTTATATATTATTTAATGTCACCTACATATTTCGGAAAAACCTTTCCATCGCTAGGGTGTTTTATATATGTCAAAATATCAAAATGAATCTTGTCTTTTGTTATGGTTTTCTAAATTATTTAAAAAAATATTTTTAAATATTATTGCTGAAGGTCTTGAATACACAAAGTTATTGTATTTTTTTTAAGAATTGGACTAGTAGTTAAATTTAATTGATTTTTAATAATATTTTGTTTACTTTAACATGCTTTACTACATAGTTTCAAATGATTCTAAATTTTATGGTAGGTATATTTGTACATTATTACCACAGTATACCCAGAACAGTAGTTTATCTCCGGCCTGTCGGCGAGTTATTAGCCTACTCTTGCGTTGACGCTAGGGTTGTCACTTTATTTTTACTCCCTTTCTTTTACTCGTAGCGTCTGAGATTCCGACGCATAAGGTAGACGCGAAACCCGAAAATTTCTGTATTAGTAAACCTAGTTTCTGCACTTAAATTGCAAGAACGCTGATTAACATTAACGTAGACATTTAAAAACTCACAGTCTTTGTGATAATCAACACACCTTTTTAGTAAAGCACCACAAACATAAAAAAAGGCATTTTTTTCAGGAAGCGCATTTTTTTCTAAAGCGGCGGCTGCGAGCGCGAATGGCACCGAAGGCACGGCCCTTACTGCCGCCGCCTTGTGTCCCCATATTCTGTCAATGTATGCGTCACAGTGCGTGCGTACACGGCGCCGAGCACGCACGCACACATTCTAATGGGTAGCGGCCAGTTTGTATGAAGACGTATTACTATTCTTAGTATACTGTGTTATTACTCACTTATAGACCCCTAACTTTACGGCAAAACGCTTACATATGAAATATTTTAAAGAATCAAAATAATATTCACGTTTCATTATATGTACATATCGCTGAGCATCAATGTAAAAGAAATCGTCTCCGGACATAGCTTGTGGCCGCCCTTCCCGCGCTGGTATCTCACTAAAGAGGTTTAAGGGTAGTCGTGTGCCGAATACGAAAAACCTTTTAGGAGGGGGTTGAATATTTGATGTAAAATTTAATTATTTTTATAAAGGATAAAATTGTGTATCCCGCCGGCCTGTGAACGCAAGTCTTCCGTTTCCTGAACACGCGAGAGAGAAATTTATAATAATAAAAATGTCACAAAATGATTTTGACTTGGAAAAAAATATGTAAAATGATAAAAATGTAATGAAATGGCATTGTATACAGAATTAAAATATAATACAATAAAAAATAATAATAAATTTTTACATGGAAAAATAGAAAATTAAGCCGGACTATCAGTTGTTCTACCACAATTACATCTTTGGAGGTGGTTGGAGGGTATAATAAGTTTAGATGAAAGAGATCGTGTCAGAATTTTTGAGATTAAAATTTTTTTAATTTTTAATTTTTTTTTAATTTAAAGACTATCGACAGGTCAGAATGACCCCAATGGATAGTCATTTAGGACAAGGTGATTAGTACAATTACAATTACAATTTACAATAAAATATTAATGCATTATACAATATAGGTAAGTATAGTACAATAAGCGATCACAAGATGAACGAAGTTCACATTCTCCGCACGACATAATAGTCATGTAGGCTCCCAGGTCAACTAAGTCAGTAAATGTGTACCCGCGCTTTGTGGTTATAAAATTTTTGTTTAGGTTGATTCCGAAGAATCCGTCTCAAACTATTTTCGGTCAGAAGCGATATAATTTCTCTCTTAAACTGAGGTTGTGTCATGTGAAATATGTTGATGTTGGGATTACATGACGTGACCTGGTTTTACTGGTTTAGCGTTCTAGGTAGAGGAGAGGATAACCTATGTTGGTTTAATCGTTTGGAAAAGGAAGGAAATATTCAAACTGAAGTGGAGCAACTGACATAAACTGTTCTTAAAATATCATATTACCTAGTTACATCTGTCAAAGTTGTGTGGTGGAATGCTAATACAGAGTTTGAAGTGTAAAGATGTTGTAATTTCGCTAGCCGAGGAACGGCAAGGATACCAATTAGTAAAAATAAAATATAAAGTTTTTTTTGCAATTAAACAAGTTATATGAGATACAAAATCACCGCCCTAGTGTAAAATGCGTGGTCTCGATGTGCTCAAATATTGTGAATATAAATAAATATATATTATTATATATTAAGTTTATACTTCACGTTCGAACAACAGTAATTCATTAAGTAACCACTCCACATAAACCCTGATGCAGACATTAATTAAGTAGACTGGATAGAATGCCACACTCTTCTATCTTGGCACACCTCTTTGGCTACATCCACCATTACAAATCGTTACATGCATACTCTCTAATTGCTGAAGTTCTTAACAGGTCCATTCCACAATAGTCGGTCATGCCAGGTCTTTACCGTCCTCTCCTCGCTCCTACATTCTACATGACCGATTCCGGGACCAAAAGCTCCCATATCGGTCCTACTCAAACATCGGCATCTTGGCATTTTTTCAAACCAAAGGCCATCCCCATACGGCATCGTGTTAAGGGCAACACCGCAAGGTTTTGTTCCATTCAATATATCTCCTCCGAAGCTCAGATACAATATAAACAATACATTTATAGAGAACAGTTAACAAAATAAAGATGAGTAAATGTACAAGAACAATAGTATAAGATTAGCTATATAATATAAAGTAAACAAAGTTTAAGGTTTCTGACCAACAACTTTGTGTACTTAAACCCGCGATAACTCGCGCCAATAAAAATCACATGAGCACTCACGTGAAGAGCATTTTGCTCACAAATATTAAATAGTGAAAATGTGCCTTAATACCAAAAATCACGATTGTAATTATGGTTTTTAAAATAAAACTTATAATTTTGTAATATTTTTATGTATATTTAACATTAAAAATATAATATACTTTCATTTCTATAACAAAAAGAAAAACTTAAATTTAGCCAGTCTTCAAAGGTACTCTTAAGAAAATAAATAAAAAATGTAACATACATCAACTTTCTTATCAATCTCATTAAGAAACATTAATCTTCATCGTAAATACGACACTTACATGTAGATATACATATAAAGAGGGATTTTCAAAATCTTCTTCGTAGTATTCTTCTTATCACGCCAAAATATTTTGCTCTCGTTCATCCATATATTTATTTCATATATACCTTACAAAATTTACAATGAAATTGATAAAAAGAAACATTTAACACAGTTAACTTTATATTTTAAATTTTTTAACATTATTAAGTAACTCGCACGTTGTGCAAATCGCCGCTCAACCCAGAAAAACGAACCTCCTTCTGTGAGCGACTGGATGGCACTGGTGCAAGGGTAATTTCACATGCGGGAGGGGGAACGTATAAAACTCAGCTACTGAATGTACAAGTCTCGAGAAATTGTTTTTGACAAAATGGCGCGAATTTAAATTATACCGTGAGCAAAATGCTTATAGCGCGGGTGCTCGCGGGTTAAGGCATGATTGAATTAAGTGAGGAGGAGGGACAGTGAAGGATAATTGTTGTAGGCTACGTTATGGCTCGCATTACATTTACTTCTAATTTTCACGTTTCACGACGGAAACTTAAAAAAAATTTATTTTTTAATTTAAGTTGATTTAAACTAAGTCAACAGACACTACTTATAAGAAATCCATGCAACAGTAAGCATACGCTTAATTTCACTCAGAATATATACAGAAATGTAATGACAAAAGTCGTTAAACCTTATCACTATGTAATCTTGTTTGCACAATCTGTTTTAACTGTCTGTTGCATAACTTAACGAGCTGTGAAACTTTGACTTCAAAGCAAACTTGACTCAGGTAAGGTATCAAATAAGGACTAGAGCTTTCAAAGGCTATTTTAGATTTTTGGAGATTTGAAGAACTCAATACAATATAATTAACACCCTGGTTAATTATGTATTATGTATTTGTAATGTCTCGCCATATTATTCACTCTCTGTGTTAAATTTAAAAAAGCTATTTTAGATTTTCAGAGATTCGGAGGACAATTACTCAATACAACAAAATTAACACCCTGGTTAATTATGTATTATGTATTTGTAATGTCTCGCCATATTATTCACTCTCTGTTAAATTATGTAATTAATTAAATGGAATGTATTCATGGGGCGCATATCTGAAAGCAATAATGTAATTACTCTGATAACCAGACTTTAGATTAAATTAATTATATGAATAACTGAAACGTGTGGATGTAATTCACTAATTGTTATTAAATGAAATTTTAATTTTGATGATATGGTTTTAAGTTAATTATGTTACGAAGCTATTTATATAGAAAACGTGTATGGAAGTCTATATAAGGTTAATTTTATTTTTCTATAAATCACTTTATACAGAAAAATCTCTGTTCCTAAAATATCTGTATTGACCTAGACTGTACTTCCAATGGAAAATTATAAATGTCTCATTAATAAATGTAAAATTCATATTCAATTGAACATCTAAAATTAAATGTTAACCTATGCGTATTTATGGTAGCTGGTAACACCTATGTCTAATTGTAACTTTTGCGCTATCAATTTTTCAAACTAGGTACTATATACTATTCAAAAAAATGCAAAATTTTAATGTAAGTAGCTACATTTTTATTTAACTCGACTGCTAATGTAATATATAAAATATATGAGTTATTTATTTTTAAAAAATTTACAAAAAAAAATACCATATAAAAAAGAAAAAAATTTACTGTCCTGGGGTGATCCTAGGCTTTATAGATCTAAGTTTAAGAAAAAATATTTTAAAAAACTCTTTTTTTTTATTTACTAAAAAGAAGTTACGGCGGGGACGGACAGATGGACGGACAGACAACGAAGTTATTATAATTGGGATACAGACTTCATATTTTAGGCATTCCTCGTATATTTTAGGTATTTATGTATTGGATATAACAATTTCAATCGTTAAATATTAACAGGATAGTACTACGCAGGTCGGGTGGTGCTAGATTGTCTAGTTACACTCTGTAGTAGCAGGATGCATGCTGGCCGAGTTAGTCGTGTCTTAATGCCGTCGTATGTTATGATCAATGCTTTTTCTCATTTTTAATACTTTGACACAATAATAATAATGAATAAGAAGAGTCGAGGAGCTCTCGGGTGATCGTCAACATCATGACAACACAATACTTGATACATTTATTCACTTATCATTCATATCACCATTTATATTAATCATTAATGTTCGATATTCCTGACGTCACGTCGGCACAGAAATCGATTGTTTACAGAACATTGTTTTTTTTCTTATGTGGCAACACTGACTGGTCTCTATCTTAATTTATCCTACCCTCAACCAGTACCAGTTTACCTTTCGTTTCGACAAGTCTCATTATCTCGTTATTAAAGCACAACATGACAGACTCTTTCGCCTCTTGCCTTGTAAATTTTCGTCTGGTGTCTAATTTTGCATCCTATAAACATTCTAACGTCTCGTCATCGCCAAACAACGGGATTAGTGCGTGATGCTGGCCAACCGAGAAATCAAGTGTTTGGTGAGGTATCATCTGGAAGGACGCCAAGAGACAAAGTTCCTCCATTTCTCGACCAATACAGTCCATTCCTCTTAACCTTCCTATTCCTTATCCCATTTCCCAACCACATTCCCGCCACCCCCCACGCACGCGGCGAATTCGCGTCGCGTATAATTAATATAAAAAGGTTTGTATTTATCCAACTTAAAAAACGAGATGTCTATTAGGTTAAATGGCAATATTTTTACTTGACTTTTTCTACACACAGCCAGCGCTGGGAAGATTTCAAGCTTTGTTGCATTCTGACCCTGCAACGGAAACCAAGAGATTATTTGAAGCCTCAGTGAAAGTAGAAAACTTTTCCAATAACCTATTTCACTTCAAATAATATTTTCTCTCAAATACGCGAAGAGTTCTCTAGTGGATACAATACATAATAATGACATTATTACCCCAACATCAATGAAAAATTAACAGAATCTAATGAAAAATTATGCAGTAGTTTAAATGGTCAGACAAACAGAGAATGTCTCAAAGTGGAACCCTTATCGGGAAATCACAGTTACGGTGGCTGGGACATACTTTGCGAAGAGCGAAGCCCTAGATGAGAAGAATTGGAACCTCAAGAACTCCGACCCAATAGGACAATCGGTATATGAAGAATAATAAGTTTAAACGGTGTATTTTTTTCTTGCACACATTCATCGAACGTGCATTTATTGAATACGATGTAATCGAATCGCTTATTAATTATATTGTTACGTGACCGCCGGGGCGCTAGCCGCGAAATGATTTTTGATTGGTCGAATCTGACATCCAACGTATTCTGCGCCAACCGCTAGCCAAGATTTAAGCTTTCGAAAATCCGCGCAGTGACAGTTGGAAAGCGTGTGTGCCGGTCTCTTTTTCTTAATAGCCGACATTCTTCTTCACGTAGTATATGAATCCGACGAAGTTCAGTTCACAATAGCCTTCCGGAAGAGATAGATTGATTTGTTCCGAATTCGACGAGGCCAGGAGAAGTAGAGATTGAATCGATGCTCGACGGACCAGGAAAAAACTGTAAGTACAATTTTTCAACTGTGAGTTATAGTTAGCTTTGGTCTAGTGTATCTCGGGTGTCAGAATATTATCAATCATTATCGGCGGAGATTGGAAAGGAAGACATTTCTTTCATAATACCCGACCCGCGTGTGGTGTTGGAGATTCCGTCCATCATTCGAAGATATTAGAAGGATCCACACGAATCTCATGACAACTCGAAATATCAAGAAGGACATTTACCTAAAGAAACCAGGGTGGCCAGTGGTAGGTAACTGAGCGAAATTATGAGCGAGTACTTACTGACAAAAGAGCGATTTTAATAACGTGCAAAAGTTGAAAGAAACTTTTTCAAAAGTCTAATAAAAAAAGCGATAAAAACAGCGTAAAAGAAACAATGTAATAATAAGTTTGTCAATTTTAACAGTGCTACGATTTTATTTGTGTCCAGTGACTTTTGTGTAATCAAATAAAAGTAAAAATTGTTGTTTTAGCGTTTCATAAAACAATTATTTATTTTAAATAATTAAACACATTCAATTGATTTAGAAATTAAATAATATGATATATATATATATGTATAATTTTAATCAGAGGTAGAAGATTATTGAAATTCCAATTATAATAATTTTGTTTCTGTCTGTCCGTCCATCCATCCGCCTGTCTGTCTCCGTAGCTTCGTGTAACGTCCGTAACTCCTTTATAGTAAATTTTTTTTTTAGAAAATTTATTTTTTCGAAAAAATTTTATTCGAATATTTTTTTCGAAAAAGTTTTATTTTTTTACATTTTTTTTGTGATTTTCTTTTTAATTTTTTTTTAAATCCGTTTTTTTGTAATTTAAATGAATAATCATTTTTACCTTTAAAACTCAACGTTGTCTATTTGTGTGACTGTCTATATACAAATCTACACCGTTCGACCGATCGGACTCAAAATTTGCAAACTTATTCTTTAAAACCCGGCGAGTAACATAGGCGACATTTCCTTCCTCCGCTTATACTTTTTTTTCCTTCCCTGATATATTTTCAATAAAAATCTGTACCATTCGACAGAGCGGACTCAAAATTTGCAAATTTATTCTTTAGGACCAGTCGGGTATTAAAGGTAACATTTCCTTTTCCTTCTTTAACCCGTCCACTTCCCTGTATATATTTTTTTGTACAAATCTACACCACTTCACCGATTGGACCCGAATTTCTTATGCATATTCCCGACGGAAAAAAAAGGCCATGTTTTTTCCCTAGACATCATATCCATTCCAGCCTTGATTAAATGAAACATTGTGTTAATTAGAGACTTTAAAAAACAATAAAACCTTTGTTTATCTTCATAAACTTATTTTCAACTCAATCCTCAACCCGTGCAACGCCGGGTACGAACAGTTAGTTTAATTTTTTTATTTTTATTAAATTTATTTGGTAAATGTACAAACTTAAGAGTGTATTCAATATAATATAATTAAAACACATTTATATTACACGCTTACCCACTTTTAAATGAGAATTTATTGTCGTGTTTAAAAGTGGGGACATTGTCATATATGTATATATCTATTATCAATGAAATCGTTAGTGAAAGACATTAGATTAAATAAGTAAGATATAGACAAAGAAACATTAGATTAAGTTATAAAAATTAAGACATTAAATTAAGTAAGTAAGATATAAACAATACAAGAATACAAAAATGTGAGACATTAGAATAAGTAAATAAGATATACACAAGGAAACATTAAATTAAGTTATAAAAATTAATAATTACGAAGGTATTGTAATAACATTTAAAAGTATATATTGATTGTTTTTGATAAGATTTTTTCATTGCGTTATTGTGATGGTTTTTTGTAGAAGATTTTTCAATTTAGTCTTGAATTTTCTATAATTTTTTTCCATCTTCATTTCATTGGGAAGGGCATTAAAGAATGATAATCCTCGATAGGAGAAATGGTGTTGGGCTGTGCCAGTACTACATTTAGGTATCTAAATATTTCCAGCTGATCTCGGTCTATTACTAAAATATCCAAATGTTCTATTATTGATATACATTTTGTGAATTTGAAGTATCGCAAATTTTTTATAGATTTGATTAATATTTGGGACGTTAAAAATGTTGATAAGTTCCCTTGTTGGGAATATTGAGGGTTTCCTCAAAATCACTTTGATAATTACTATCTGAACTATTTCCACTGGTAGTATATTAGACTTAAAGGTTCCACCCCAGTTAACTATACCTAATACTGTAGTATGGACTGGGCAAACGCAAAGTATACCACCTTAAGCATGTTTATTGATAGGATATTTCGTAGCCTTATGAATAGGTAGGTATATGAGTTTTCTCATCCTAGTGACTGTGGAATATATTTGCTCTTTCCATTTTAGATTGCTGTCAATTATGACACCCAAATATTTGATACTGCTCTTACCAGACAAAAACAGACAATTTTCATTATTACAATTTTTGTTATCATCACATTGATTGGAGTGGATCTTTAAATGAATATGTTCAGGTGAATCCTTTTTGGTAATAGAAAACGGGATATATACAGTTTTTTCTGCATTTAAAGACAAAAAGTTTTTGTCTAACCATGATTTCAAAATGTTAGAATATTAAAATAACGCTTTACCATACGGACTTTTTTTACACAAAATATTATGTGATTATGCTGCAAATGATCTGCTGATGCAAAAGAAAGAGGTCTCATAAGAATTCTAAAAATGTGAATATGATTTCTTTACATATGATGAAAAAAAAATTATGTTTAGTTACCCAGTTCACCGAAAATTACCTTCAGAGCGACATATGGAAATAACTTATGATAAATAGAGCGATTTCGGTATCGGAAAATGCTTAGAAATCTCTTAACTGCGAATAGATTACAATATCACCAGAAACTGATGCTACCATCATGATCTTGGTGTGTCAAAAACGTATGATTTTCATATTCATCCGTCGTTTAAGTACATCTTTGACAGTGGTAAAGTAACAGTATAATAGGGTGCGTCGCTTCCACGAGTGTTAGAAATGAAATATTGAAATGATGACAAGAAAACTAGAAATGTTTTTTACAAGAACGAAAGAATCGATCATGTTTTTATCACGTAATAACCTTAGAAGCCCTACATCGACTATATCGCTAAACGATTGAAGGAACATATTGGAGTAATTAAAAACAACTCCAATATATCGGCAATCTGCGAACATGCATCCAAAGGGAATCTCTGTCACTTCATCAGATTTGACAAGACAAAAATCCTATCAACAGAACCGCACCTTATGCCCAGACTAGTGAGGGAGTCCATTGAAATATACAAACATCCCAATTTCAATAGAGATGACAGTTACAAAGTATTTGGCGCCCTGTTTTTACGACATTGATTCAACCCTTGAGAGACGTCGCAGTAAAGTCCGCCGAAGTACCTATTGCACACTGGCAACCTCTATTGTAGAAGAAGTGAACACTCCACAACAAAGTGCATATAATTTGCGGCCACGAAAGCAGTAATCAGTCCGCCCTTTATCTCCGCGGGTAAAGATCGTCCTCCTGATGACGTTGAATAAGCATTTAGCGAAACGTCGAGAATCGTTTCTCGGAAAAACATACGGTTCGTATTAAATATCCGCAACTATTTACAGTTAAACATATGCTCGACCTCTGTCGCATGCTTCTTTCGATCGCCGTGTCCTTTCAAACCAACTTAGTAGCCATCTAGAGCTAATTGGAGACGGCTGCGGTATCTCGTTAAGTACCACTATTTTATAGTTATAACAATGTTGTACGTCAAGTTGACGTATGTTTGGGCTTTGTGTAATTTTTGCATTCGTTTTACAATTTCATTCTAAGATATTTTTATAGGATTTATCATTGTATTTTGATTTATTTTTATACCAAACGTTACCATAAGGTGCATAGACAAGATGGCGCCCTCTCGATAGCTGAATATGGAAGATATAGCATCCATTTTAGATAATAATGACGATTTTTCTCCGGAGAATACAGACTAAGAAGAGGAAGATTTCGTGGGTCATGACAAAGTCAGAAGAGATGTGGAAGACGAAATGGAAAGCAAGACATGATATTATTTTACATATTAACGAAAGGCAGTGTTGATACTTTCGATCAAACGTGTTCCTCCATATCTTCCAAAAGGAAGACAAAGAGGTGGCCCACGGTGGTGTTTTATGGGATGCTCAACGTTGATTTTGTAAGTTCCATATTCATTGCCATAACAAGCTGACTAAATTAAAAAAAACATTGGGTCACAGAGCTTTTATTAAAAAATTGATCACTGACTTGACTTCACCATGGATGCTAAAACGACTGGATGCCCCATTTTTGAAAGGTTCCTTTTGTGACAATATCGTGGACATACTTCAAATTATACCACAAACGTCTAAAAAAACCACCAAAGTTAAGAAAGAACCAATAAAACGTCCCTACTGGAGGTATTGTAGGTTCCTATAAAAAAGCGAATGACCAAAACACAGTGCTTCAAATGCAAAAAAGCAATATGCGATGAAAACAATGGTGATGTATAATCAAAACTGCCTATAAAATCTGAAAAATTCTGTGAAATTGCTCAACAATTATTAAGAGTTGATAAAAAAACATAAAATAATGGATTTTTACTTTTTTTTAAATGTAAGAACAAGAACAAGAGTATCTCAATTTTGTCACATTTTTTGTGTGTTTACTTATGTTTGACGTTTAAATTTTTTAAAAATTAAGTACTTAGTCTAATTTGAATAAATTTAATAAAAAAGTAGTATCTAGATGTTGTAAAATATATTGAATTATACTTATTTTAATTTTTGCACGTCATTTCGACGTATGATTGGGCTTTATAGGTCAAAAATATGATTGTGCTTCTAAATTATTTAAAAAAAGCATAACTAGTATGATATAACCAATATGATGATATGAATGTAATATGATGTATCTAATATGATGATACGAATAAATTTCCATTAATTGTTATGGACCTATTACAGGAATTTCCAAAACTGACCTATTTTATCATCAAACACATGTAGGAACACAGTTTATCAAAGCAAGAAAACTCCCAAGAAAGCACTCACCTGGTGTCCGTAGTCCTCTCTCGAGGGGGGCTGCTCCGTGTGCGCCAGGTACTGGTGCGGCGGCGGGGAGGGGTGCGTGGGGAGGGGCGCCGGGGTGCTGCGCCCCCTCACCGCGCCCCCGAGCTTGACCCCGCCCCCGCGGCCGCCGCTGGTGAGGTTGCCCCGCGGGCTGGCGCTGCCCACCCTCACGCCGGAGCCCGCGCGCTCCTTCAGCGACCAGCTGTACTCGCGCTTCGACCTCTGCGCCGGAGAATCCAAATAGTCCGCAACCTCGTCACCTTCGAACCTGACCGGCTGCTCCGCCTCGGAGGCAGCGTTACTACGAGCGCCATCGTCTTCCTCCTCAAATTTGAACTTTTCAGAATACCTCGTCTCCTTACCTGCAAAATCAGTCTTTTTGTTTGTATACTTGAAGTCCTGTATTGGCCATTTATTTTTCCATCTCTTACTTATATTTTGGATTTTAATTTTACTACTCTTTTCCGCATCTTTTTTCTCACGCCACGACAGGTCGTGTCCGAGCCACGTTCCCAGAACGGATTCCTGGAGAAGTTCGTCGCTATCCCCGGTAATCTCCTCCCGGAGATGCCGCGTCTCCTCACTCCCCTCGGGCCAAGACAGATCGTGGTCCAGCCACTCCCCGACTCTGGACTTTTGCAGGCTCTTGCGAAGATTCTTGTTGCTGGGCTCGCCATTTTCGAAGCACAACCACACCGACACCAGCAGGAATGTCAGGCGAATCGGCGCCGACAGATGGCGACGCATGACGATGACTTTCTATCGCATCACTGTGGACCACTGACGACACCTTCTTCAAAAGCTCACTAACAAAAGGAATTTTACAATTGCTCTAACGTGCGTTAAGTTTCAGGGTAAATTTTGTTTTACACTCACATATAATTTATTAATAAAATACTATTTTCTTATTCAAAACACCTTATATTAGACACCACATGAAATTTTTACTTTATACACATATTTAATTACACTTTATTCACGAATTTTTAAAATGTTTATTTTTTGTTGAAAGCCGTACAAAAATCTAGAAAAAAAATAAAACATGTTCATTAATTAATGATAAAATGACTTAAAAGTTCATTTCATTAAAAAAAATCAAATCATTTAAGTTAAATCGTTATGGTAGCATTATCATTATCAAATGCCACCATAACATTATATTTTTGATTCTTATCACATAATCAAAATCAATAAGTAAATGAGTAAATGCATATAACCTTGTATATTCTTATTTACACAGTTATTTATAGTCACTATATTCATAGGCTGGCTCATTATATGAGATGGATATATCTCAGAGGTTTAGCTAAAAATAAAACTAGAATATTTTTTAATCTAAAATAAAACGTTAAAACTAATTTTTACCTGTTTTTTTAAAATGGATTTAAAATTATTTAAATTTATTTAAAATTTATTAATTATTTCGCTCAATTGATTGCCTTAAATCAATTACAGACGAGTTTCTTCTCGTGTTAATTTGGTCCCACGCTGGGCGCCATATTCAAAATTAAAATTAGTGCGTAAATTTTGAGGAGATTGAGAGAAAGTTCAATGAAGCTGATGGCAGTGGAAATTAATTATTGAAGAAATTTGACGCAAGACATTCATTGTTTTTTTTTACAAATAATTTATACATATATTTAAAAATATACATTGAATGCGAACAAGAAATACATATCACATCAATATTCTTACTATTTTCAAACAAAGCTAAACGCTTATGCTATGAAAATAGGACTAACTTACTGGTCTGGAGTGAGGTTCATACCCGCGACCTTTGAATCGTGAGGCGAGAGTCCTCACCATAGGACTAACAAGCTACTAGAATTATCATATTATTAAATATTTTTACAAATTTCTAAAGTAAGAGTATGTTAAACATAAAAATGTCGAGTATTTGCAGTAATATGTAGGTAACCATAGTTTTAATAAAATGAAGGAAACTTTATCAGTTGATTATTGTTTCAATATTTCTGCCACCCTATATCCTGCGCTCAATTTATTTCAGTTGCATTTTGGGCCACATGAGAACAAGTACTCTCTTATGGTGGAGAAAGTCCAAAATAAGTTTCTGAGATATCTCTACATGAGAGAGTACGGGGATTATCCCTGGCTTAACCCAACCGAGTTCCTCCAGGGTATGTTTGGCTATAATAGTTTAGAGTCTAGAAGGAATGTGTATTGGATTACACATTTTTTTCGATTGTTGCGCGATATCATCGATAATCTTGAAATTATGCGGAGCATTGCTTTGTATGTTCCTGATATATACCTCAGACATCGTCAGCATACATTGTTTCACATTCCAATATACAGGACCAACCTGCCTATGGTTATGCCTGATGAAAGAGCTACCGCTATGCTAAACAATATCGCTTTGGGTATTGATATATACCATGTGTCTGAAGGAGTCTTCCGAAGCAGGATTCTCCTGCACTTTTGGCTAGATTTTGGGTTATTTTTAATTAATTATATATTGTTATTTTTATATATATACTTCCATAATATGTATGCCTTGAACACAACATAGTTTGTAATGTATATATTATTAAATAAACTGAATTGAATTGAATTGGATTGGAAGGCTAGTCAAGTAGCTACTGGCAGTTCGTAGCAATCTGTGTCAGCCCTGTGATTCTCATATTTTGTTGGAAAGTTTTTATTACTTCGAGAGCATAATAATTGCATATATGTTGTGACGTAGCAACCTTTGTTCGTCACACCTCTTCGTGAAACCTCTGAAGAAATGAATTTATCGATCCCCGCACCAACTATCTGCACCAAAAATTGATTTCTAACGGCGTAGGTACTGCAAATACTCTATGGAACAGAATAATGTCTTTGGTCTACTACAGATAGTTTCACAGCGGTCGCGAACGGCGGGGACGAGATTACAAAATGGCGCATTCGGAATCTGACACTTCAGCACGCGAGATGTGAACCTTTCTGTGAACCCTCGTGTTAATAGGTAAGCTCATTCCGAGAGACGCAATTTGAAGTGGCATAAATATAACATGTGAAATTACATGATTGGTTGTTAATAATGTCTTTCGTCTAAATAGAGGGTTTTTCCACGGGAGCGCTTCGCGCCATGGCCAGGTGACTCAGCATGGAGTGAAAGGTGAATCCCTTGCAACGCCTGGGGGGCAGCTGCAGAGGTGATGTTCCGGTAATCATCTGCATCGGCCGCCCAAAGCCTCGGGGCGGGGTTGTTCTCTGGACCCTTAAGGGAGCAATCCTCCTCAGATGCGAGGCCAGCAAAATAAAGACCACGACTTGCCTGGTATTCAAAGTCTCTCTAATAATCAATTTCACATCACGCCTGGAGCGAGCTGCGTGTTATCTGACTCCGTAAATACAAGAACATGTGCATCAGGTCGAGCGGTTTTAGAAAAAATTAACATTGCTAAGCACGTGCGGAAGCGGTGTTTGTGCCAGACCATTGTAGCTTCATTGTTTTAAATGTGATACAGAAATTTTGCCCAGATGTTCATTAATTTGCAGAATGTGAATACCACGCACCGACACCTGCGCTGCGTCACCGCCAGTAGTATAAAAGTATTTAGTTCCACTGTCTTTTCCCTCCTTGTATGACGCGGCCGCTAGCGCTGATGTCGAGGCATGGTAAATTAAATCTTCACCTCAATTTATTGTAAAGAAAAGGGTTTCAATGTGCAAAATTCCCAAAAACATTTCATAAAAAAAAATTGTCACCTTCTGTGGCATTATTAATTTCTGTTTAAAATTCATTTCAATAAATTCCCCTTCATCTAAATAATGTTTCGTTGTATTACCCTAGTCATTGAACTGTTGCAACTTAAAATAAGTTAAGGTGAGAGACAGCTGAAGTGCAGCGTACACGACACCGGAAGTACCCTGAGTTTAAATTGTGGAAGTAAGGTGAGTCCGATCCTTCTCCGACTGAGCGAAGCTGGTGGCGACGAGGAGTTCTGTTGGGAGCAACAGAACTTCACGTTGTAATGTATGTATTTGTAAATTTGCTTTACTTGCATGCAAAAAATAATGTTTTATATATTGTACCTATTTTGTAAGTTTTGTAACATATGTTGTACGTGAACCACTCCACAACTTTATTTTTGGTCAAATCTGAAAGATTCTGACATCTTGTAGCAAATACAAAGGTCTGTTTGAAAGCTGAAGGAACATCACAACGAGACTTTGACAATTTTACTTTATTCTTCTAATCTGTCTTTTTACGTTTTGTTTTGTACCAATGCAAGTGTCCATGGAATAATTTCTATGTACCTCACTCCCTTCCCCTCCTCACCATTCTCCTACCGCTCTCGCGGCCCTGGCAGTCGACCTAGGGATGGGTAAATGAAAAAATATATCGATATATACCGAATCGATATTTTAAAAAATTATCGAAAATAATCGATACACATTACGAAAAATATATCGATATTATTTTTTCAAAAATGTAAGGGGAATAAGCTTTTGAAAAAAAAGTCACTGGAAAAAACATATTGGTTATCCAAAATATCGATGACCAAAAAAAAAAGGTGTCGCCAAAAAAAAATTCGATATATCGGAAAAAATATATCGATATATCGATATATGGGAAAAAATATATCGATATATCGATATATGGGAAAAAATATATCGATATATCGGGAAATCTATCGATATATCGAAAAAAATATATCGATGACCAAAAAAAAGAAGGTCGCCAAGAAAAAAATTAAAAAGGTAACCAAAAAAAAGGAAGAAGGTAGCCAAAAAAATTACCAACTAAAAAGGTCGCCGAGAAAAAAATATCGATTTTCCCAGAAAAAAAAATCGATATTAAAAAAAAAATATCGATATTCTATATATCGCGAAAAAATATATCGATATTCGATATATCGCCAAAAAATATATCGACGATAAATATCGATATTTTTCAAAAAAAATATCGATATATTGTTTTTTCGATATATTAATTTTTCAAAAAAATATCGATATATTGATATATCGATATTTTTTACCCATCCCTAAGTCGACCTACAGCACGCGCGCAGAAACAGTGGAGCCCCTTTTTTTTAGTTCGGCGAAGTTTAGTTTGAGTTCATAACTCGTATTTTTTCGTAACTTTAACAATTTCTGTGTCTGTGAATAAGTGAAAAGAAGAAAAAAACAGTCCACCCCGGGCAAGAAATGAAGGTATTGGAAGCGCCTGGATAAGATCGAGTTCCGGATGAGAGCGGTAAGTTCCTCTTCCAGCATCCCTTCTGCTTGCCCCAAACACGTTTCTTACACCACATCATCATCATCGCTGTTGGCTTTATAACCCTGACGGGTCTTGGTCTCCTCGACAGTCAATCCTATCCACTTTCCGAAATTCCCTTTTTCATTAATTCTTTAATCCTTCAATTCTTCTGCAAAGACAGTAATAAATGGCTGCACATAAAAAACCGCTCATCAAAATCATCTATTACGTCATAAACCTTAATCTTCTTTCAACAAAATCGAATATTTTCTAGCTGCAATAAAAAAGTGGCTCAATGCGTTATATTGAGGGTAAAGAAAGTACTGAATCTTTAAGATAGGCTTTTATCAAAGATTGGATGAACTGATTGGATGATGATAGACTGAATACTATAATAAAAAGGACGATAAAGCTTAAGTGTTAACGGTACCATAATATATTCTGTTACAATTAAAGTAAGACTTTTAAAATATTTATATTTTTTCAAAGTTATCATTTATTTTCTGACTGAGTACAAATATTAATTTCGAATATTTAACGAAATTATGGTTATCCAATTTTAAAATAACCCGTAAAGTAGATTGGTCCTAAAATAATTTTAAACTTGAAGTTCGATTAAACATAATATTATTAGATTAAGTAAACTTTATTAATCAACGTAAGAGCCATTTGATTCCAAGCAATTTGCAACGGCATTTTGCCAACGACTAACAAGCTTATTTACGCCTGAGGAAGAAAACTCAAGTGGATAATTTTTCGATGCCATGAATATGTAGTTAATAGGATACTTGAAGAGGTGAAAGCTGTGAAAAAGGGGATCCTCTTTAGTTATGTCGAGTACTTGTTCTTTGTAGTGATGTAACGAATATTCGCATTCGCGAATATTCGCATATTTTTGCATATTCGCATTTGTAAAGTTTGAGCGAATGTTTTGCGAATATGATCATCAGAAAAAAACATTATAAGAGGTAAATAAAAAATCTATTCATTTCTTATTTTTTTATTGTTATAAAAAGTAACTTTAGCTCGTTATCACATTATCAGTCTTCACTTTACTTTATCATTTGGTATTATTTATTTACCATCTTCTTCTACATTGGGTAATAAAGCTTAAGATTTCAGGTCACTACTAATAACAATTAACTTCTCATTAGCTAAGAAAACAAAAAATATAATAATGCAATGAAAACAAATTCTTCTTTGAAACTTTTATCAGCTTTTACATAAGTTTTTAATGTTAGGTAATCATGTTCTTGAACGAAATTAAAAACAAAAATCAAACAAAAACTAATTGCTTCAATTACAAACTATGAATAATTTATGTTTTATAAGAAAACACTTTAAACAAACTAAAACAAAATTATTCTTTATGCTTCTATTAGATCAACTCGGAAATTCTCGGAACAAGATGCATACGGGACGCGCCTCGGGCGAAACTGAGCCGCTAAGCCATACATAATTGGCGCCAAATTAAAAAAAAACTCAATATTCGTATTCGCATTCGAATTCGCGAATGCTCAAAAAATTACATTCGTTACATCACTACTTCTCTGACGTGACTTTAATCTACAAAAACTATTAATTCATCGTTTTTATAGTAACAGGAAGTCCTTGATTTTCTTTATCTTTTAAATCCTACATTTTTCGAATCGAAGCTGCACTGTTAATTCAGTAGCGGCTCCTATAGTTCGTAGGTCTCATAGAAAGTAGCAAAAACTCTGGGCGAGTCTTCTTCATTCAATTTTGAAAAGATTTTCTTTTTATTATTTTGGGTGAAATGTCGACACCGAGATAAGCATTTTTTTTTATAATGTGAATAAATTTGGATTTTTTTCAATATTTCAATTTTTTTTTTTACTTTTTATATGTCACCATAGAATCTTTTTTATGGAATATTTAAAATTCATTCGCTTTAAAACAAGTCTAATAAAATAATTGAGACCTTAAAGAAATTTGAAAAATATATTTTTAATAGTTTATATCATTTTGTTTGATTTGTTTTCATGCGAATGATTTTTGAGTATTTCATTTAAATTATCGTAGTGATAGTCCGAATATCTACAGAAATTTTGAAAAAATCGTACATAGGTACGATTTTATAGATTCAACACATATTAAAAAATGAATAAGAAAACACAAAGTCAACACACGTAGCTTTTATAGACCTGGAAAAAGCCTTTGACAAAGTAGACTGGATACAGCTTTTGAAAGTGCTCAACAAAATAGGGCTAAGCTTCAGAGATAGGCGAACAATATGGACCTTATATAAAAATGAAACCGCTGTAATTATATATAGAGACAGCAGTGCTGTGGCAAGTGTTGGCCAGGGAGTAAGACAGGGTTGCTTGATGTCACCAGCATTGTTCAATTGCTACATACAACAGCCTATCGACGAGGCGAGAACGAGACGAGAGAGAAGAAATGAAAGATTATTACGAAAGAAAATCTAAGGACAAAAAATTGACATGATTAGGTATGACGACGATATTGCACTACGCTGTAGCACCTACCAAGAAATAAAGAGGCTGGCAAGTGACAGAGAGGAGTGGAGAAATTCAAAAGTCATTCAGAATTTATCGAAAAGCCATTGAGATCAATAAAAGAAACAGTTATATATTGAATAATTGAGACGACAGCATTCGACTTCCAAGCGCATAAAAAAACCTACTTCATAATAATAATAACAACCGTAGAACGTGTATGGGAAGATGTATGAATGTGGCCGAAGCGAAATTTGTGGGCCAGGATAGAAAAGTGTGGCGTTCAATCCTCTCTGCCTACCCATGCGGGGAAACGTCGTGATGGTTAGTTAGTTAGTTAGTTAGTATAATAATATTTATGAAAAACCAACACAATTCCAGATAATTCAACTACACTTCTTATACGTAATTAAGTACAAGGGTCACTAGAATCCAATAAACACGTGTAATCATCATCTTTGGAAAAAGCCACCCATTCACAAATACTAACCACAAATAATTTTTGAAAATTGACACTTGAGTAAGCAAGTAATGCAAGTATATAATGTAAGTAAAGACGTCAAGTTACTCGTATCTGTTTGCTAGTTTAGGGAGCCTTTGCAGTGGGGATTTAAATACATAGTTGGTAGCTGCAGTATCCATGGCAAAACCTGCATGACTTCTAGTTACGCGGTATGGAACACGCAAGCAGATACGTTCTAGTAGTTGAATACAGTCGATAGTACCATTTATTAATTTGTATAAAAAGAGAAAGTCCGTCACTACTCTTCTAGTCTCTAGATTATCTAGAAAGCTAAAAGATCTAAGAATGTTGCATTCAATGTTACTTGACGTTATGTTAAGCTTATAATTGATAAACCTAAGAAACTTATTTTGGACTTTCTCTATATTATTCATGTGAACTGTATAATGAGCGCTCCATAAAACTGTACTACATTCTAGTATTGTCGAATCAAGGTCTTCAAAGCTTCAACTTTCTTATTAAAATTCTTTGCTTAACCTAAGTGAGAAACCTAAAGTTCTTAATCCTCTATCAACTGTGGAGTTGATATGGGGAACTAACGAAAACAATTTGTCAACATGTCCACCAAGATCTCTTATTTCATCTACCTATCTAAAATATAGGTCATTGACTAACTAACTAACTAACTAACTAACTAACCAACCATCACGCCGTTTCCCCGCAGGAGTAGGCAGAGAGGATTGAACGCCATACTCTTCTATCCTGGCACACCACTTTTGCTTCGGCCACATTCATACATCTTCTCATACAAGTTATACGGTTGTTATTGACTTCACTCTATTTCTGTCAAGTGTCCAGTGCACACAGTTGAACAGTATGATATATGTGAAACGCAAATAAGTCCTTTTTTTACTTGCATACAATAACTACTTCTTATAGTTTTAAACACAGTTAGAATATCGATGTTCATGCGTGATACATGGGAGCATTTCAATTTTTAATAAATAATAATCTATAATTTGATGATTAATATTTACAAAATTATTAAAACTTATTTACAAAATTATTAAAACTGAATATTCTATTGATAGCCAATTAAAATTCAGTTACTTTCTCAATATTATTTCGGATCGAAGTAGATCAAAGAATTTTCATTAAAACATTATTAAAATCTCAAGTTAAAATTGCTAAAAATAATTACATTAGTTTCTCACATTTCCCGATACTTTGTCTGGTACCGTCTCTTTCGGACCACCCTGTCCAGGGGGGAGAAGAAGTGGAAATCCCTCTGCAGCCGGCTGTCGAGAGGAAGAATGCGTAATACGATAGCACTCCACGCAGAATGGAAGGATATTAAAAACCAGCAGAATATTAACAATAGAAATACGAGGCATAAGGATGTTCTCGCTTTGTTTTACTACAGGCGCCAAGTTATTCTTGCAATACTACGTGGCGTCACTGGGTGGGGTGGATGATTTATCACTATTTTAGAAAAATTTAATATATGTAAAATATGCCCAGTCTTGGTGATTTAAAAAGCGACTATATAAACATAATTATATTTAAAAATAAATAAATTTCCGATAATGGAAAAGTATATTTCTTTAATAGACACAGTAGTATTTAATCAAAATCAAATCGTTAGCAATTTGTAGTTTGTGTTATATTGAATAGAACTGTGAATGAAAGAGTTGTTCGTAGTGATGTGAATGTACAGCTTATTGAATGCAAGCGAACATTGGAGTTTTGTGAAAAAACATCCCACGCTTTTTATTGACATATGCAAATACTGTGATTGCTTGTGCAAGTAGGTACAGTCGCTTTTTAATATATTTTTTCTTCTTTTAATTCAAACATTATAAAAACAAGTTTTTATTTTTTTATATAAATATAGTTATTTACTTTTTGTCTTCGTCACATCAAATCTTGCAATCTTGCTTCTTATATAATAATATAAACTGATAGATGTAATTGGCACGTACAATGTTCGATAAAATAATCCTTATTTTTATTTAAAAGTATTTATTTTTCAACAACTAAAAATCAATGAAAGATTTTTATATTTTCATCCGGAATAGGTCTCTCTGCCGAATTTCGGAGGAATTTTTTGTCAGAAAGTGGGATTTTGTCAAATATTATTCACTCAATTTTATTATTATCTATCATTCATTTTAGACTGACAGACAAGTGAAGCTAAATAAATACGTGGAAAAAAGAAATTGACATCTAATTGACATACGTCTTCAAAAAAATATTGTATTTAATTTTTCGACATCTTATTATCAAAATGATTAATATTGTGTAAGATTTTACAGATTTTTCTGACGTTCAACCGATTCTACGCTCTATTTTTAACAGGAAAAGTAATATACTTAGACCTCGAATAATAGAAGAAGAAGAAACGGATTTTTCCGTAACTCTTAACGAATTTTGCCGCTAGACATCGTTGAAGTAGACGAATTTGTTATCTACATCTATCATCTTTTGATAACTAGACATTTATACGCCACAAGATAGATGAAAAGGTGGGTAGGAGATTTAGCTGGACTATTTCTCAGATTGTGGGTAGGGTTTACCATTTTTATTTTTTTATTTAAAATATAATAGAAACCTAAAAGGTTTATGGATAACATTTTTACATGATTCAATATAGGAATATAATAATAATATAGTTTAGATACAAAGCTTTACTGACGCTATTGCTGAAAATTTTAATACATGCGATTTTTACGACAGATGCAATTAAACCGCGCGGAGTACGTACGCGCGCTGGCGCAAACGAGATCCACAGCCTAAATAGTCGTCACCAACTATAATATAAGTTGATACAATCACAGTATACCCAGAACAGTAGTTTATCTCCGGCCTGTCGGCGAGTTAGTAGCCTACTCTTGCATTGACGCTGGGGTTTTCACTTTATTTTTACTCCCTTTTTTTAACTCGTAGCGTCTGAGATTCCGACGCATAAGGTAGACGCGAAACCGGAAAATTTATGTAATTAGTATACCTAGTTTCTGCACTTAAATTGCAAGAACGCTGATAACATCAACGTAGACTTTTAAAAACTCACAGTCTTTTGTGATGTCAGATCATCACACCTTTTTAGTAAAGGACCAGAAACATAAAAAAAGGCATTTTTTTCAGGAAGCGCATATTTTTTCTAAAGCGGCGGCTGCGAGCGCGAATGGCACCGAAGGCACGGCCCTTACTGCCGCCGCCTTGTGCCTCATCGATCCTAAGTTTTTGCCTCAAGCAAGCAAGCAGACGCCACGAGATAAAAGAAAGGAAGTAAAAAAGTAACCCATAAAAACCAAGTTTTTATTATACTCCCTTTCTCAATTACTAGTAGAAACTGGTTTGGCGCTTACCCTACGCGTTGGGCTTCGGTCGAGCGATGCTACGAAAGGGAGTAATAAAAATTTTCCAAAAATCAAAAATTATACTATAATCAGGTTCCGTGTCTACCAGACGCGTTGAAATATTTTCATACAACTTAGTAAGTTGTATGAAAAAAAACATTAAAAATTTGAAAAATCCAAAAATGTATTAATTTTTTTAACGAAAATTTGACAGATCTTCTTTATAGTTGCCACGAGTCTGCTTGCAAAGTTTCAGTTCGATTGGATCACAGGAATAGGGTTAAAAATCGATCCAAAGTTTTTTCGTCAAGCAAACAAGCAAACAGACGCCACGAGTTAGAAGAAAGGAAAGAAACCCATAAAAACCAAGTTTTTACAATACTCCCTTTCTTTGTAAAATATAACAATAAGACGAATTAAAACATATAACATTACACTTAAATTACAGAAATTTAATATATAATATTTCTAAAATGTCAGATGTTTTGAGATGTCAAGATTTTGATAGATTCAATTATTATCAATATCGTACCTTATGAATTTCCAGCGTCAAATGATTTAGTCAGAATCTGATTTGAGTAATGCAGAATTCTTCAAAACTAAGCAGAAATCTAAAAGAAATAAATTATTATTTGATTTTTTCCCAAAGTACCCAATTTTGCTGTCATCTGTGAACCAATTGTTATAAATTTTCGAAATTCGTAGTTATGTACCTATTATACCGACGGAGTAATTCAAATTTAGAAAATATTCCGCGACGTTATCGGGCCGCCGCGCCGTTGCTAATCAAACTTTTCTAATGATTCCAATTTGAAAAAAATCAATAAAATCTCTAAAAATCCAAAATAATACTATAATTATTATTTTTTTTTAACGAAAATTTGATAGATCTTTTTGATCGTCGCAACGAGTCTGCTTGCCAAGTTTCAGCTCGATTGGATCACGGCAAAAGGGTCAAAAATCGATTCAATGTTTTTGTTGACGGCAAGCAAGCAGACGCCACGAGGTAATATAAAGGGAGTAAAAATACAACATACCACATCAAATATTGATAAGAGTTAAAAAAAAATGCATGCGTCTTCTTATGGTTGTTGCGTTTAATGCGTCTGCTCAAAGGTTAATTTCTATTTTTTTATAAATAAAAGATATCAGGTCTACTAGATCTCATCCTTAATATTTGAATGTGGTTAAGGATACAGTCCATCTTCCTTGCTATGGATTATTAGTTAGTTTTTCATAATTTAGTTAGTTTCTCGATCTTCTGCGACCTGTAACTCTTTTTTTTTCAAAAATATAGATATGAACACGGATGCGTGTCGCCTTAATATTCTTACTTTTCTCAAAATAAGCTAAGCACTTGTGCTATGAGAATAGGAATAACTTGATGGTGTCCTGGAATGGAGCTCAAACCAACGGATCACTAGGTGAATGTCATGAACATTACATCAACAAGCTTATCTTTTGCTTAGCGATGCTCGTTGCTTTCTCAGCTTTCTATTCTGTCCTCTACAAAGCCTTACCACCGAAGTCTTCCTACTTAAATGAACCTTGAGATGCTCCTTTCAAAATTTTCCTTTAAATAACGCTTTTACAAAAACAACTATTAATGTCCTAAATTACACGAAAAAGTTTTTTTTTGGGACGCAATCCTAGAATTGGTCTGTAACAAGCAATCGATCTGTCCACTCTTCTCTGTCACCTGCCAGCCTCTTCATTTCTTGGTAGGTGCTACAGCTCACATCTCCGATAATCTGGTCTACGTAGCGGCCTCTACGATTGTTGCCTTCAACATTTCCCTCGACGATGGTAAAAAGCAGGCCCGGATGCCTTATATTATGGCCTATCCAAATTGCACGTTTTTGGGCGATTCTGTTCACAACCCGTCGTTTCGGAAATGTTCTGACCAATGGATCCTCGCAGTGTGCCTGTAGCACCACATCTCAAAGGCCGCTAGCCTCACAGACATGCTTTGTCCATGTTTCGCTGCCATACATCGGCATTCTCAGAAGGATTCATTAAAAAGTGATATACCTATAATGAGAAACAGAAACAACGATATAGTGATGAATTTTTTTTCGTTTATGATATAATGTGAGTTTTTATTCTCTTTGCACATGAGCACACAAAGTGGCACTATTTTTACTCCCTTTATATTAACTCGTGGCGTCTGCTTATCTTCTTGATCCATTTTAAACCCCTTTCCCGTGATCCAATCGAGCTGAAACTTTGCAAGCAGACTCAATGCGACGATCAAGAAGATCTATCAGATTTTCGTTTAAAAAAATTAATAAATTTTTGGATTTATCAAGTTTTGAATGGTTTTTTCATACAACTTATTAAGTTGCCCAACGCGTGGGTTAAGCGAAAAAAATGTTTCAACTAGTAAATGAGAAAGGGAGTAGAGTAAAAATTTGTTTTTTATGGGTTTCTTTTTAAAATATGCTGTACCGTGCGAACGTGAGAGGACTGTCGATAAGAATATTCGTTTTTTTTCCAGAGCACGTGGTCCGCAAAAAAGTGAAAATTATAGATATAAAATTTATGTTTGACCCGATCATGTTTTACGAGCGGCGACCTCGGCCGAGGGGTCGGAGCCGGCGGGGAGGATCGAGTCACATTTCACAAGGGGCGTAAAATATACACTTTTTCCGTGACCAGTTAAGGCTGCGCTGACAATGGAGGCGCCGTCTCGACGAGAAAGGTCGCATCGCGAAAAGTCTCCCAATATATATATAAATGTTAATATTAAGATTTTCGCGGGTGAAAGATGAAGAAGTCGAGATCCAAGTTATCACTTGGACCAGTGATCACTCGGATGTCAACTTCTGGAGTGAACGGGTGTGCTTGCCACCAATTCAAAACAGAACTTGAAATACAAGGCAAAAATCCCTTTGAAAATGGCCAGTGCTATCTGTCCGAAACGTTGGGTACATAATAACAGTCTTTCTCAAGACTACAATACGCGGGTTATAAAATAGACAGGTTAGAAAATAATCCTTTATATATATACATATATATAATTTAATACTAAAACTTTTGAATATTTCAGATAAACTTTTTTTAACATTTTTATTAGTTTCTGAATATTTTCTGCTTGTCAAAATTTTCAAGATCACAGTAATGGATTTTATCGTAGAGGACATCATTATTCAAGATACATTAAAGATGTCGCATAGAGCCGAAATTTAATTTTTTTATGGGAAAGTAGGCATTGTAGTTTTTTTATTTTTGGGTGTTCAGTTCATAGGGTTTACGACATATTGTCTATAAAGGATATTGCTTTACGAATTCGAAAAAGCTTTGTACGCTGGTGTTGCTAGTGAAAATTACAATATACATGTGAAACGGTTTGTAAAAACTTAACTTAACTTCCAAAAATGAGATAGATGTGGTATTCTACCATGATTGAAAATGCTGAACGTTAAATAGAGTAAAATGATCACTTAAGCCAGCCGTACGATAGATGGTAAGCCCTATGAACCCCCAAAACACCCATTTATTCCAAGAAAACAAACTATTTATATGGGAAAGCATATAAATAAGTCTTTTTGGGAGCCCACAGGGTTTACGACCCATCATGGCTGGCTTAAATGATCACTTTACACGATGCAATGTACACCGATTCCACTCAAGAACAACCACACATCTATCAATGTTTTCAAGATAGGTTTTTGATCGAATCGGTATGAAATATATGCATTTAAAATGTCACCAGGCTATTAAATTGCATTATTTGGTCCCCTACATATCCTAAGACAGAATATATTACACCTTGTGTATTATACACAGTCATATCAGTGTATTAAAATGTATACACGGACTATACCTATACCCTATTTCAGATGACGCAGCCTTAGTAATGAGAATTTTTTTCAACCCTTCAGGGACAACTCCTGACTATAAATTGTGAAATAAAAAAAAAACTGATTATTTTGCATTGCACTGCAATGGGATATGAATCGTCGGCTAGAAAGGTCGTAAAAACACGGCATAATACCCTAGAAGACACAAACCAGAAGATTCTGAGCGGCCGCGAAAACCTACGAACATTCTTAATAAAAAAATTCCTTAGAAAAAAGTTATTATTGCGGTTGTAAATATAATAACAAGAATTTAATGCCATATATGCTTAGATGCCGAGATAAGTGAAAGAAAAAAGAAATGAAAGTGCCTGAAATACAACTATTGTCTTCTGAGATTATATTTAATTTATAGTCCGACATTTTACTTGACGTACTTGCTGGTTTCATAAAAATTTTACTGTCGCAATTCATAAAGTCTTTAATGTTACCATATAACAAAAAAATTGGTTGAGATTTTCTATCGTAAGCAATTTCAACATTTTTACTTGACAACTTTCTAAATAAATTGATTTAACTCCTCTTTTTACATCAACTGTGACGTTTTTCTTAAACTCTGACATCTATAATTTTTTCGGACTGCAGTAAGTAAGTAACGAATTGCAACTGGCCACTGATCCTGAACTGGCGTAATTTGACCTTGTAACAACAAGGCATATTTTAGTCAAATTCACTTTTCAAAGTTATCAATTGCGTATCAGTTACGTATCAAAGTTCTGACATTAGTTTTCACTTTTAAAACTGTGCTAAAGACCTGTCGAATTCCTATGAGTTTTGGGGATAGTAATAAAAATATTAAAAATTTAGTAGCACTTAATATGAGAGTACAGTAATATATTTTAGAACAAAAGCTTATGATTGGTTTAAAAGATTTCGAAGGAATTATAACTCTATCTCTTTTAAAATCGTATTTACAAATCTATACGGGGATTAAGAAAAAAATTTCTTCCTTCCCAATCTCTGCCGATAATGATTGAATACCTAAGATACACGAGATCAAAAATAACTACAATCCATAACTGACAAATTGTAGTTACAGTGTTTTCCTAGTGTGTCGCGTGCCGGTTCAATCTCCAATTCTCCTGGCTTCATCGAATCCGGAACAGATCGATCTGTCTCTTCCGTTAGGCTTATGTGAACAGATTCTTCATCGGATTCGTATAACACACGAAAAAAAATGTCGGTTCTCAAAAAAACCAGCATACACCCTTTCCAACTGTCACTAATGGTCGGATTTATAGAAGGCTTAAATCCTGGCTGGCGGTTGGCGGAGAACACATCGGATGCCAGATTCGACCAATCAAAAATCATTTTGCGGCCGGCACGCGGCGGTCACGAAACAAATCACTACTTAAAGTGAAGGCAGCAATATCCACTTCAACTAATCAACCCCCAATTTTCGACGCGTTTTGCCTTATGAGGGCATTATCAATCATCATAATCAATAGCAAAGACAGCGAAATTCAGTTATGTAGACAGTATCAGCAGTAATGTGCACTATTTGGTCAACAAATTAAGCAAACACAGCAATATCAAAGCATACAAAAATTAAAATTAAAATGTACACAGCGGGCCATGGAAAGGCAGATGCTCGGCGTAAGCGAGATAAAATCATAAATGAAGAAATAAGACGCCGAACAAAAGTTTCCGATATTATGGACCGTATTGCAAAACTAAAATGGCAGTAGGCTCGACATATGGCTCGACAGGAGGATACTAGATGGGCACCCAGAATTCTACAGTGGATGCCCTGGATAAAAAACAGAAGCGTCGGAAGGTCTCCCAAAAGGTGGTCTGATGACATAGTCCAGCAAGCAGGAAGAACCTGGATTCGAAGGGGGAGAAGTAGAGATGAGTGGAAGAAAATGGAAGAAGCCTACATCCAGCAGTGGAAGGAAAAAGGCTAAGGAAGAAGAAGAAGCAATATCCGTAATAAAAAGTTTATTCATTTATACATGTATATAAAAGAAAAACTGGGATGAAAATTGTTTTAAAAAACCTATTTTCAATGAAAAGTAGGTTTAGTAGATTTCACAGAAATTTACTCCAGTAGTAAGTAGGTTTTTTGTCATCTCAGAAACACCTCAGTGGGACATTATTGCATTTGCATTGATATGATTTGAAATAAAAATTTGGAATTGTATTATACAACGTTCTCGAAAAGGGGCACGGTTTATGTTACACAGAACACTAAATTATATCGCATCATTTAAGTATGAAAAAAATCATTTAAAAATTGCTCTAAAATATTAAACGTTTTCTCATTCTTTTCATTCGTGTAATCCGTCCAAGCTGAGAATGTTTTCATATAAATAAAACATATTTCCTGTACACATCGAGGGTAGCAACGTTTTATAGATGGCTTATTTATTACTTACCCACTCTAACTTATATCTACGTGTGGTGGAATAAAAAATACGGATAAAAAAACGTATTCTCCAAGGGGTGGCAGATTAATGTGTCAAATGTTCTGTACTGCCAGTACTTACCCCTTGACCCCGTGTCGGGAGGCCGCGTATTTTATTACCCTTGTAGTTCAACCCCTAATTGGTCCTATTTGTCGTGTTCATTTTTGACTTACACCTTTATGTGTTTTGTGTTTTCATTTTCACGATGAAAAGGAACCTTTGTCGCAATTATGTGGTACAAATTTTACTCTGATATTGATGATTTTACAACCGATAACTTATATTGTATTCTGTACTTTTGTTTTAGCTTCATTCTTTTTTTTATTGAGTTTGCTCATGATACACTGAAGTCCATAAATTACAATCACGATTCTGCGCAGTCAATTGCTTGACATTCTCTTTTTGGTTCTTACATTCTTTTTCAGAATTGTTTATTAAAATATCATCACGAGATGGTAGAAGCAGAAAGAATGGCACGTAATCGAGGATTTTACGGCACCCCTCCTTTTACACCGGTGGAAATTACCAAAGATGTGACATAATCTATTAGCTTCGCGAAACGTATAGAACACGACAATCATTAAACTGCTGCGCAGTTAAGAGAGTTATTTTAAAAAGTGATGCAAGATCACAGAAAAGAGAATTGACTGAAGACATGCGGTAGAGTGAGTACTTATGAAGATTAGTTTTCTAGTGCGAACCTGGTGCAATCGACCTTACGATAGACAAAAGTGAAGCGAATTAAAGAGGGACCTGTGAGAAGTATTTTGTTCATAATTAGCGTGAATTAAAGAATAGTTCTCTGATTACGTTCGTGCCTAGTAACTTTGATAAAAAAAAGTGTTTCATGTGCCTCACACAGTGACTATACATAATACGCTTATAATGCATTATTTGATAGAATGGAAGGAGAAAAATTTCCAACTTTTGGGCTTTCAATGCAGACACCCGTTCATTAAAATCAGTCTTTGATCGATTTCGTAATACTTATTTAGGCTTAAATAAAAAAAAATTATCTTTCAGGTGAATTTAACAAAAATGGTGGTATATAAAGAATCCAAAAATTATTATTATTATTAGTAAGAGCTGACCTAAGGGAATGAAATATATCAACGAAGGCTTTGATTTCTGATTGGTTTGACTCGCTACATGTTCTGGTCAGAAATTCTGTAGATCTCGATCACCACAAGGTCTATTATCCAATCCAAGCATTCTGGGAAGCAAATTTCTTCAACCACTCTATCTTGTGTCACCTTCTACATCATCCAATACATCTTTAAATCCACCCCTTCGGATAAATGGAGGCAACTTTGTGACCATTTATTGGGCTACCAGAATAAATATTAAAAAACACAATGATATTACCAATGCAACATAGGCTGTCTCAATTGATGTAAACATGCACAGTTTACACACAATTTTTTATTTCTCCAACAAATTAAGATATTTAGCACTTAACTTTGGGTCTTTCAAGCTCTTCAATAGGTTCCCAATGCATACCGGTCCTCATCCAAACAAGGCCAACATTTCCCTTTTGGTAGTTGGCACAAAGCATTTGAGGTCGGTTTTTGATTCAACTGCTTGATCTCTGCATGTCAATTTTTAATCAATAAGTCCCAATTTATCACTGTCGTGGACTTTTGAACACGATGCCCGAGTCAAGAGGTAAAAGGGAGGCTACTGATTGATTGAGGTAGAAAGGTTCTCCATAAGATCCTTTAAGAGCCCTTCAGGGATAAAACAAGATCTCAACATACCTGAGATATGACGATTAAGAGTATTTTGTACAGAATTAAGTCTAGATCGGCTTACGATTTCTATTTTAAATTTCTTTCTATATTCTGGATGAAATTTTATATTTCTAGAATAATGATTCAAAAACATCTCTAAAACGTGATAAATAAAGGAATGAATCCATTGCGATATTATCGCCAGTCGGGAGTCACGAAAGATTGAAAAATCCGCCAACCAAACCGTACACAATTAAGATGTTATCCTGCCAAGGTAATTTCGACTAATGAGATCCGGGATTGAGATGCAAGATGATTGGAATGCAAGACCAGCACCCAACAGCCAGCAGCTAAACTGGTTTTAACCAGGTACTTGATAACCTGGTCCAACTCAGGCTTATCGCTGTACGTGGATGAAATAATAAGCGTCTCCATTTCACGAGGATCATTTTAAACCTGTTATATTTCAGTACCACATTTTATCATGAGATTTATATGGAAGAAAACGTGGATGATGATATGAAAACGATGATTATTTTTTTTATTTTAAGGAGACAGAATAGACATTGTTACATATATATTGGTATTGAATCTCAGTTAAGTTGCCAAAACGCCAAAAAATTGGCCATTAAATAGTTAAAAACATTGTTTTTTAACTCTAAAAATGTATATGCATACAAAATTGTCAATTATGAGATCAAATAATAACAGTGACGTGATTTTTTTTGTATTATACAGTAGATATCACCTCTGATAGGTTCAACTTTAGTTTACTAGCCATTTGTCTGTTTAAGTAGCTAGTTGTCTATCGATTCGTTCGAACAAGTATTTATTTGGCAATTGGTGATATAAATATTGATATTGTGTATATATAAATGATATATTGTGCCGGACGTCACGCCCTGGCAAAACCGGAACGGGAGCCCGACTGGCGGCCCAAATAGCGGCCGAGTGCGAACCAGCATTCCATCGCCCGCTTCGCATTAGTCAAACACGTTTTTGTATTTTTTAGTATTGTAAACCAAAAATGTAAAAATGAAGTAAAGTACTCGTAGAAAAATTATAAAAAAAAGTAAAATAGCAGCAAGTACATTTGAAATGAAGTTGCGTAAAGTGGTTGGTGGTAAATACATAAGAGGGGGTAGATTTCACTTGGCCATACGGCTAGTGTCCAGCCGCAACATAACCACCACAACGGTAAAATATAAACACATTACATCATGGACCACATAAAATTTCTCAAAGAAATCACCAACTTGCGCGGTATTAATTCGAAGCAACGAAGCGGCGTCGTAGATTCGGGAAACTGAGAAAGTCGTAAATAGAATTAGTCCCCGTCTCTGCTACAAAAAGGTTATATGTGACTTTCTGACAAATTGGGTTTTATTGTTTTTCCTCGGGGTGAGGGAATTGAGCACGAGATCATAAGTAATAAACTCACCGTGCTAATGATCTGAAGGAAGTTGATTTATGAATTCAGAGAACAATTCGTGAGCCGGGAACATTTTCGGAAATTTTTCTTGCCCTGTGTTTCAAACGAAAATATTTTTTTTTTTTTTTTTTAAATAGAGATGTGAACACGGAATACGTGTCACATCAATATTCTTACTATTTTCAAACTAAGCTAAACGCTTGTACTATGAAAATAGGACTAACTTGCTAGTCTGGAGTGAGGTTCGAACCCGCAACCTTCGGATCACGAGGTCAGTGTCCTAACCACAAGACCAACAAGCTACTCAATTCTATTAAGAATCAAACAACAAACAACTTGGCGGAAAAAAACATTAAATATTATAACTTACCCAGCTTTGGATGAAGAAACAAAAAAATTGGGTGCGCATACTTATGTACGCACGTTAGAAACTATAATTCTTTGAATTGCATAAAATAAATAGCACATCGCTTCTCGCAGCATAACCATCAAAGTACAATAAAATGCAGGACTATCAGAAGGACTGTTGTGAGGAAGCGCGAATGAACCAGCCGTAAGAACTGACTACATAAGTGATACCCGCAGATTGTGGTTCTCTTTTCCGTGTTTGGGTGTCATTTAGCACAACGGAGACATCTATAAAGCTAAGCAGATACTGAGATTAAAAACTGTTGTGAATATTTTAGTAGCAGCGCGCGCATTTCGCTGTGTACTAAAATTTTACCTCCATTGCGCCTAAGGGAAAATGACTTCAATAACGAAATCGTTATTTTGTTGACGTTATAATAAATTTCTGATAAATGTTGTGACGAAATTCAAAGGGGCAATCTAACGCGGCATGTATAGAGTGAAATATTGAAAATATGTTCAAGCAAGCAGAGTGGGAGAAAAGGGCATTTTTTTTATACTTGTTGAATGATGACTACAAATCATTTATTTAAATTTCGATCTCCAGCATCTCTGACGACTTCCAAATCTCTGTCCAGACTCTGTCATAATCCACCCGGTACTCAGATGTAACTGTACGTCTTGTAACGCGTTCCAAATATTTCAGCGTGCCCAATTGTTTTTAGAAAAATAGGTGTCGTTCATAGAATTCGTAGTAGGCGCTTCTCTTTTTACTCTCTTTATATTAACTTGTGGCGTCTGCTTGCTTGCTTGCCGGCTTGCCGTCAACAAAAACTTTGGATCGATTTTTGACCCTTTTTCCGTGTACCAATCGACCTGAAACTTGGCGAGTAGACTCGTGGCGACGATCAAGAAGATCTATTAAATTTTCGTTAAAAAAAATTAATAATTATAGTATAATTTAGAAATTTTATTGGTTTTTTCAAATTGGAATCATTAGAAAAGTTTGATTAGCAACGGCGGCCCGATAACGCCAAGGAATATTTTCTAACTTTAAATTACTCTGTCGGTTTACATAATAGGTATTTCACTACGAATGTCGAAAATCTAAATTAACTGACAAATGTTTTTAGAATTTAAAGCTCAAAACATCTGACATTTTAGAAATATATTAAATTACTGTAAGTTTAGTGTTATGTTATATGTTTTAATTCGTCTTTAATTGTTGTTATATTTTACAAAGAAAGGGAGTATAATGAAAACTTGGTTTTTATGGGTCACTTTTTTACTCCCTTTCTTTTAACTCGTAGCGTCTACTTGCTTGTTTGTCTCACAAAAAACCTTGGATCGGTTTTTAACCCTTTTACCGTGATCAAATCGAGCTGAAACTTTGCAGGCAGACTTGTGGCGAAGGTAAAAATGATCTAACAAATCTTCGTTTTAAATAAATCAATGATTATAGTATAATTTTGGATTTTTAGAAATTTTAATTTTTTTTTCAAATTGGAATCAAAACAAACGAGTAATTAGCCCGACGCGTGTACAGGCACGAAACCTGATTCAATGAGAAAGGGAGTATAATAAAAACTTGATTTTTATGGGTTAGTTATTTCTTCTAGTGCGGTTCTGATTATCAGTCGTGATTATAATTTTGCTAGTTGCAGAAATAAATGGTTGGATGGATTTTCCTAACCATTGCCTTACGTTTTTCAGGGAGGATGTCCTTCATTTTCCAGATCCTTTGCTTGCGATTTTGCTTTGGATGACGAGGTTCAGCATTTGGTGCATCTCTGTTTTTTCATGACATGGTCAAAATATTGTAGATTTAAATTTTTTCGATGATTTTTTTCCTTTCGCATTAGGATCATTACACTGTCATTTGTCACTGTATCAATAAGTTACACAGAAACTGTCTATGGTCGAATGCTTCAAGTCGTGTCAGCATTATTTCAGTGAGTATCCACAATTCCATTCCACATAAAAATATAAGGAACACACAGCAAACGACATTAAATCGCTAATATGATGTGGAATATCACGAACTTAACACTGTCCAAGTATTATTTTAGTAAGACTAAAGTGGTATGGCCACGCATGACCAACGAAGAAAGTGTTTGGTTTTAAACTCGAAGGCCGAAAAAATGTCACAATGAACCGTCTGCGTCGGTAAAGTGGTGTTATTTAGGATGCACATGCAAAAATTGATATCACAAACTGCTTGACAAAAAAAACATTAATTACTCAAAGTTCTTCTACATGACAAATTAATTGAGCCGCATTCAACCGATAGGCATTTTTAACGCCTGTGTGTCGGTGATGTAACGTAGGTCTACCTGTCATACAAAATATGAAATATCTATCTTATTTACGAAACCTAAAACGTCACATTTTTTGCAATCATCGAATAGATATTTTCACACCAAAATGACTAAATTAAACAGTTACGAATATACGGATTTTTTGATTAAAAACTATTTATTCATTACTCTCGTATTTTCGGCCAGTGTGTGACAGAGAGTAGAATATTGCACATCGCAGTTGAATCGAGCAAGAAAGAGCACAACAATACCACACATTTCATGTAGGATAGAGATGGCGGTTGCTTGGGTTTCGGTGAAAGCGAAAACAATATCGAAAGAGTACGGTACAGTCGCGTTACACGTTTTAGACAAAGACGGAGTGCAGGCGACTAATGCGACCTGGAGACCGCGTCGTTGAATTCAGTTGCTAATGATACGCAGGCGGAAGCGCACGCAAATTCGATATGCCATGATTTTATGAAAATTTACTAAAATAATGCAAATATGTATGTTTACCTTACATAATTATATAAAAGGATATTTAAAAAGTCTTATCTGTAACGAATGTATGTATATTTTATCACATATTTAAAACTATGAAGATTTTTAATCAAGTAACGCTGTGTTACACTACCGTTCCCGTATTTTTTAACACAGTCTTTTAAGAGTTAACGTCGTCGAATTCTGGTCTTTATTTGCAGCTATCATGCACAACTGTAGAATTACACGGACACCGACTCTGTTTTTCTGTGACAATACGAGAACATACTCGCACAACAATTCCTTCGTACCTATGCTGCACGGACTGGGCAACAAATATGCAAGCATTGCCGATGTGTTCTTGTCTGCCCTGTCAAGTTATAAGAGCACACTGACAAACGCTCTATCGCGGCGCGGTGGCTAGGATCAGGCGCAATAGAACAAGATACTCTATTCTAATACTGTATAATTCAGAAGTGTATAATGCCCCTATTCTCAGAATAATAATATCATAACTTCTTTAAACACAGAAATATTATTTTTTGGTTATATTATAATTATAATTTATAGAAATAAATATTGTTTACACCACTTTTTTATTGAAAAAAATCAAAATATTTCAGAGCCAATAATAGCCCCTTCGTCCAAGGTAACAAATATATTCTAACAAAATTAAATTTGACAATCGAAGTACAGATAATCAAAATATTTTAAAGTTATACATGGAAAATGAATAATAATAAAGTACCTACTAGACATGAAAATAAATTTAAAAGATAACTACTTGTTAATCTTTTAAATTTATTTTCATGTTAATTAGATACTTTATTAGTATTCATTTTCCATATATAACTTTTTAATATTTTGGTTATCTATACTTCGAGTTTTAAATTTAATTTTGTTAGTATACATTTATTCTGGCGAAGGGGCCATAGGCTCTGAAACATGTTGATTTTTTTTCAATAAAAAAATGGTGTTAACAATGTTCATTTCTATAAATTATCATTATATTTATATATTTTTTTATTTTTTTATCACTTCTTCCTTTGTATCCACTATTTATTACATATTGTATTTTATTTTATCTTTCTTTTTAATTACTTTCTACATATAACTTTATGTATTTTATTGTTACTTTTTGTATTTATATTTATAAAATAATAAACTTAAATCAGAGCGCAGGCTAAAAATTTCATTTAATTTCAAACAACTGTCACTCATGCCAAGTGACAATTGTTTGAAATGATCACAATACTAACGGAGATTGCAAAACGGCCAAGCATAATTTAAGGCTTACGATAAACATCGAGAAACATCTAGAAAATACGAGGAAGTTCTCGTAAACACTGGAAACGTCTGGGAATTTCAATATCAGCATTAGAGAATACATATACGGCACACGAGGCGTTGTTGTTTAAACGCAGTTGACAGGCGATTAAAAAGCGAATGCAGTGTCGAGCTGTGGACCAGGCTGGCTAAGCAAGTGATAGCGGCGAGTTGCGAGAGGCCAGTGGTGCCAAGCGAGCGGTAATTCGACAGCAATTTTCTGGAAAGTTCTTACGTAGCGAAATAAACCGAATCGAAATTAGAAAGTGCGGAAATTAAAGCGAATATTCTAGTGAGTAATGAATAAAATGTTAAAACGAATATAAAGTGTCTATTTACGAGTGTTAAATTTGTGAAACAGTTTAATTTAATAATAGCGTTAAGTTTAATAGTGATAAGTGACCATTTACGTTTGAATAATTAATTATTCAGTAATCAATAAATCCTATATTGCATTCCAGCGTTTTCTTTTATTATACACCTACTCATAATTTGTAAACTTGGTAAAAAGTTCAGCTTTGAATCAAGCCTTTGACATCAAAATTGTACATAAATGTAATTTTGTTTAATTCTTGCTGAGCGAGTGATCTCCGCGTTTTACGTAATTTTATTATTTTCATGTAAAATCCAGTCTGGCACTTTTACTAGAGAGAGGGATTGCATTAATTAGGGAATCAGCTCATCCAGGACACGGCGTCTCTTCCTCGCTGAAATTGAAAATGACGTTAGCGCATCTTGCAAGAAATAGCGCAACTTTAAAATTTACGCCTCGGGTTGAACATTGGGCAGACTTGAAGAACTTGTGCAATGGCTTACTTTGTAACGATTTGTGTGCTCTTGACTAGCAATAATTGTCTTAGCAACAATAATTAAGTTTTTCTGAATAATTTCATTCGTCTGCGTTATTAAATCATTAATGAGTACACTCTGCTCTTGCTACGTGTTTCGTACAATCTGAAATTGATTGACCCTTATTGTAATCAGTCTAAAAAAGCACTTTTCCGAACGTGTCTGCCACCAAAGCATCTGACTAACAACTAAGTGACCATATTTTTCTGTCCTGATATACAACTTTCGCTTCATCTACATTCATACATCTTCGCATGCAAGCTCGACGGTTGTTGAGGCTTCTAACAGGACCATCTTCCAGTATCTGGTTAGTCTGGTCATGCCGGGTCTTCTCTCTTTCTGGCGCCATCAACACTTAAATTATATATCTTTCTTACCATTCTTTCCTCATTCATTCGCTCAACATGCCCAAACCACCTGAGCGACCCTATTTTTATTCTATGTATTATGCTACGATAAGCTTTACATTCATTCCTAATATCTTTATTCTTTACCCTATCATACATATATTTGCCACACATATGCCTAAGGGATCTCATCTCCACTGCATTCAATCTTCTTTCATTCCTCTTCTGCCAGCTCCAGGCTTCACTTCCATACATTAGTGTCGGTACCAGAACTCCATTATGTACCCCTAGTTTTGCCTCGGTAGACTTATTTCTATTAAAAAATATTGCATTTAAAGCACCATTCACTCTATTCCCGGCAGTTACTATCAAAGTCTTTATGTTTAAAAAAAATTAAAACTCTTTTATAATTGCAGCAAGTAAACATCTCATTCTTGTGGCATATTTGCTTAGATTCTTTTATTCTAGTACAGTAAATTATAATTTTAATAAAATGTCGATAATTTTTCAGTCCGACTCTGTAAGTCAACCAAAATCTTTCTTTCCAATACATGTAGCTTAACTTTTAATATTTTTCTCCTACAAGCCGCTTGACTGAGATTAAGATTACGGAATCCTTATCCGTGAGGACCTTGGAATGTATTAATCCCGTATTTTGTCCACCCTGGAGATTTAAACTACGTCACCAGCGATGCCCAAACAATGAGAAACAAAAATATTTTGTTGTTCATTGTTTGCAACATTAATAACAAAATAAACCATTTTTGAAGTTATATTACTTTAGGCGTGTTGGAGGTAAAATTTTAGTAAAACAACAAAAGACGCGCGCATCATGTGACGGAATTGTCTCCGTGAAGATAGACATCAAATATACTGAAGTGTGTTTATTTCAAATATTGGCTAAATCACTTGCAAGGAGGATTAGGGTAAAATGCTCAAGTTCATTCTGTCTAGCTAATTTTAAATGCAAAGCATATGTATAACACGGCACGTTGCTTATTTTTTATTTTCGCTCAAAATGTATAACTTATAACGCACGTACATGCTACAATTTTTTGCTGTCTGGTGGGAATAAAGCATTTTTGCGCGGTTTCACCCAAGTTTTAACCAAACTTCTGAATATTTAAGGGCTAATTTTAGCCTTTTTTCGGTAAAAACAATATACCTTATTGTGTTCTGAACCTCTTAAAAGTATTCGACATTTTTTTTATAGAATTATTTATTGAAAATAAAATAAATACATACATGTTACAGTGACAGTGAATATTACATTTTTTATATGTGTTTAACTGTCCCCAGAAAAGTTAAAACTTGTATTTCGGGACAGAAATACATGATGCATAAGAGCATGAATGATAAATATGTAAAATTAAATAAATGAAACAGTGAAGAGAAATATCAACATCATTAAATAAATATTAGAGGATCATGTATACAAATTATTTTCGGAGTACAGTTATTTTTTAAAAGTCAAAATTTTTTTTTGGTTATGCATTGTTCTATTTGTTTTATGTATTTCTTGAATTTCGTTTACTTATTGTTCTTCAGTTCTGATATTCATTGGTAAATTATTGAAAAATTTAACACCCAGATAAGTGTAATAGTGTTGTGTAGCTGTTTTGTTGTATTTGAGAATGTTTAAACATCGTATTATTTGCGCTCTTTGGCTATGAATATGAGAATTATGAGTTTGTGGTGTATTTATATTTTGTTGAATGAATGTTTAATTTTGTATTTGTAATATTGAAGTATTTTTACATTAATTTTTTTAAAAAGTAAATCTGTAGGGAAGGTTCATATGTATACGATACGGTGACGGAAGTACAATAATTATATTTTGTGTATTGCTTGTGATTTGTATAGCGTGAATTTATTTGTGAAGCGCCATAAACATTTCATTATCATTTCTTATAAAGGACGTTAAAATGGTGTTAAAAAAACAAAAAAAGCCTAGTGTTTTGTAAATAGAGTAAAAACCAAAATGACTTAAAGAAAAAATGATCAGTACACATCTAAAACACTTAAAATAATATGCCAAATTGGCTGTTGCGTAATCATGCTCCGTACGCAAATTAACCAAAATCGAGTTGTTTGTAACCTACACACATCCACAAAAGCCAAACGTATCTCACCAGCTGAAACGCCCAGCGCTTCACAAATAGTAACCCCCTTTCTCCCTCTCGTGAAACCCACGCCACCCTACGCCACCGGCGATGTACCTATGTTAACAGCCGTGAATAGATATCACTAGTAGAACCTTTCATCTGGTCAGGCTTTGCGTGTAGGGATTTGCATTAAGGGGCTAGTATTAATTTGTAGTAAAAGGCCGGCCGCACTTTGGATACGAATTATTACGTACGTATTTCTACGACTACTTTCGTACGTATTGGAGTGTGCACATTGATTGCATATTGCGTTGTCACAATCAGTTACTTTGCGCATTTCTCCATTGACGTTTGTGCCAAATGAATAATCTGTATCTCATGGAAAACTCTATTACGGTAGACTTAAATAATGACAAATTTCATGACTATCTATCTAATAGATTCACAAATGCTGGGGAGAATTGAAATGCAACGAGAGCTCATAACATCGGAGAAATATTTGAAAGTTTTTTGTTCGAAGTACATAATTATACCTCACCTTCATTAAACCAAATTATTTAACTTACAGGTATTTTTTAGTTCTTTAGAGATTCTTCGCCATGATCTGCGCTGATGGTCACGTATTTGAATCACTTTGGTCCCATAAACATTTGTGGTCATGTGTCAAATTGACATAATTTTCAATATCCATCGTAAAAAATCACAAAAATTTCCGAAAACATCCGGATCGTGTCGGCCGTCGCATCTCTATGTGCGTACACGCACTACTAAATCGTGTACAGTGTGCAATGTTCAGTACTACTTGGAAGGTCAGGAATGTACTTGCGTATTCGTACGTATACGTACTACTCAATTTCGTACGAAAACGCATCCAGTGTGCGGCCGGCGTGATGGATTGGCTCACGGGCGTAGGGGGTAAAATGATATGCAGAAGGTATTGGCATATGCAAAATGACCCGCCATAAGAATCCGGCGTTCGATGTACGAAAGTAGATATCCCGCTTACACAGCGGGATATCTGTGATATCTATGGGGTATTGTGAGTTGTTCTGTTAGGAAAAAAGCTACTAATTGACCATCAAGTCATTTCCTCGCGGGTGTAAGAAGAGAGGATGAAGCGCCACACTATTCGATAATTAATTTTTTTAAGATCCTTTCTACACATGCACGTTCACAGGTCAGGGATACAAGGAGCAAGATAAGTGGAAACTTCACGGTGCCGAGAATGAACACAAAGTTCGGACAGAGATTATTCTTATTTTGTGCTCCAATAATGTACAATAACCTGCCATTAGATGTAAAGAGTTAAAAGAATTTAAGCAGGAAATAACAAGGTGGCTATTTGGTGTGGGTAGGACAAAAAATGAGAGCAATGTGTCATCCATATTAATATAGCCATATCAATACAGTCCATATTAATATAGTCACAAAATTGTTTTGCAATGAAATTAAAGCTGTCACATATGACACATTGCTTTCGTTTTGTAGTCTGCCTACATTTGGTAACCGCTTTGTTGACTTCTGTTTGAATAATTTTACTCCTTATATACAATGTTTAAATCTATAATCCCTAATATATAGTTTTTAGTTTGTCTTTTATTTCTTACGTACAATATATAAATTTTATTTCAAATATGTAGTCTTGCTAATGTCTAAACTTAAAAAAAAAAACTGTACAGGTAGTTGCTTCAGAACAGACATTGTCTAGTGAAGCAACTACCTTAATTTATATGTATAAATAAATTTAAACGAAATAAAAAATAATAATAATATATTTCTATCCTGACACGTAACCCTCATCACATCCAAATTCATACATAATTACATGCATGCATGTTAGCTAATTGTTGAGGCTCGTAACTAAGCCATCTAACAGTATCTAATAAATTCACTTTTTATCATCGATCACAATTGCACCATATTTTTAAAATTATTTTCAGTGCCATTCCATAGACCCTTTTTTAATTATTACTCCCTTTATATTAACTCGTGGCGTCTGCTTGCTTGCCGTCAATAAAAACTTTGGATCGATTTTTGACCCTTTTCCCGTGATCCAATCGAGCTGAAACTTGACGAGAATGACGAAGAAGATCTATCAAATTTTCGTTAAAAAAAATTAATAATTATAATATAATTTCGGATTCATTAGAGAAGTTTGATTAGCAACGGCGGCCCGATAACGTCGCGGAATATTTTCTAAATTTGAATTACTCCATCGGTATGCATAATAGGTACTTCACTACGAATGTCGAAAATCTAAATTGACTGACAATTTTTTTAGAATTTAATCTTCAAAGCATGAAGTGTCTTATCAAAGCTCAAAACATCTGACATTTAAGAAATATATTAAATTACTGTAAGTTTAGTGTTATGTTATATGTTTTTATTCGTCTTTAATTGTTTTTATATTTTACAAAGAAAGGGAGTATAATAAAAACTTGGTTTTTATGGGTTCCTTTTTTTCAGTATGGTAAGATCAGTTTCACTTTGATTCCTTATTTCTTTATTAATTTGAATTTTTCGAATTAACTTACTGATAATTAATTTACTAAAATTAATTTCAGTTATCGTGGTCAAGCGACTCGCGCGGGAGGCGCGTTCAGATAAATTTTTCGTTGCATGCCGTTCGGCTGGGGGTGACAGGTCTTCGCTATGTCGACGCAGGAATCACCACAGACAGACAATAGACATCCTCAAACGAGAAAGTCAAAGCTTCAACTCTTAATTAACCGACAAACCCAATTTAAAACAAAAGGCGCCGAGATCACCAAAACAAGACCAGTGACAATTAACGCGACGTCGGAGTGTTTACACGGATGAAGTTAATTTGCATTCTTCCATTTCTTAGCAAAATATTCAGTGAGAAATTGTGAGAAGAAAAATTTACATAGTCTGACGAGATATTTGGTAAGGCAATACAAGTTGTGCCATTTGTCAAAACAATTCTAAGTAAGGGGGTCGTCCCTACACAATAAATAATGTCAAACAATGTATTTGTGAAAGTCCTTTCCAACCCTAAAATTTATTATTAACCGCCCGATTTGATTGACCGGTTTGCGCTTATTTTTACTCCCTTTATATTAACTCGTGGTGTCTGTCTGTTTGACGATCTGATTGATCGATTTTAAACCCTTTTCCCGTGATCCAATCGAGCTGAAACTTTGCAAGCAGACTCGTGGCGACGATCAAGAAGATCTATCAAATTTTAGTAAAATAATAATAATAGTTATAGCTCAAATTACTAAGTTGTATGAAGAGACTGCGATGCATCTGGTAGACACTAAACCTGATTATAGTTAATTTTGGATTTTTGAAATTTTTTTTTTACTCCCTTTCATAGCGTCACCCAACCGAAGCCCAACGCGTAGGTTAAGCGCTAAACCAGTTTCTATTAGTAAATGAGAGTATAATAAAAACATGGTGTTTATGGGTTAGTTTTTACTCCCTTTCTTTAAACTCGTTGCGTCTGGTTGCTTGTCTGAAGAAAAAACTTTGGATCGATTTTCAACCAATTTCCCTTGATTCAATCGAGCTGAAACTTTGCAAACAAACTTGTGGCGATGATAAAAATGATCGATCATATTTTCCTTAAAAAAAATTAATAATTATAGTATAATTTTGGATTTTTCGAAGTTTTAATGTTTTTTTCAAATTGGAATCATTCTATATTAGTAATTATCCCGAAGCGTACATAGACACGAAACCTTATTAAAAGTGAAAGGGAGTATTGTAAAGACTTGGTTTTTATGGGTTACTTTTTTACATACGTGTTAATAGTTTTTTTGGTTCTAAGAGTATTTCATTTTGATTTCAATATCGTGGTAAGAAGGCTCGTGATAGTCTAATTACTGCCATATGAGGATTCAGAGCGAACCAGATCCACTGATAGGGTATGATGTACCATACATAGCACAGGTAACTAGGCATGAAGAATGACCTGGCACCGGTTTGTGTGAAGATTTTTTATGTGTGGTGGCTGTGTGGTGGCACGTGTAAGGAGGCACAGCAAACGCCGACAGTCAAGCACGGCAGGCTATCGCCTCCGACGCAAAGGTTGAAATCAGAACGCTGAATCCATAAAACGGGCGACAATGTAAGTCGGACCAATGACCGAGTACACAAGCGCGTATAGCAGAGGGCATGAAAAGCGAGGCAACTCACCTTGCTGACCAGTCTAAATATTACCCACACGAGCGACCGAGTAAGACGAAGTCATAATACACCGAGTCCTTTGTTCACGACAACTATAAAAACGGTAGTCTCCAGAGCAGACTATCTCACTTCCCCAGTAAACGGCTCGTACAGCGGAAGCCCTCGCCGTCACACCTTCGAACGTCACGCTTTTACTTGTAACCTTTGTACGTACTGTATTCTTTATAACTTTTGCTTTTGCAATTCAATTTACATCATCAACACCGCTTCCACTCATCCTAAACCGGAGGGCTCATCCATCTCCCCACAGCTGCAATAGCAAACATAGATTAGTTACCGGAAAATTACGAGAAAATTCACCATAAATCGTTAAAATGTCAAGAAAATTGATCATATACTTTGTTGTTTTTCCAATATTCATATGTGCAGAAAAGGCTTGGACTGTTTTCTTTAAATCTTCATCTTTCTTTAAGTATTTTTTTTAAATGTGTTTAAACCGGATTCGATATTTTTCTACTACGAGTATTTCTCGCGGACGTGTCGATATTGTACAGTAAAAGTACAACTGCGTAAGACGATAGGATTTTTCATATTTTTGGGGGATTTGTGGTTTTGTTTGAAATTTGAGCATCAGCGTCCAGATTTTTATGTTTTTTAAATAAAGATGCGAACACAAAATACGTATCATATCAATATTCTTACAATATTCAAACTAAGCTGAATGCTTGTGCTATGAAAATAGGACTAACTTGCTGGTCTGGGGTGAGGTGCGAACCCGCGACCTTTGGATCCCGAGGCGAGAGTCCTAATCACAAGACCAAAACGCTACTCTTTAACCTTACAAATCAAAAGGTCTTATAAAAATCATAATTGTGAAAAAATGCACAGTTTTTAAAATGCTACCGCAAAATGTAGCTACGGTAGTAAAGTACTCTTTAAATAAAAATTCTGACTGGTTTGCGGTTACCTTTAAATTGTTTTAAAAACCGGTCAAACGGTTTATATTAAACCGGTTTAGATGCCCAGTCTTCCTGAGCAGTCTAATGAGATATTTTGATTGTGAGGTTAATGCACTGTGTCCCGTAAAAATATAGAATAAGGTTTGTGTCTGCGAAAGTTTATCTCGAATCCACAAAATGTATCTCAGACTAAGCAAAGAACCTTAAAGTTTACGTTTATGCAATGAAATAAAATAAAGTTCTGATATTGCCCTGTGATAAAAATTGATTGGAATTTGCCAACTTTTCGATTCTTCCGAGTTTATACCGACATTATTGTCTATTCTCAATTTAATTTTAATAATACCATTTCGATGATTGCTTGCCATGAAATATTTGTTTATTGGTTTCTGTTTCGAAATTTAAATGTGAAATATTTGTTTGTATTTCATTAATATTTCAACAATGGAAGTGAAAAATACGTTATATGTATCGTGTTCTCTCTGCATGAGTTTTTTTTGTTTCCAGTAAAATATTAATCAATACCATCAGCTCTTGTATTATTATTGAAACTGAACGCGAACAAAACGAAATATTCGGAAAAGGCAATTAATCTTCTTCACAGAAACTAATAACTAAGCTTTGTTTGAAATATTGAAAAAATAAATAAAATCAAATATTTAGTTCTTATTATTAATATTTAAAGCATAAACTTTGTGGTTAGACATTATAACAGATTATTAGTTAACTTTGTAAAAACCACTACCAGATTTTAGGTCTACAGGTTTCGAGACGTACCCGTCTCTTCGTTAGGACCAACACTACACACCTCAACCATAGTTTTGTTACACTTCCTCCAACAATTGATCACAATTTCCATATAGCCCTTTGTTTAATTTAATAATATTATTTAATATAATTACACAAAATATGGGGTAACACCCACTTTAGACCCCGCCCCCTCTCACTCTCTTTTGGTAGATCCCTGATAGTTCAGTAGGCTAATCAGTGCGTGTTTGTCCCTGACAAGACCAACACGCGTGTGATCAATTATTGGTGGAAGTGTAACAATACTATGGTTGAGGTGTGTAGTGTTGTGAATGTAGTGGTGTAGTCTTGATCCTGACAAAGAGACGGGTACATCTCGAAACCGGTAGACCTTAAATCTGGTAGTGGTTTTTACAAAGTTAACTAACAATCTGTTATTTAGTTCTTACATTGCACTGAATACTAAGGTTCGAAAAGGTATCAATATTAGTATTTAATTTTACATACAATACTTATGTTGATAATTCTGTTCATCCTGGCATTTTTTTAATTCCAAGAGACTCTGGTGAGCAAGTACTCATAGCGACTCTCGACCGAAAGAGAGTCAAGCCATCGAGTAGGTAAAGCAGTACGCGGCTGGTTCGGCGGCCATTATGAGAAGTAAAAACGGCGCGTTGATACAAAAAGTGACGTTTCAGACAGATATTGAGCACAAGCCGTCAACAAGCATAGAGACGTCCAAACACGGGTGTCTACATTCGAGTCTTTCACGCCGTGCATGCTGACAAAAAGAATAAAGAAACCGCCGAGGAAGTGACCGAAACTCCATTCCATCAAGAGTCAATGACAGTGCTTTGTTGGTATCCAGCTAGAAGATATTGAGCTTATTCAAATCCCGACTAACCTCTTTCCTGTCAAGTAATTGAATGTTTTGGCGTTAACTTTGTGGAAATCCATTATGAACAAAATATGAAATAAAACAATGAACTTTGTTTTTTCCCACTATTTTATATTTGAGCATTTGTTTCGGAAACGTCCGTTTCCTTCGTCAGGTGAATTAAGACTGAGGTATGTGGGAGTGGTTATCTGGTGTGTGGGTTGTGAATTGGGTAGAAAAGGAGGGGGTGTCTAGGTGGTGAGAGATCGGGAACATTGTAAGAAGGGGTATGTGAAGGGTTGTACTTGAATATTGATTATGTTATTTGTTGTGTTTAGATTTTTATGAATTTCAAGTGTTTCTAAATTATTTTGTTTTAGGCCGTATGTCTGTTTATGTAGGATGTGTATTTTTGTATTGCTGAATGTGTGGTTATTTTCTATAATATGATTAGCATATTCTGAAAAATTATGATTTGTGAGGCACCTTTTATGTTCTTTAAATCTTGTTTCTATTGATCTGCCTGTCCGACCTATATATGTCATTTCACAATCCGCACATTCTAGTTTATAAACACCACTGTAGTGTAATTTGTTATATATAATATTGAGAAACAAAATAAATAAAAATACTGCAGGGCTCATTTACAAAACTATTATGGCTAATGTATTAAGCCTTTAAAAGTTTGAAGTTATTCAAAACATAGCTATGCTATAAATTCTTAGGCAAGAAAAGATACTTAAAAACTGAAAAAAACAATTTTTGAAATATTTTTTATGGGATATTAAAATGAATGTAAACATTAGTTTGAAACAAGAAATGCTGTAATTAAAATAAGATATCTACTACATCGGAAAAGGAAAAGTCACAGAAATGGGTGTTGGTCAACTTCCCGACAGCTGATTGCCAGGCAGCCATTTGCTTGACTGCAAACCAATTGCTTGACAGCCAACTTTCCGACAAAAAATGATTTCATGTTTAAGATTTGTATATGAAATGTATGCTAGAATATTTGTGAATTTTTTTTTGTTTGAAACATGAAACTGTATTTGAGGAATATTTTTACCGATTTATCTAAGTATATTTCATTTAATACACAATTACATGTGATTTATTGTATCTTTTGTTTAAAAAAAACCTGTAAACACAATAAGCAGACTATTATAATTGCCGAGACTAAAGCTTTCCATATATAAACGCAATTCATATTAACTCGACATACACAAAAATAACAACATTTTTGAAACCACTTATAAATAACCACAAAAATTGCCTTTTTTGATCATTAAAATAGATGAAAAACATTGCCTACATTTTCTCTACTTGAATTTAATTATACTTTATAAAGTAAGTATACTTAACTATAAGAATTTTGAAAGTAATTATATTTCTCATCGACAGGTAAGGTTTTATCATTATTATTATTTATCATTATTATTTTTGATAAATACTTCATCTGTAGATTATAGATTCTGATACTTGAGTAGTATAATATAAAATATAATTAAACTCTAAAAATATTATTAAATTAAAAAGTAGAGATAACACACTTTATGGTTTACATCCATTTTAATGATCATCATGGATAATTTGAACGCAACATCTATCTTATTTATATTCTTCGTGTTTTCCAGCATATCGTACATTTTTATTCCTCTGTTCATTAGACAATTTTCTTTATAAACTTTTTTCCTATATGGGTATCCTTTTCTTATCCTAATTCAGGTATTATAGTTATCTTTAAATAAAAAAACTATTTCTATAACACCGCATTATTGAGTATACAGCATACACCAACTAGTTTCAACTGAACAGCTGAGTCTTCATCAGGGTTGAGTATTAACTAAACAAAACAGAATTACAAGCAATCAATAAAATATTAAGGAAAGAAAGAGACAGAACGTCAACTTGACTTGACGGAGTTGATGTTCTGTCTCTTTCTTCCCTTAAGGGGGGGGTAAGGTTTTTCAATTTTTTTTTTTGCATTTTATTTTTAATTTTTTAAATGAATGCACAACATCGCAAGAATATTGTGTCAAAATTTCAAGTCAATCAAAATCATTCAAGTCAGTCAAAATTATGAACATTTGAGCGATACTCAGAATGATTTTCTATACCTGCTCGGGCAGCTAAGAGACGCGCTCACCTGAGGACTACCGGACGTGCTATTGTATTGGAAGTGTTTTGCGTAGACAAGGACAAAAAGATGCTGATGATGAAGGCTCTTTGCTGTGTGAACATGGCATCTACGATTATGTGTAAGTATAAAATAAGTATTGAGTTTTATTTTGAATTTTACAGTGTGCAAAACTTTAAAGCGTTTTCCCCACATCTCACGTTTTCAAAGTCGGTGTCCATCATAACTTCAAAACTACTGCACCGATCCTTTTGAAATTTTGAACACTATTTCTGTACATTATTTACGAGGTAACGCTGGAGACTTTTTTCAAATGTGTTATTAATTTTTATTTTTGAATAACAAATTAGTCGGTATTTTTCGCAAAAAATCGCGTTTTTCCCTTCAAAGTGTTCCAAAAAATTGAAAAATTGAAATTTCAAAAAACCCTCCCAGCGTTACCAGGGAAAACCTATTATCTAACGAATGAACTTTGATGTTTTGATTTCAGATGATCTAGCACCAAGTTATGACGGACACCGCAATTCTACTTTTTTCCGAGATACGTCCGAATAATTGCTGCCATTGCCGTATTTTTTTAAATTTCTTCTTGAAAATTTTACACAATATTCTTCAAGTATCATACTTTAATAAACTCTTGATTTTAATAAAGATATTTTAACTGTGTCGTCACAAAAAAATCACAAAAACATGCCTTTTTTTGTACGAATTAACCATACCCCCCCCCTTAATGCTTTCTTGATCGCTTGTAATTCTGTTTTTGTTTAGTTAATACTCAACCCTGATGAAGACTCAGCTTTGAGTTGAAACTAGTTGGTATATACTCAATAAAGTGGTGTTATACAAATAGTTATTTTATTTAAAGATATTATGTCTCACCACATTGTGTTTGCTTCATGAGAAAATTTATTATAGTTAACAATAATTTTTTTCAAAAAATTATTTGGAATTTCTTTGCTTAGAGTTTTAAGTAAAAATATGAGAACGTTATATATAAATAAGTTTTTTTCATTTCCATCCAGTTGAGTGCTCTTCTCATTTCTTCAGCTCTGTTAAACTTTATCAAAATATGATTTTCATAGCTGTGTTTTGCATTACTTGTAATTTTTAATGTAATTTTAGTTTTGTAACTCAACACTATTTTTACTCAATTTTTTTCTCAATCTTCCGAGAAAAAATATTCCTTTGATATTTTTTTATATTATTTATCTGGCGCAATTTTCGTGACATTTTGTATTGGAAAACCTTATTTAATCTGTAAGAAAAAACACTATCTTGGCACAGTTTTGATATTATTATTCTGTTACAAAATTTTGATTGGAAACCGTCAAACTACATTTTTATCGAAATTATATTCGCAATTCTCTGAAACACGTTTGGAGATAAACAATTTTATTTGTATGATTTCTCATATGGTTCCTTTTTCCCCACTGAATTCCATCAATAATGTATCCTGTGTTCCGTCGGTAAAAATATTTTATTCTGCTCTGCTAAACAGAAGCCCAACCACTCCAAACTTTACTTTCACAACGCGGGTATTTTTTTATTTTTTTATTTGATCAAAAAATAATTATTCATGCGCTCTCTACGAAAAATATACAAATACTTTGGGTTTTTACGATTTGCATTGCAAATGGCTATCTTTTTTTAAACACTTCAATACTTGGTGAAGTTCGGTGAGGGCAGTGCCTCAGTCCTCGTAGTCCAGTATGCATGACGCTGGCTTTTCACGACAGAGAATATTAATTTACACTTAATTCATTAATTTTAATTAAACAACTTTGTATTAACTACTTATTTACTAACCAATAACTAGTATCTCTAAGTCATCCGGTTTTGATGCCACTGTATCTTCATCAGGACCAACGCAAACTAACTATCCATTACTTATTAATGAGTTAAGGTTGTTATTACGGTCGTTAGACATATTTAACTGCAATTTCGGATATTTTATATGCACCGTATGTATTACCGAGAAGCGAATCTCGACGTTTCGTTGGATACTTATCCAACGTCATCAGGAGGACGACCTTAACCCGCGGAGGTGGAGGTCGGACTGATTAGGTGCTGCTTTCTAGGGCGTAAATCCGCGGGTAAAGGTCGTCCTCCTGATGACGTTGGATAAGTATCCAACGAAACGTCGAGATTCGCTTCTCGGTAATATACACGGTGCGTATAAAATATCCGAAATTACAGTTAAATATATCCATTACTTATTCTAGCAAAATTGTTTTATTAAAATTAATGATTATGTCCAACCACAAAATTAACGCTATAAACATTAAAAATAATTTACGCTTTTACAAACCATTTAAAGATGTTTTCTTTAATGATTCACAGACATACACAAAATAATTTTTAATAACTAAGAGTAGCTTTTTGGTATTGTGATCATGACGCTCGCACACCAGAAAGTTGGTCCTATTAACACAAGCGTTTAGTTTAGCTTGAAAATAGTTAGAATATTGTTCCGGAAACGAATTTGGACCAAGCAATATCCTGTGGATGAACTAGATAGCCTTCTCGGGGCCAGACAACTCACGTATGAATATAGGAATATGTAAGGGAGGAAGAACTCTTCTGATGGATAAGTTCAGTTTTAGAAGTTAAACAGAGAGTGCTGTAAATAATTTTTACTCTTTGCATATGGTGTGGATAGGTTTTGTACCCACACAAGAAAACATGATTTATTCCTGTAGTGAAGGAAAACTTGAAAACAAATGAAAACTAGGACTCCACTGCAATGAGGAGTGGTTAAATAAATCACTGGGAGAAGTGTAACATGAGCATCCAGCAAAGAGGCGTAGCTTAAGTAATTCCACAAATTTCAATATCTAAAAATCGAATTTTGTGGCTATATAAGACTGAAACTCCTTTTGAATGAGAGGATACTTTTAAATTATGTTAATATAGAGTCTTGAATAGACTCCAAAACAAGATGACTGTTTATTGTGAAAAAATAAGATAAAGAAATTAGCTTGCATAAAGAAATTTTAAAAATTACCTCAATGAACCGATTTAAAATAGACATTCTCGATATGAAGCCTCTACTTTTACAGATTACTCTTTCGAAATCCTGGACACGTCTTGAAAACACCAAAGAAACGAATACAAGATGATGTCTCTTCTGTTTTTTGAAAGCAGATTAATCTTCTAGGCGTTATAAAGTATTGAAACAGAGCAATATAAAGGCAAGACAGAAGTGGAATGAAACTATTAGGAAGAACAACACAACAGACCAACAGACCACTGCAACAAACTATCCAGAAAATATGGGAATATGGAAAAAATATTTATATAGGATTTATAAACCTGGAGAAAGCATATGACTCGGTATCTCATGTATTGTAGACAGTTATGGACGAATACGGAATAGAGAGAGACCTTCTCAAGGCAATTCAATCCTTGTATGAGGATTGCAAAAGCTGCGTACGAATAAACGGCGCAATGTAGAAGGAGTTCAATATTGAAATAGTATTGAGATAAGGTTGTCCACTATTGCCAATCCTGTTCATCCTTTATATGGACAGGATAAGCCGGACACCATTGGTCGTCAAAGTTGGAGATATGGAAATAGACTCTTCCCTCGTCGCGGATAATATAGCGAGGCTGGCGCCCACACAAGAGGACCTAAAATAGTGGATAAAAAAAGAGTGCACTCTAGTTAAGATGAAGATTAGTACTGCGAAAACCCAAAACAGAGATTATGGTCGTAGGAAGAGACCAAGAGCAGTGCTCGATCAGAATACAGGAGATCCAGCAGAAGCAAACTCGAATGCCTTGGAATTTTCTAGCAACGGTAGGTAGAAAAATGAAATAGGTAGAAGAACCGGAGCTGCAGTCGGCATTCTATGTTCTCTATATAGTGCGGGGATAAGAAAATCCGAGCTTAGTGTCAAGATAAAACTGACTGTTTTCAAATCTGAGTACAGGCCCACCCTAATATATGGCCATAAAATTTGGATCCTAACGGAGAGAGTGAGAGCAAGGATCCAGGCTGCTGAGGTGAGTTTTCTAAGGGGAGTAGCGGGAGTCACACTGATGGACAGAGTGAAAATTGCAGACATAAGGCAGACACTCAGCATGCGGTTCCTCTTCTTACATATTGAAAAATCGCAAATGAGGTAACTTGGACATGTGTAAAGAATGCCAGAGGAACGAATACGAAGAAAAATCCTCTTGGCAACCCATGAAGGTAGACGGGCGGTGGGTCGCCCCAGATTTAGCTGGAAGAAGCTACAAAAAATGTGAATAGGTCATTAACTCATGCGGAAGCAGCGCAAGATAAAGAAATATGAAAACACCTTGTCGAGTCTTTGGGCCCCTGAACTAACTATAATAAGAGGATGAAGTTGATTCCGTTTTCTGGTCGTATCAGCAGTACCATCCCTTAAAATGAGCCCGGTAATGAGTTCCAAATCTCGGACAGAAAAATCCCGTACACATAATATATTTAGCCTTATAAAACTCTAAACAGAAGACAAGAAGAAAAGCTGACAACATTAGTATAAATTATTTTCTAATGCGACATGTGACAAATGTTACGTTGTGTCGTGTTGTGTTTTGTCGTATGTAATTATATCTGAACGAGTCATTTACCAGAAGCTCTCATCTGCGGTAATAGAATAAATGCCGCAGACCAAGAATGAGACGTTGTTTTGAGTGTGGCGCGAAATGACTTCCTGGGAACATAAGCCTCCGCGGTGACGTCAGTAGGCTCACCGCGCTTACAGACCCGGCCCGCCACAGTTGACACCTTAAAGCTCAAACTTGTTAATTTGCATACATTTCGCATTCCCCTATTTATGAGCGGAGCGACAACCATAACAGTATTGTTTAAAGTACCTAAATTGGCACATTATTCAAATCCCCGAAATACAAAACAGCTCGAGATTACGCGCTGTATTCCGCGGATTACCTGTCAGGTGGGGTGACTGCCACGGCAACCTGACTCATTTCAACCACGTATATATAATAACGGAATGTTACCGCGTATCCGTGTATTGATAATTGAGATATCTTTGATTTTTCTTGTCTTCACCTATACTAGCTGAAGCCACACGTATTTTTATTTTTTATTTTTTATTTATTTTTATTTATTAGAGACACTAACAGGATATTGGGTACATGATACTCAGATAATAAACATTATTGTGAAGACTATGCCCATTATCCCAATTACAAGTGTCTTCGGCACGCTCTAGTAACATGTATTTTTGTAATTAATTATATTTTACATGTACATTTATGTATATTATATTTTGTGTTTGAGTGTAGTGCGATTAGTATTTAATGAATGATTGATTTAATGGATCTATAGCTTCATGTCGTCGTTTAGAAAATGGATGTTGTGTATGAGTGAGTTTTTGAACGAAGATAAGGTGTCTGCAAGAATATCAGCATCAATGTTAGGGTCAGCACAATACAAATTATACGTGCGACACAACCTTGTAATGGGAGAAAAGTAACCGACATTATTAGTGTGCTGACTTATTCTGAAGAACTCCGGGTTTCTTATATGGGTTTTAACATGCAAATTTATGTCAGATAGAGAGAGAGAATCAATAGCTCCGCTGAGAATCTTGTGTAGCACAATGAGATCGGATATTTTCTATATGGATATTCTGTGTATCTACATTCAAATTGATTCAACATAAAATAAAATCAAAGGAGACACAGTCATAATTTTGTTACATGTTGGTCCGCACAAATATTATTAGGAGGTTACAAAAACAGAAAGATTTAACGTAGCTTCTTCAGCACTATGGACATTTTACAGTAAATTGTAAATTACTAGAATAAACTATTATACTCTTGAAATATCTGGAAACCCGAAAATGTATACAAGTGTCATAACGCAATCGAGACGAACAGTTTTTGTGATGTTTCAGTGATTCTACAGAAAACAAGCGGCGCTTCAGTGTGCTTAGCGAAATACCAGCGACAATAAATTAGGCGAGTAGCTACCGTTCAATGGTGAATAAGTGCGACCACAGACCAGATACTCTGGAAAGATGAGTTTAAAGTGTTCCACAGACGAGTTATTGGTGCGAAGTTGTGTGAATTAAAGATTAGTTTTGCAATTAAAAGGGTAAATAAAAATTTAAAACCGCGATCCCGCGAAAGAATATACATGACACTTTAAAAGTAAAAAGCATTATCTAAACAGTCGCGTGATTCTATACTCAAAAAAGAAAAAAAAGAAAATTTCTCCATTCCCGCAGAGACGTATTACGGGGCTAAACTGCCCCAGGCAGGGGTTTCAGAAAGACCCAGCAGGACCCCTGTGGAATCCTGTGACCGTTAATTTCCCTCAGTTGTCCTGAGTGTCACTGGCAGGACGCGTGAGGTACTGCCTCTAGTCATACTCCCATCTAGCAATGCTGTGTCGGCAACACTGTTTTCGAATTTCGTACTTGGGCTAACAATTTTTTTTGTAGTTCTGGATAAAGTGAACATTTTAGACTTATTAAAAATATGAAAATAGTTTATAATTTTATTTTAATAATTTACTATATATATATATATATATATATATATATATATATATATATATATATATTATATATATATATAAATGGAGACACATTTATATATATAGATGGAATGGATTGTAATTTTTCAGATTTATTATTTGTGTATTTCTCTTAATTTCATTTATTTATTTCTTATTAAATATTACGGGACTCGTTTCCATAAATAAATGAAAAATATAAATAACATAGATACTTTATTTGCAGTTTAGCAAATAATACTTCCAAAACTTTGTTTGATATTCTCGTAACAATCAATTACTTTCCGAATAAAAATGGAATCATATATTTATAAATATTGACGACTTATTAAGTAGCTGGGATAGTAAAATTGGTAACACGCTGTCCGCGTAATACAGAGGTCCTTGGTTCGAATCCAGGTTCCAGCATTTAATTTTTTTGTTTTATTATTTGATAGTTGTGTATTTCTCTTAATTTCATTTATTTATTTCTTATTAAATATTACGGGACTCGCTTCAGTAAATAAATGAAAAATATAAATAAGATATATATATATACACCAAACACTTATTTATTAAAATAATAAACAAATTTATTTATAAAGCCATTAATAATTTACCTACCGAGATACGCTGCATCAGTAACCTAGGCAAATCAAAAATATTTAAATCTTTTTAAAATCAAACTTAAACTCATTAAAACCTATAGCTTTTGTCAAATACTTCATGATCAAATTATCTTTCTTACCGTATTATTAAATGAATCGCATATGTACCTATACTGAGGCTCATCAGACTCAAGAGTTTCTCTTCACTAATGAGGTCTACAGACTACAAAGTATTAAAAAAAATTCAATTAGATGTGTAAATTTATAACGATTGTATTTGCACCATATCATATTAAATAAATTAAATAAAAATTATAATAAAAATTTTCTTTTTAAATCATTGTACTGTAGCAAAGGGAAAAACTACATTTCAAAATGAAGACTACAACACACACACGTTCACCAGTTTGAAGACTACAAATTGTACACTACAATTGTATTAAAAACTACATGAAGTGAACTAGTTGTAGTACAGCGAAATGAAGTGAAGTAATTGTAGTACTACGAAATGAAGTGAAGTAATGAAGTAATTGTAGTACTAGTGAAGTAAATATTTTTTCCCAATTAAAAAGTTCAAAAAAAAGGTCGCCAACAAGATTTCTTCATTCGATCCCAAAAATTTTTCAAACCTTGGGGGGGGGGGGGGTTGTTACAGTTTCCATAGATTTTTTCATTTCACGTGAAAAATGTACTATTTAAAGTATGTGCTCATACTCTCGATAACTTTGAAGTGTGAAGTGTGCACTTCAATGTAATGTAGTACTACATTGTAGTAGCGAGTACAGAGCCGACCTATCACTATTATGCTGGCATAAAAAAAATTAATCAGGATAAAACAAAGACTAAACCGTCGAAATCCGCCGAGAGAGATACCCAAGGGTCCACTAAGTGGGTCATTCTTTTAGACGTTATCTTTGCATATTTTATGAAACTAATACTGAACCAACCGAGTCACGTGACTCTCCAGGCTTTCAGTTCAGTCTGCTCTATTATCTGGAACAATCCTCTTTTAACAATTCGAAATAGGTACTCGTATATTTAATTTTTGATAACTAGCTATTGTAAAGAGTTAATAACAACGTAGCTACTAAGTATTATAAGAGATTGTCTTTGTTCTCACGCGGATAGGAAAATCTCTAATTTCCCAATTTTGTTGAGAAATTTGATAATTTTACACTTTTCATACTAAACCAACCTTTAAGGAATACCTAAAATTGATATTCGACGAATGAATACAAACTGATTAAAAAAATACTCGCTTATTCTCAAAAAAAAAAAAACTCATAAAAGCAATGTACTCGTACTTAGTGAATTAATTACTAACCTTCACGCCGTTTTTCCGTGGGGGTAAGCAGAGAGGGTAAAGTTCCACACCCTTATTTCCTGATATATAACTCTCACCTCATCTACGTTCATACATCTTAGCATGCATGACGATTGTTGGGGCTTTTAACGAGACCGTCTTCCAGTACCTGGTTAATCTGGTCGTGCCTTGTCTTCCGCCATCGCCCTGTCTTTCTGGCGCCTTCAACACTTGTGTTCTATATCTTTCTTACCATTCTTTCCTTATTCACTCGCTAAACATGCCCAAACCATCTGAGCGACCTATTTGTATTATTCCGTAAACCAATTTTTCTTTGTACGTGGACGTATTAATTTTTTTTTCTTTAAATTACTTTTTAAAATTATTTTATATAAATTACTTTACTTTTAGTCATACGTTTTAAACAACATAAGTCAGAAATATTTTAAAAAAATGCAAACTGTGGAGTCGCTCATCTCCATAACTATTTATATAAGAACATTGCTGGTCGAACATTGTCAAGAATCTACCTCTAAATTATTGTGGACAAACTCTGTTACACCCTGCATAATATTTATTTATTTATTAAATCCCAAAAGAAAATATACAAATATTATATATATATATTACATACATTATGAGTATATTATATCCTATAAATATCTTCTCTTTGGTTAGGAATTCCAAATCCAAATTTATTTTTATGCTATTTACTCATGTATTTGTGTTTTGAAAATTATAATTAATTTGTTTTTTCCTCAATTGTTTTTTCTTTGCGTCACTCAGTTTACAAAATGAAAAATCGCGTTATTTACGAGTACGAGTTCCACCGTGGCACCAGTGCTGCAGAAACGGCTCGAAGGATTAATGATTATTTTTCGGCTTGAGAATGGTTATCCCAGTGTAACCGAAATAAAGCACAAAAATAATATATTTATACAAATCCGCGAAGTTCCCGAAAAATAACCTTTTCATTATGCATAAACATATATATATATATATATAGGTTTGGGAGATGAGAAGTTAGACATGTGTTATGATTTACACACGACTAAAACTCAATAAAAACTATATAAATTAGTAACTAGTGACTAATATTAATACCTAGTTTACAAAATAGTGACTCAAACACTCATCTACCCTCATCTTCTACATTAAAAACACAAACCACCTAACAGCAACCAGTAACTCGCATTCACATAATACTAGACAAGCATTACGAAACCTTGACGAAATACCAAAAACTAAGACAACACATGGACAGAAAAATTACTCATACATAGGGCCTAAAATATTTAACATATTTAAAACAGACTTCCCGGAAATCAGAATATACTCAATTAATAAAATAAAAGCTTTAGCAAACAACTGGCTTACCTCCAAAGGTAGAACAGCAACTGAAAATTTACTTACTGTAATTGCGTAATAATGTCTTTAAATAAAAATATATACCTATATAAATTAATTAATTAATTAAGGAAAATAAAAAAATAATCTTAAACAAAACTTTAACCCTTTTTACATTAAACAATTATTCTACACATATTTACACTTGGACTTATGACTAACTCAACTTTCACTAACATTCCACTTGATACTCTATAGATACATAACAACTTATCATTTCACCAACCACTATCATTTCACCTAACCATTATCATTTCACTTACATAGCAAAATATTCTTTCAAAAATAAGTTTAAGCAATATCTTAATTCAATTCTACTCCTGTAAAATGAACTTATCCTATATACCCGCATCCTGTAACAATCATGTACATTGCAAATATGTAGGTATTTACTACCAACTCTTAATGAAACCTTTTCACTTTAAAAGCTTACAGATCGGTACCCATGACATCAGAGTGACAAAGATGAATATTAATAATCTCGCGGTAGATATAGAGGCATTCGCTCTTTCGCAAACTATAATAGTCCCCTTACCTGAAACATGCACACAATATGATTCGGATATATTTACCTGTACAGAATGTTGGTGTAACAAAAAAAATCATCCAAATTTACTACAGAAAGATATGGAATGGCTAATATAATTGATCTGGTAAACCAAATAGATTCCTTTGAACCAATTACCACTAAAACTGTGGACCAACCAGAAAACTGTAAACAACATTTTTGTAGAGGCACTAGCACACTTAAGATTCTAAATATGAACATACGAAGCATAAATCATAATTTTGACGAACTTCTTGTACTACTGCATCGTCTAAATATAGACTTTCAAATCATTATTCTTACGGAATGCTGGTTAAAAGATAAAGACACAATACAGACGATACCAGGATACACCGGGCATAAAACCTCCAAACATTATAACCAAAATGACGGTGTTGTAACATACATTAAAGCAAATCTAAATGTCGAAGTAACTGAACCAGATATAAGTGACGCCAATTGTTTAAAAATTAATTTGTGTAATGGTACCTACATATATGGGATTTATCGACCACCGTCCTTCCAAAATGCGTATGAATTCACAAATTCTCTTTCTGAAGAGCTACTCACAATGGCCAAAAACCCAACAATGATCATTGCAGGTGACATAAACATTGACATAACTGCAAGTACTCCCACCACAAATGCATCTGAATACCTATCCATGTTAGTTGAACAAGGTTTCGTTCCTGCCATCAGCAACCCAACAAGAGGTAACGCATGTTTAGACCATATTATGGTTAAAAGCAAATTCTTGGTGAAAGGAATTGTATGTGAAACTACTATCACGGATCACTTTCCAGTAATGATTGATATTGGAACACAAAAAATAAATACAAAACCTTATACAAAACCCCGACACAAACTAAATTTTGAAATGCTAAAAAAAGACTTGGAAAAAGAAACTTGGTTACCAGTATACGAGACTAATGATGCTAATACATCATATTCAAAATTCCTGTATATTCTACAAAGCCACATTAAAAAAAATCAAGAACATATATCTAATAAATCGAGGAAAAAAATTAAGAAATCTTGGATAACTGAAAGTTTAGTTAACTGCATAAATAAGAGAGATGTGTTACACAAACAGTCTAAACTTAACCCTCTAAACGCTTGCAAAACTTTTACAAAAAGTATAGAAATATTTGTAATAGAGCGGTCAAATCCGCTAAACACTTATATTACAAAATATTATAAAAGAAAATCAACGTGATGCAAAGAAAACTTGGGAAATTATAAGAGAAATGACTTCTACACAAAATACTAGAAGCAATGATATATGTGATATGCTGATTCCAAACAAAAATCATGCTACTGAGGATAAGGCCATTACTGAAGTGCTAGATAATGTAAACGGGCATTTCGCTTCGCTTGGTAAAAATTTAGCACAAAATATTTTGTCTCGTCTAAAAACTACTGAAGAAAACCTTAAAACAAATTTAAATTCAGCAAATCCATATTCATTTTTCTTTGCTCCAACCTCCATTCATGAAATTGCTGCAATTATTAGTAACCTAAAGTCTAACAGTGCCCCTGGAAACGATGAGGTAACAGCAAAAGTAGTGAAGTATAATAAAGACCAATTAAGTAAGCCTCTTTGTTATATATTCAATCAAAGTCTCTCAACGGGTATCTTTCCAAATGCACTAAAACTGGCTAGAATCTGTCCAATATTCAAGGGTGGTGATCCCCGTAATCCGAGCCACTATAGACCTATATCGCTCCTAAGTGTTTTTTCTAAAATCTTAGAGAAGATAGTTAAAGTACGTCTTTTAAAATACCTGGATATTCACAAAATAATCTCCAACAATCAATACGGGTTCCAATCAAAACTCTCAACAGAAGATGCAATATGTCAACTAACGGAATTCTTAGTTACACAATTAGATAAAGACAAACGTTGTATTGGTATATTTTTGGACCTAGCCAAAGCTTTCGATACGGTGTCTCATCCACTGCTGCTGCACAAGTTATCAGCTTTGGGAATAAGGGGGACGGCTATGGAGTGGTTTGAAGATTATCTAAATAACAGGGTTCAGGTAGTTAAATCGGGCGATCACTGCAGCAACCTCCACAAAACATCATATGGAGTACCGCAAGGAAGTGTTTTGGGACCCACGCTCTTCCTCATATATGTCAATGAAATGTGTAACTCCAATTTAGAAAACGGTAAAATAATTTCTTTCGCAGATGACACAGTGCTTCTTTTTCAAGATGATTCCTGGGAAGATGTTTTAAAAAAGGCACAAAGTGGATTGAATCGAATAACATCATGGCTTGACAAAAATCTACTAACAGTAAATGCTTCAAAGACAAAATACATGTGTTTCTCCATCAGTAAAAGAACAGTAATAAAGCAGCCCAAAAATCTACTGATTCACACATGTCAATCAAAAGATAAACCCTGTGATTGTACTAATCTGCAGACAACGGAAGATATACGATATCTAGGTGTGTACATAGACCAGCATCTAAACTGGAGAAAACATATTTTGAATCTTACAATCCGAATAAGAAAGCTTGTTTATTTTTTCAAAGAAATTAGAGATGTACTCGACGCATCGACAAGAAGAATAGTATACTATGCACTGTGTCACTCACTCATTAATTATGCAACTGTCAGTTGGGGTGGTGCAGCTTGTACTATATTAGATTCATTAAGCAAAGCCCAGAAAATGGTATTGAGAGTTCTTCATAAAAAGCCATTTCGTTTTCCTTCAGAAGAACTTTTCAGAGAATGTCACGTCCTGGACATCAATCAAACATATTTACTCAACACTTTAAAATATTTTTTCCGACATAAACAAGATCACCAACAAATAACTCACTCACATTCAACAAGGGCACAGGTGAACTGCAACTATCTTGTACCAAAATTCAAAAAAACTTTTTCACAAAGATTTCACCTCTTCCAAGCACCAAAAACATTCAATACTCTTAACACTAAACTTAAAACATGTAGCCATAGTCTCGCGTATTTTTCTTCTAAAGTGAAACTCTGGCTGCATGAAAAGGGAAGGAAGCATGCCCAAAACCTATTAAAAGCCATCATATAAACTAAATTTAAAATATACTATTCCTACAAGAACATTTACTGTCACTTACTGTCTTACTGTTACTGTCATCTTTTTAAATACTTTTAATTGTTTTATTTTATTTTATTTTATTAATATCCTATTCAGATCATTTTTTTCACTTACTGTCTTACTGTTACTGTCATCTTTTTAAATACTTTTAATTGTTTTATTTTATTTTATTTTATTAATATCCTATTCAGATCATTTTTTTCACTTACTGTCTTACTGTTACTGTCATCTTTTTAAATACTTTTAATTGTTTTATTTTATTTTATTTTATTAATATCCTATTCAGATCATTTTTTTTCCTTTGTCTATAATATAATTAATTAACACCATTATTAAATTGTAAACATTTAATTATTACTATTACTTAATTTTAATTGGCAATAAGATTTATTCACAAATGTTATATAAATAATAAATATTCTTGAAAATTATACTACTGGAAGAGCACTGTCTGCTATAATACAGTAAATTACTAGTGTAGCAGGCAGGGCGTCAAATCAATTTAGTGTTTACTTGCTGCCAAGACACTCAACAACAATGAAAAAAGCTTCATTAAATTTTGTAAACACTGTAAACATTTGTAACATTGAACATTGAATAAACATTTGAATTTGAATTTGAATTTGAACTACCTTATGAAAATAAATACTACTGACGAACTCGAAAAAATACTATAATTGTGTGCTATAACGCCACTCTGGGACAGGCGTAGCCTAGTAGAGTGGCATAATCCACAAATTAAACAAAACAAAAAAATGTGTAAATTATCTTATGTTTTATCTTATGTTTTATTGTTAAATTAGTATTAAGTATCTTATTTGTAAACAAGGATTTTTAAATAAATAAATAAATAAATAAATAAATGATAGTTGTATGATGATTACAGTATACGTTTATAAGGATAGCAGACGTTCTTGTGTTTCGATTATCCATTTTTTTATTTTGTTTTTAGTTGACTTGTTTAATAAAAACAAAAATAATATCGTGTAATTTTATTTAAATTTTCATCCACTGTGCAGTCGGGGCAAAAGCCTGTAAGCTCATTCTCATGGTGTATGAAGTGTCTCGATAGCTAAACTTTACTCAGGGAGAAATATTTAATGCTGGAGTTTCCCTGAGGAATCCGCGCTGGAAGGAAACCATTTAGCTTTGGAACTATTCAAGGAAAATTGTAGAATTATCTTTGGGAGAGAAATAAAAACTGTCGTCATATATTATACCGCACTTTTATTTCGTTTAAGATAATATCAAAAGATCGGGGCTTTGTTCGCTTCTTGGAGGAAAACTTATTTTCTTGATAATTTTCGTACGCGACGACAATGTGTTTTATAAACATTTTTTAATAATATAATAATAAATTAAGCGTTGTTTCATTTACAGAGTGGAAGTTCATGATTAACACAATAATTTATATACAGCGTTCTTTTCTACTGATTTGAGTTATATGAATTTGAGTGAGCAAAAAGTTCGTAAACTGTATGCTCTAGAAATACTAGAAATTAACAGAACAATTAAAAATAAAAATAACTTGTGGCGGTCAAAGACGCATACATATACACGAGTAAGGAGGTACCGAGTACATCAGCACCTAAACACAAAAGGCCGTCGCTCTCGGTAAGAACGGTCGAAATCAGAACGCTGAATTCGGGAAAGAACGACAATGGAAGCGAGGGCAACGAACGAGTACAAAGGCAATGTATAGCAGAGGGCATGGACTATCGGAGTGACGAAACGTACCTTGCTGATCTAGGCTAAATACCCACACGCGTGGCCGAGTAAAGAGGAAATCATAACACCCCCAATTCCTTTGTTCTGGATCACTATATAAGCACGCACCCGCAAAACAAATCATCTCACTTCTGCGGGGCTTCTTGGATACAGCGGAAGCCCTCGCCGTCATACCTTCGAACTTCACGCCTTTCAATTGTAACCTTTGTACACTACTGTATTCTTTAAAACTTTTGTTTTGTAATCAAATAAATTCCGTCAAACTATCGCGACTTTTACATCATCAACCGCAGCAGAGATCTCCGACTCTACAAATGGAGTGGTGACCTTTGAGTTGAACTCTATCCAAAACCGGAAGGCTCATCCACCTCCAATAAACATTCAAATACCTGCGACATCCCCATTACTTAAATAAGTATTAATGCATGTCAAAATTCATTACTGTCGTATATGTCAATAAATATCTACCCCTTCCCCTTCGTCCTCCCTTTACTTTCTATTTGTCGGCCATATTGATTTACAATTAGTTTTAATATTGCCCCTGAAGATGATGGTTGTGCCTGTCAAAAGCGCGCTTATATTATAACTCAAACGTTGCGTATAAATTTATTGTGTATAAATATGTTTTTTTAAATATTTATTTCCTTAATTACTTATAACCTACACGATAAATGGATAATCTTACTATGACCTTAAATTACAATGTAAGAATATTTTTTTATAAATAAGAAGCTACAAAATATACTTTGTAGCACATAAAATTAAGAACTATATTGAAAATACAAAAGTAAGTATCATGAGATGTCAAATAACCACCCAAGTGTAGAGCGCAAGGGTTCCTTGGTAAAAGCGGTCTATCATGCGACATGTAATAGTCTTCGGCGAGGCCAATTAGTTGAAACTTTGTTATTGAAAAAAAAACTACACGTTTAAACGATTTTTAACTAAGTAAATTAAAATTTACTATTTTGGTTGAAACTTATATAGTGGACAGTGGATAACAGCTGCATAAACTTTTGATACATACGCACTCATACACATTCTACAGACATTGGAAATAGAGGGTTGCTACCACGAGTAGGTACTTAAGAAATATTTTTGTATATATAATAAAGCGGTGTGTTAGAAAAGAAAATTTCAAATATTCCAAAAAAAATACATGAAGCTTAATAATGATTCTGGAACATCTTCTACATTTTGGAAGAGAGTTTTTTTAATGATTTTGAGGATTTTCTGTACCGCTGGAAGAAAGTTTTGAAAATTGATTTCTCAAGAACGACTTTGAAAAATATTTTGAGATGATAGTAAAATTGCCATTAGCTTCATCCACCTACATGCGCCGTCGTGGTTATTACTTTTAGATTGGGGTTAAAGGATCGGTAGTGTGAATCACATATTTCGTAGGGCACCACGATTAGGAGTAATGATTTTTTTTTTAAATATAATAAAAAACCTAAAAGGTTTATGAATAACATTTTTACATGATTCAATATAGGAATATAACAATAATATAATTTAGATACAAAGTCATTAGGTGTTTTACATATTTTTGAATAAATGAATAAAACTTTGGGATCAAGGTCCAAAGCGTCCTGAAGTTAACTAAGCGTACCAATACATAACCCATTGACGTGGGGCACGGAAGGTGAGCCAAACACCCTCAATGTAATGAAAAAATGTTTTACATAATGTTCTCAATTTATTGACATCTTTAACCAATCAATGTGTATTTTCGATGTCTCAAGGAGACGAAACTGTATTTTTATGGGTAATTAGGTATGGAAGTCTTTTGGGTGTACATAGGGCTTACGACCTATCGTACGGCTGGCTTAAGTGATCACTTTACACAATGTAACGTTCGCCATTTTCACTCATAATAGAATACCATGTCTACTAATTTTTGAATGTTGTATATATTTACATTATACGCCACGTTTCACATACGAGTTGTAACAATACTTAGCGCGGCCTTTAAAAAGTCTTATCTGTATTGAAAAAATATATTTTTTACCACATATTAAAAACTATGTCGCGTTTTAATCATGTAACACTGTGTTACACCACCGTTCCCGTAGGTATTTTTTAGCACAGTCTTTTAAGAGTTAAAAAAAATCTTTTTATATTTTTAATTCAATAGAATACCACTGTATTCACACACACTTGCAAGAAAGGCCGAAATTTCGTCTACCTAAGGTATCTTTTTTAGTTACCTGAGACGCCAGATGGATTGTTTTTCAATAAATAATCGGCATCATCCCCCTCCCTCGTGGAGCAATAAATCCTCTCGCAGCGGATGCTCCGAAAGGGAGGAGCAGGGATGAGGGGAGATCCAAATTCAATCTGCGACAAGGTGTTTATTCGGAAATACGCTAAACTAGACCGACTTACATCTGTAAACGGTTTCTCTGCAGCAGGCACACTCTAGCGAATAAAATGATTTGTGTTTATACGGATCGTTTACACAAAAAAACGCAATCTTCCCTTCATCCGGCATCTGTGAATGTTTCGTTTATTTTGCGAATGAAAAATGTATATATGATATTTACTCTATCGAAAAATATCAATATACGAGTGTACAGTTTACTTAGGAACTTTCGTTTGGCATGCTTCGTTGGACGAAATTTTAATAACTTTTTTGAACAAATACCCTTATTTATACGTAAAAATATTGAATTTCTAACTGTTCTTTATACAATACAACTTTTGTTATTATTTTTTATTAAAGAAAATATACATACTCAAAAAAAACTAACCCAAAAAATCAAGTTTTTATTTTACTCCCTTTCTCATTTGTATTGTTTCCAATTTGATATTCTAACATTTCTGTTACCTTTAAGTTCATGTGGAAAATCTATTCCATGTATATCATTATCCTAAAACTTATTGAATATTGAAAACGTAATAATTGGTTGGACCCATGGCTCGAGTCAGACTAGTTGAAGCAGGTTTCGCGCCTTCTCCACACGGATTCTAAGTCGTATGGTTTCCAATTTGAAAAAACCGTTAAAATCTCGAAAAATCCAAAATTATACTATTATTAAATTTCAAAAAGCGAAAATTTGTTAGATCATTTTTATCGTCGCCCCAAGTCTGCCTGCAAAGTTTCAGCTCGATTGGATCACGGAAAAGGAGTTAAGAATCGTTCCAAAGTTTTTTCGGCAGACAAGCAGACGCTACGAGTTAAAAGAAAGGGGGTAATAATAATAAAATACTTGTATATACGAATTATTTCAGTAGTTTACATAAGTTTGTTTTATGTATGATGATGTCATGATAATATTTTCCCGCGAAATATTTTTTCAATTTATCAAAAATTACAGAATTATTATGTTTTTTAACCTAGTAATACGCCAGGAAGTCAAATTTCTGTGGCGAAACATATCACAAATATAAACAGGCTGTATAAATTCACATAAATATATCGTGACCAAATATGGTTATATGTCCACCAGACTACAATATCCGCCAGATATGATTCGACATATGTCCACCAGACTACAATATCCACTATATTCGACATATGTCCACCAGACTACAATATCCGCCAGATATGATTCGACATATGTCCACCAGACTACAATATCCACTATATTCGACATATGTCTACCAGACTACAATATCCGCCAGATATGATTCGACATATGTCCACCAGACTACAATATCCACCATATTCGACATATGTCTACCAGACTACAATATCCGCCAGATATGATTCGAAGTATATAAAAACAATGTACAATATCACTATAGGCTGCTTAATCTACTAAGCTATATATGATATGGCGTCTCTGTATCTTCAAGAGATCTGTTTTCCGAAACACTTGAATGGAATATACGAAACTCTGACGTCAATCTTTTCTTAAGATGCAGGAATGGTTGTAGAACCGAACAACATTTGTCAAAATATTAGTTTGGTCAATGGTTATTTTCTGTGTTTGAGCCAAAATCGTTCAAGTCTTCACCCTCCGTTGCATGAACAGTGGATTAAAAACATTATTCAAAAATTGACTTTAATAAAAATCACATTCATAAGTTAGCAAACAATTTTATTTTTTAAATAGGTCAATGTAGGACAAAAAAGTAGATTGAATGCAGTAGAGATGAGATCCTTTAGATATATGAGTGTGTATGTGTGTAAATCAATAAATGATAAAGTAAAGAATGCAGATATTAGGAATGAATGTAAAGCTGATCTTAGCATAAACGAATGAATGTGAAAGAATGGTAAGAAAGATATATAATGCAATTGTTGATGGCGCCAGAAAGAGAGGACGACCGTGGAAGACGAGGCATGCCCAAATTAACCAGATACTGGAAGATGGTCCCATTAGAAACCGCAACATCCAGCGAGCTTGCATGCGAATATGTATGAATGTGGATGAAGCGAGAGAGACAGAAGAGTTTGGTGCTCTATCCTCTCTGTAATTAAGTAAGTTAGTAAGTAGTAAGACAAAAAAAATTGCGTGAAAAGACAACGATAAAAAGTAAGTTGTCATGACTACCCAAGTGAAATAACTATCATATTTTTACCACAACTCCCAGTTTAGTCAAATAATGACTATCATGTTAGTAACAAAAAATGTTTTGCTAATGTAGTAGCATCGTTATTTGCAGCATAGTCGTGGTCCATATCTTAAACACGCATTAATCCTCATGAGAAATTTACCATTCATTGTTTAAGGGTGGGAATAGTAAAACCCGTGGGACAAAAATAGTATGTAGAAAAATACCATTTAGAGAAAACTCTTAAAAGATCCCATTCATTCTTATGTGATTTGTGTTTCCCCTTGATGTATACATTCTTTAGTATTCTCGCGTTGGGGTGAAGTCTACGATGCCCTTGGGGTGGGCTTGTGTGAGAGAAGAAAAGTAGAGGCGGTAGAACTGTTGAAAAAACCATAAAATTGCCCAAGTTGTAAATGAAGTAAAAGGGAATTGAAGATAATCAGTAAATCATTCTCCGAGTGCTTAAAGAAATAATAATGTTAACTGTATACGAATTTCTGAACGTGCAAAATGTGATTCTGTACCATAAAAAAGAGAATTATGGACTTGTGGTGTAAGTTGAACCACCACTGGAATACTTATGGAAAGTCACGATGATAGAAAATCGCATATGATGTTTAACAGTTGCCATCTCACAATAAAATATATCAATTGAGCAATGACAGAAATTAACCTCAAAAATTGAAAGAGCTACGTATGGAAAAATATCAAATATATATTTTTTTAATACAGCAAAATCGCAAAACTATTTTCGACGTTGATCTAAGTAATTCTTAGCTTGTTAAAACACAACAGTTAAATAATAATCAAGCTTAAAATTAAACCTTAAAATTAATAAAAACTCTAAAATTAAAATTAAAAGAATAGCTCAAAGGTTAGGCAACGATCCATGGAGAGATCCATGATTGAAGTAAGCGTAAGAGATGAAATTGGGTGAAAATTATTAGATATCATGGATCGTGTAGCGAAGCTAAAATGGCAATGGGCATGGACGTGTTGCAATGCTACAAGATGGACTCCCAGAGTTCTGAAGTGGAGACATTGGGAGAATACAAGAGGCGTCGGAAGACCTTGAAAGAGATGAGCTAGAGGAAATGGCTATAATTAGCAAATAACAAGGAAGGATGGAAGGATATGGAAGAGGCCTGTATTCAACAGTGGAGAGATGAAGACTGAAGAAGAAAAATAAGAAAATTAAACTTAAGGGATAAATTCCTTTTGTCTGATAACGTCGAAATTCATAATCCCAATAGAGTATTATATCACAAGTAGCACCATAATTCAAACAGACCCACCTACGTTAAGAGGGTTTCATGATCAATAAAGGTATATTATTTTATTTATTTTTAAAAAGCCATCAAAAAGGTTCCCACGCGAATAGACCCTCATGTCCACAGAAGTCGATTTTATTACCATATTCATCCACGAAATTATTCAGTCAAGGAAACCTGTAGGAGACTTACTCCGAGATGCTTTTTGATGGAATATGTAAATATTGCATGATCGAAAATTCTGGAATTTCCAATAGAGAATTTACGATATGGCGAAGGTGCGTGAGGTCAACGATAAACTCTCTATCACTAAGAAACATTAAATTCAGTAGCCACATCGTTACTTTGTGATTTAGTTGGCCTAAGGGGAAGACGGCCCTATCAATATATGTTATTATGTACATACTAAATTAGGAGAAGACCCTTTAGTCAAGTTGATAATTTTAATCAAATAACGAACTTTGTTCACATAACCGCTTGAGTTCATTTTTTTTACTATTTTATTTTGGAAGCTATGATTTTCGTCATCCTTATGAAGTTTCTAATTACCCTTGAAATAAAAAAAACATGAACAAAATTTTAGTATCCAAAACCGATTGATTAATAAACAAACGCAAATGCTTATATAAATAAAATACATTATAAATTTGATTTGTTTTTTAATAAAAAATATTTACTCAAGTGTTCCAGCAATGAATATTAATTTTTCACGATTCTTTGACACTTGTAGATAATTAATAAATACATGATCGATGGGTTTTCACTAATTCCTGAAAATATAATTTCAAGTGTCCCGCAGGGTTTTAAATATTGCCCTCTGTTTTTTTACTGTTTTTTTTATTGTTAATATCAGTATACTTTCTTGAACATGGTGCAGTAAATATTTTCATATACATTGTCTCAGTAAGAAAATCATATCTTTCGATTTTATCACCATCTTTTTTTCAATTTGCAATAAATAAAGGAGCGCTTTAAAAATATTTTTTAATACTCCAATACTTTAATGCATTAATACTAATAAATAATCATGAATTAAACGTGTAAAATTGTTTGCGTTTGCGAAGATATTTGCCTCCTCGTGTAAATAAGCGTAACGTGTTTATATAATTTTTTAAATTATGTTTCCGTATCAATCTTTATTTTTTTATATTCTATAGATGCACGCTCCAATTGATTGACATGATTGCGGTAGTCTTTTTCTTTGGTATTGTATCTTAAAATAGAGATTTTATAATATCGTGTGAGTTACTCGCATTTTAGATTAAACAATTCATCTAGATGAATTGTTTAATCTAGACACTACTCTCACAAATAAAAAGTCGTTAAATATAGGCATTAAACAAAACAAAACTGCTGAAAATTAATTTTATTATATTATTGTATTTTTGTTTGTAATTATAATTATAAATACGTGCTTAATTTTACATCAAAATTTTTTACCGGGCCTTTGGTTAATAGGGGAGTATGATTCCCATTTTTCTAAATACTGAACACATAACATCATACAATGAAACCATACATTTTTGATTGTCTCATAAACTACATTGGTGGTATTGACATGACCCGACAATTTGATAAGAGCGAAAAAGCCTATTTTCCCAAGCTTTCATTGAATAGTATTCTCTTACTTAATATCGATCTAACGATTGATTTAGTTTATTTTAACTTTTTTTATAAGATGAAAGAAAAAAAAATATACTTTTTTATTTTGCTATAACTTTGTAATTATTCATTATAAATATAATTGAACGAATTTACTTAGTTTATCACCAGTTTATTTTTGGTAAAAAAACAACCGGTTTCGAAAACAACGTTCCTTCGTCAGGATATACTTAATCCTAATTAAACTTTACAAAATTATGAACAATTATACCTCGGTCTCAAGTATTCAAATGGGGGTAAATAAAGGGGGATGCGAAAGAAACAGGTGATAGGTTGAAAGGGAACATATTCAAAATAAGACTGTAAGTTAGATTTTTTTGGTTATTCATAATATATTAATTTTTATTTATGGATTTCTAAATTTACAGGACTTCTAAATTATTTAAACGTCTTCTTTTACTATCAATGTGAAGAATACTGATTTCTGTATTTTTATCAAAACTATGGTTATTCTCAATAATATGAGTTTTAAATTCGGAATCTTTTTAATTATTTAAGCATCTTGTATGTCCTTAAATCGTAATATCAAATTTACAACTCGTTTTTCCAATATAAAAAGAGGGACAGGGACAGAATAAAGTATTTAAGCGATTATAAAGTGTATATTTACGAGTGATAAATTTACGAAATAGGTAGTTTAATTCAAATGTTATATTACTAGTAATGTGCGTACACACATGCCACTAATAAGCAAGGCCTAAAGAAGTTCAATACTGCGCATGCTCACGTGCCACTAATAAGCATGTGTATCAGTACCTTTAAGTATGCACTTGCCTCCTTGATCACGCTCCGCTTAAAAAGTTTGCAAGAATTAATTGAAACATTTCCGCGGCTCCCCGGGGGGCTGCAGCTCGAGAGACATCTGCGTGGAGCCTCCCACATAATTGTATTAACCCTCAATTACTCGCACGAAGAATATTACATAACTGCTCGCACGGGGTCTCAGGTGACCCCAAATTGTAGTAATTATTTTTAATATATACTGAATAAACATGTAAATGAAACTATTTTATTATTAAAGTGCTTTATTTGAACTATTATATTTTTAAGAAACAACATGAATTAATAACTAATTAGACAAAAAACAAACTGAAGTAAAATAACTTAGCAAAAATTAACATTTTGTACTTATGGTTAGATCAAAGTTAAAAATTTCAATACTTTTAGGAACTCTCAAAATCATTGTTATTATACTGTTGACAATATATCAACGCGTGATCATTTCACACAAATTTTGCGCATTTTTGCACCTTGTTGTCACTTTGCGATCGCTTTTCCGTAGATAGTTCTTGCTACGCCCACGTTTTGTTGTGATTGGTGGATCGCGATTATCCAGGTCATGCACTTCTATAAGATCATTTTTTACAATTTTAGAAGTTGCATTGACTTCGAGTCTTCGTTTCTGGTGATTTTGAACAAGTTTGACAGACAATTACCGCAAGAAATGACACCTCACGTAAGTAAGTAAATTGTCTGTATTTGCTCGATGCACAACGAGTGTATTTATTCCTGTGACATTTATAATGTAATGTTTAGATAACTTTGTTTTATGACATGTTTTTTCTACATTATGTATTTATACATTAAACTATTAATTAATTGAAGTAATAATGGGTCATGTGGAGAGAATGTCCGAGCATCAAACACCAAAGTTCCTGTTGAACTCAAGGCCAATAGGGCGAAGGAGCTTAGGAAGGCCAAAACTAAAATGGATTGACAACGTCCTCAAAGATGTCTCTGCCTTAGAGCTTTAAAATTGCTGGCACTAGACCGAGACGAGTGGGGAAAAATTATTGAGGAGGCCAAGACCCACCAAAGGTTGTAGTGCCAAGAATGATGATGAATAATACACGAAAAAATATAATAAAATAAGCAACTCACCTCTTTCATAAAAGTTACGTAACTACTCGCATGGGGTCACCGCTAAAGAGAGCAGAGACTCCCGTGACTTAATTGTTACTAAAATGCAAACTTCGACATGAGTTAGGAAGCGAGCGGGGGCGCGGGGAGAAAGGGAACACGGCATGTACTTTTTTTTTAAACGCGAAAGTGCTTTGACCCCATGCCCCAGACCCCAGAGTATTTAAGGGTTAAAAATCCCTTAACTACGTTTCCCGCCCGGTACGTGATCAGTGCCCGGAGGCCTATCCGCGCCACACAGGCACGGAGATGCCTCGCGCAAGGGTTGCGAAACATTCGTTTGATGTTTTTTGTAGAACAGTGAAATCCTGGCATTTCAGTCGCGGGCGCAAAGCTGTCGGAATGTCCCGCCCTCCTCCCCTCACCACTAACGTATAATAAAAGTGAACATTTGACAAATATTCTCACACGAGTAATTTAAATCCTCGGCATTCCGTGACGCGAATACACGTAAATAGCTGTGTTAACATAATTTTGCGAATTTGCAATTTAAAGAGAAAAAAGTTAAAAAAATAATTTTATAATTTGTTTTAATCTACTATATTCATTAATTACCTTAAAAACCTTTCCGTCATCAGCGTTTCATATTGGGAAAAACGGCCGAAATTTTAATGTAAGAGTTAAACAGCATTTCAGATGTCTGAATAGTCATGGTTCTTCTGAATTTGCATGATCACGGTTTGATAAAAATTTACGACTTTCTATTTTACACATAAATAATTTTGGTCTGAAATTGAATAATTTAGAATAATTAGAAATTAGTAAAGCAAGCAAAAGTAAACAAAATATTATAAATAATCGATTAAATTTAACTATAAGTCCGATTCTTAAATATGTTCCAATTTTTTTGTATAATCAAGAATTTCAGCAATAATATTTAAAAATAATTTTAACAAAAGACATCATTCAGTTTGATATTTTGACATTTATAAAATACCTTGACGATGGAAAGGTTTTTGCAAAACATGTAGGCGTAATTTATGAATATAGTAGATTAAAATAAAGAATCAAATTAATTTTTTAAATTTCAATCTACAAAATTGCTTTCATTATAAATTCTTTATAATATTTAAGGTTTCTTTTTATTGTACTTTTGTTTCCTTTACTAAAAAATTAAATTGGTATCACATTCTACTAAATTTATTTTAATATTATCGGGAAAATCATCTCTCCAGTATTTGTATTACTGTATTCATTACTATCAATGACATTTTGATATGACGGATGTTTTTTACTCCCTTTCTTTTAACTCGTAGCGTCTGCTTGCTTACTTGTCTGACGAAAAAACTTAGGATCGATTTTAAACACTTTTCTCGTGATCAAATCGAGCTGAAACTTTGCAGGCAGACTTGTGAAAACGATTAAAATGATTTAACAAATTTTGTATTAAAAAATTAGTAATTATAGTATAATTTTGTATTTTTAGAAATTTTAATGCTTATTCCAAATTGGAATCATTCTATATGAGTAATTAGCCCGACGCGTGTATAGACAAGAAACCTGATTCAAAACAAAAGGGAGTATTGTAAACACTTGGTTTTTATGGGTTAGTTTTTTAAAGACCAACAACTAGATTTTATTCTTCCAATTTTGAATAAAGTGATTCTACTCCTATTTAAATAATTTAAGAATATTTCCAGGAAGTGGGTAATTTCCAGAACATCTGAGTTAAAATGCATTTTTTGTGTGCGCATGTATGTCTAACCCCAAAAGTATGTATGAATGCATTTTTATCGACATCAACTCGATGTGCAAAATTTCAGCTCGATTGGATGACGGATAAGTATATTATTTTTCAATTCAAATATTTTTCCACAATCAATACCAGCGGTGAAGTTAGCATATAGGATTTTTAAAATGCTTTAACTTATTAAAAGATATAAATTTTTGAGAATTCGTCAACCGCATATTAAAACTGCTCCTGTTGGTACCGCATAAAGGACTAACTCCTATGTGTCGGTGATGTAACGTAGGTCTACATGTCATAGAAAATATTAAATATCTAAACTAAACCGTCACATTTTTTGTAATCATCGAATAGACATTTTCACACCAAAATGACTAAATTAAACTGTTACGAATGTACGGATTTTTTTATTAAAAAATATTTATTAATTACTCACGTATTTTCGGCCAGCGTGTAAAAGAGAGCAGAATATTGCACGCCGCAGTTAAATCGAGCAAGAAAGAGCACGATAATACCAGACTTCATGTATGACAGAGATGGCGGCTGCTTGAGTTTCGGTGAAAGAGAAAACATTATCGAAAGAGCGCGGCAGAGTCGCGTAACTTGTGTTAGACAAAGACTAGTTAGTTGGTAATGATACGTTGGCGTGAGCGCACGCAAATTCGATATGCCATGATTTTATGATAATTTACTAAAATAATGCAAAGATATATGTTTACCTTACATAATTATATAAAGGGACCTTTAACAAGTCTTGTCTCTATTGAAGCATAGAAAAAATATATTTTTTTACCATATATTAACAACTATGTTCATTTTAATCATGTAACACTGTGTTACACCACCGTTCCCGAAGGTATTTTTCAGCACAGTCTTTTAAGAGTTAATAATGAAGAATTTGCAAACCGATGAAAAACAAAATAATTTTAATCCTCAGAAAACAATTATTTTGGTGTTTGCTCTACAGCGTCCAAGGATCCAGTATCCAATAATATGCCGGTGTCAGTTCACACGTTTCCAGTAAAATACAATAGATTTCTTCCGCGACCGTACGTTTTCAATGAATAATCCTGCGTTCGTTCTTTTGTATGGTTTTCTTACGAAACATCACATTCCATAAGACGTCCTTAATTCAAGAGTTAAGGTTGTTATTACGGTTGTTAGACATATTTAACTGAAACCGGTTGCGGATATTTTATACAAACCGTATGTTTTTCAAAGAAACGATTCTCGACGTTTCATTGAATTCTTATTCAACGTCATCAGGAGGACGACCTTTGCGCGCGAAGGTAGAGGGCGGACTGATTACTGCTTCCGAGGACGTAAATTATATACACTTTGTTGCGGAATGTTCACTTCTTCTACGATTAAAAACATCACAGTTACAAACTATCAAGTATTTGGCGTCCTATTCTTACGATATTGATTCAACCTTTGAGAGACGTCGCAGTAAAGTCCGCCAACGTAACTAGCACATATTGCACACTGGCGACCTCTGTCGTAGAATAAGTGATCACTCCACAAAAAAGTGCATATAATTTACGCCCTTGGAAGCAGTTATCAGTCCGCCCTCTACCTTGTCGTCTAAGGTACCGTTTTCCTGATGACGTTGAATAAGAATTCAAAGAAACGTCGAGAATCGTTTCTCGAAAAAACAGTAGCCAATCTTAGTTAAATATGTCCAACGACCGTAATAACAACCTTAACTCTTTAATTGAGGACAGTTAAACAGCAGTTACAGTTAAACACGTCCTTAATATTGGCATTGTTACCGTTAATCACCAATTATTTAATTCATCCCTCAAACATAAAAGTTGGAAAAAGTTCTCGTTTATGATCAGCGTTTTTAATCGAGTTTATGTCAAACTGACAGAGAGAAGGGAGACTTTAATAAATGATGCAGGGAGATGACATCAGAAGATCGTTTTATTCCCGGAACAAGCGGAAATCCTAGACTCGTGTTCCTTTCACACAGCCAAGTTCCCGAATTTTATGGCGCGGTGGCCTGTGACGATAAGAATTTTGTTATGGATCCGCGTACCAGCGACAACACGGGATGAATTTAATAATATCAGAATAATTTCACCCTTTTGTACTGTAGTGACTTATAAAATTGTCAGATGGAAAGGATTTTTCTCATGTTAACTAACTAATCCTTAACCATTTTTTTTTCTCTTCGAAATATTCACTATTTCGTCATTCTTATTCTTCCTTAGTGCATCGAAAAAACCTTCTAGGTGTATTTTTTTAATTTTATTCATTTAAAAGATAAAACGTATGATTTATTTTATTATAATGATAACTAGTACATATAAACAATCAAATTATTATTATATTTTATACCTCACCAAAAAGAATTAAGATTCTTACAGATTGTTAGTTAACTTTGTAAAAACTACTACCAGATTTTAGGTCTACCGGTTTCGAGACGTACCCGTCTCTTCGTCAGGATCAACACTACACCACTACATTCACAACACTACACACCTCAAGCATAGTATTGTTACACTTCCACCAATAATTGATCACATGCATGTTAGTCTTTTCAGGGACAAACATGCACTGATTAGCCTAGACGGGTGCGTCTCGAAACCGGTAGACCTAAAATCTGGTAGTGGTTTTTACAAAGTTTACTAACAATCTGTTGTAATGTCTAATCACAAAGTTAATGCTTTAAATATTAATAAAATAATTAAGATTCTTGTGTGTGATGAGGGATAATCACATACAATCATATTGCAGTGTAATCCAACTTGACAAAGAATGAGAATTATATAAAACACTATTTCTCTAATATATCGAAAAAAATTTATAAGCAGTCGAAAAGAGACTAAATTCAATCACAAAAGTTAATTCTACAATGAATGAGAATCAATTCGGGTTCACCACCACGGGATATATGCACAATACGTAACCGCAAAACATCCACCATTAAGTAATTTTATCAAATCAAGTAATTGCATAGAAATCTTCATCGATTCGAAAAAATTACTCGACAGTGTCTCCCACAAACTACTCGTACCAGAACCAAAAGAAAACGGGATTAACAACACAGCCCCAAGCGGATAAAAAGCCACTAAAAGAACAGACCTCAAATAGTCAAACCAAATGAATCTCTAAGTAATCCACCAATACATGAATTTGGAGTCCCCTAAGGTACGGTCCCCAGACCTCTACTATTTTTCACTCACGTCATCGATATATTTCAATAAAAAATTAACGGTTACTAGCATCCCACGCAGGTGACATCGCACTGTTAAAAAATTATCCTTCATGGGCAAAAGTTCACGAAATTAGTAAACGAGATTATTAATACAGTTAAATCGTGGCTTGACAACAATCGTCTAACATTTAATGTAAAATAACTATGTACATTTCGTTTTTTCTAAAAAAATTCCTAAAAATAAACAAAAATCTTTAATTTATGATCGAATATGTAACATTAACTGTATTTAGCCTGACAATAATTGTACTTTAATTGATTCTTCATCTGAACTAAAATATCTCGGTGCTTGTGTTTTTACTCTAAACATTTAATTTAAAGTTATTTTTTAATTAATAAGCTATAATTTTGCTTTGACTTCCAATATCAACAAATTCAATAAACCAATATCTGATAATTGAAATTGAAGATGCATGATTCTTGTAGTCAGCATATAACTCCATTTCATATTCCTCACACGTCTTCCCATCCAAAAAAATCCAATCACAGATCGATATTGCTTTTTTCCATGGTTACGAACAATCAAAAACCTCCCTACTTTTAACAACCATAAAAAACTAATTTGAATGGAATTCATACCACAATGCATAAACCACCAATCTAGGCCACACGCACAGTGGCAAAGAATGCCACATAAGTAAATAGAGGCACGAGCAAGACCCGCGCGATCGGCAGGTCATTGCACCATCAGCATTTGGACGAATTCTTCACACTCACACAGCCGCACTCCAAGACTGCTTTGTTCGTAAATTATATAAAAGAGGCACACGCCCTAGGCAGGCATTTCAGTCCTTCGTAGATCTCCGGCGGGTGGCCGGAGGCTATGGCCCTTAGAGTATCTATCATTGTCTGTATAATCATATTCATGTTTATTTTGTACTTGTATCAAGATAATAAATCATCAAATATTCTTCGCCTTCGGAGCTTTCCCGTCGCATGACGGTGGTGACCCGAAAAAGCAACTGCTCCAAACTACCCAAATCTGTATCTACATTTTATAGGTATTGTTATATACGTATATAGTATACAGATTTTGTGCTGGCGCCGTCAGTCGTTCAACATGGGTACTTGTATATAGGAGTATTTATTTTTTATTTTAGGGATAACGTAAGTACAAGTTTATGATCGTGCAGAGACGTGACGTCAGCATTTCTCATCAATATTCAGCGCTGCGGGACTGGGACTGAAACCACACAAATGCATTAAAGCAAGGAAATGACAAGAGACAGAGGAGATCACGTGCGTCCTCGCGAAGTGGAGTACTGCAGAGAGCTGAAACCAGACCCTGGGGGATCAACAACAAGGGAAAGAGCATTTTCATAAGAGCGATATCGAATTTATGGTATTTACATTCGATATCGCTCGATGCATGAATTTGAGAATAAAAGTGCGCATGGGAACAAACGATTGATAAACAGGGATATTTCTTTATTCTAAAATCCGTTTCTGCACAATTATAACCATACGGCGACTAAAGTAGATCAATAATAAAATTCTTGATTGCCACGCGGGTATCCCGGGTTTGATTCCTGCCGATGCAGCCTCTTTTTTATTATGATATTATATCTACTCTTAGTTTGCTAGTCCATACATGAAATGTTTTATTAGGGCGTTCTATTTTCTATATGCTCCTACGTGAAAACATTTAATATAAAAGGTATTTATGCTAAATGTTCAATATCAGAAATGAATAATAAGCAAAGCAAATGTTCAAAAAGAAAGCGATATAAATAAATTGTAAATAATTAAATGTAAAAATAATTTTGAATTCTTCAGGTTTGAACGTATAATCGTCTGGTACGTAGCCAGATTTTCACGACGCGTCGTGCAGGTAACGCATCTGGCTCAACTGGCATTGACGTGGCATTAGATGCAGCAAATTTATGATATACCAAGTCAATAATGTGAATTGACAGGAAAAAGAACGCAAATTTGTTTTACGTCACTCATTGGTAACATGCACTTCAAACCCCACCCCCTCTCCCTCGTAGATTCCTGATCGTTATGTTAGGAAGTTAGTACCTGCTAGTCTTTGACAAAATATGATAAATATTGGTGAAAGGTTAACAATACTATGGTTGTGGTGTACTCGTATAGTGCTGTGAACATATTAGTGTAGTGTTATTCCTGAGAAAGAGACGGGTAAGTCTCGAAGCCGGTAAACCTAAAATCTGGTAGTGGTTAATAAAAATTTTACCAACACTTTTTTTGAACGTTTTAATCGAACCTCGTATGTCCAAAGTAGCTTAAAGAAATAAAAATAACATTTTTCGTTGACACTCTTTTAAACATTTACTATCCTCGACCAGCTATACCTACACTTATGCCATCCGGATCGGTATTCAATTATTTCAGACGACCATCTTTCTTTTACAACGCTGTGGTGCGCTCTTTTTTTATCTTTCCAGAACTGTCTTGATATTATTTTCCTTTCTATAACTCGCTCTTTTTTCTTCAATATGTTGACCCGTGTAAAATAATTTTCTTCAATACGTTGACCCGCGTAAAATAATTTTGTGTGTGCTCACTGCTAATGCATGACCCGCTACTTCTCACCCAACCTCCTGGTATAGTTTTCGTATAGTCATATAGTTCAAAAATCTCTGTCTCCTTTATTCTCTAGTTTGGTTATCACAAGTATAAAACAAGAAATAAAATAAACATCCAACTTGCGCTGGAAAACTGCTACTTAAACGATGTACAAACAAAAATAATACTGTTTTAAAAAATCCTTTTAATATAATGACTAAAAAGAGGAAATATATAATAAAATCAAAAGCGTAAAGCAGATATTAGCATTTTGAAGTTTATTTATTTTATTTAACAGTTTAACTTATTTTACAATAATATAGATCTTGTAACTAGATAAGATAGTGTTGTACAGGCATACTCATTACTTGTACATCCAAACATATGTTATAATTGAAGTACAGCCAATTGAATGAAATTGTGATAGGAGACTTTGGTGTAGTGATGTGACAGCGTGTTTAACTCTTAAAAGACTGTGCTAAAAATACCTTCGGAAACGGTGGTGTAACACAGTGTTACTTGATTAAAAATCGGCATAGTTTTTGATATGTGATAAAATATACATATATATGATACAGATAAAACTTTTTAAATGTCCCTTTACATAATTATGTAAGGTAAACATACATATTTGAATTATTTTAGTAAATTATCATAAAATCATGGCATTTCGAATTTGCGTGCGCTTCCGCTGACGTATTATTACCAACTGAATTCAACGACGCGGTCGCTAGGCCGCCTGCACTCCGTCTTTGTTTAACACGTGTTACGTGACTCTACCGTACTCTTTCGATATTGTTTTCGCTTTCACCAAAACCCAAGCAACCGCCATCTCTGTCCTACATGAAATGTGTGATATTGTCGTGCTTTTTCTTGCTCGATTTAACTGCGATGTGCAATATTCTGCTCTCTTTTACACACTGGCCGAAAATACGAGAGTAATGAATAAATATTTTTTGATTAAAAAATATGTTCAGTCGTAACATTTAATTTAATTTAGTAATTTAGTCATTTGGGTGTGAAAATGTCTATTCGATGATTACAAAAAATGTGACGTTTTAGTTTTCGTAAATAAGGTAGATAATTCATATTTTCTATGACATATAGATGTACGTTACATTACCGACACACAGGAGTTAATAGAGATGGGAAACTTCATTTAGTTCACCGAACTATTCGTCCACCAGATCGTTTAGTCAAATGAACGTTCAATAGTTCTTTGAATTTTTTTTTTTTTAAAAAAAAGGTCACAGACAAGAATATATTCAAAACGATACTAATTCGATACTTGACTTGACAACTGTTTTTGATAACCAAAAAACATACTAATTCGAAAGAATGTCGATCAGATCACAAAAAATACTGTTCACTGCCTAAAAGATTACGTTTCCATAAATTTTACCAGAATTTGATGAATGATTTACTTTTACATCAACTGAACTAGTGTACGACTAATTCACTTAAGTGAACTGTACCGTTCACTTAAAATAAAACAATTATTTTATTATAATCCGGAATACATCGCTCTGACAAATTTCTGAGTGATCGTTGGTTAGTTAGAGCGTCAAATTGCAAAATTTTATGTCTGACAGACAAGTGAAACTTAATTTTATAAAATTTGTAAAAAAATGAGTTCAACGATATTGATTTACCATGTTTCTTAAAGCAATTTATAGTTCCAGCTTCAATATGTAAATTTTTATTCATTCTGTCTAGGAATGTAAAAATTGAAGTATAAAATACAATGCGCCAAGAAACCTTTGTATTTTTCGTTCCGAAAAATTCATATGTTATAAAATTCGAAGTGTGTGCTGTTTAGACCATCAGGCATGCATATTTTATAGCTGTGGCAAGCGTTTGGTTTGTAAAATCAAGTATAGGGGTGTATTTTAAAAATGTATGAAAATTATAATATTCAAATTTCGGTACATCGATGCAGTGCTTCGCCATGCTGCTATTGTGGAAACGTTCAGACAGACAAAATTCGCTTCGAATTAAAATATTATTTTTAACAATAAACTAACAAGAAACTAGATAATTAATTACTGATAACCACAATCGGTGACGCAAATCATACTACACTCATTAATTATTTTTTTCTATGAATAATACTAAACTTGACTAGAAACAATATTTTTATAAGTAGGTATGTTATGAGAACACAAAAAATCCTATAAAATGCATACATGTTTCTCATATAAATAGTTTATTCTCTGTGAAACTTATTTAATTTAGCTTTATTGACTAGAAACGTTAAAATACTATTGACCGTGTTATTTCTTTATTTTCTCTACGTGAAATATTAAAATTCCGTAAATCAATTGTAAAGGTCTCATTAGCGACATTAACTATTAAATATATATTATATAAAAATAAAATATAACAATAAAATAATTAGCGATATACAAAATACAAGTTAGTTGAGGTTATAAGGATAAACGCGTGAAAATGGCTCTAGAATTACATAAGAATTGAAAGGGAGTTGAAAAGGCGCACGTTAAGAACTCGGGTAAAAGTGATCTAATTGTTTAGCCAATTCACTTCACGACATTCTGAATGCGAGATTATTGCATGGAGACATTTAGTTCTGGTACCGACACTAATGTATGGAAGTGAAGCCTGGAGCTGGCAGAAGAGGAACGAAAGTAGATTATATGCATGGAGATGAGATCCCTTAGACGTATGTGTAAAAATCCATGTATGATAGAGTAAAAAATGAAAATATTAGTAATGAATGTAAAGCTGATCGTAGCATAATACATAGAATAAAAAGAGGGTCGCTCAGGTGGTTTGGGCATTTTAAGTGAATGAATGAGGAAAGAATGATAAGAAAGATATATAATGCAAGTGTTGACGGCGCCAGAAAGAGAGGGCGACCACAGAAGACGTGACATGACCAGATTAACCAGACACTGGAAGGTGGTCCTGTTATATATAAACCTTAACAACCATCGAGCTTGCATGCGAAGATGTATGAATGTAGATGAAGCGAACGTTGTATGTCAGGGCAGAAGTGTATGGCGCTTTATCTTCTCTGCCTACTCCCGCGGGGAAACGGCGTGATGGTAAGTTAGTTAGTTAGTTAGATATTAAGAACCCTCTCTAATTAATCCTTCTGACTATTCGTACTTCCTAGCACTCGTGACAAACACTACAACTGATAGCTAGCACACGTCAATCCTCAAATCTCTATTGTATATCATCTCGGATCTAAAAACGTTAAGATACTTTCCCTTATTTGTTGGTCTATATCCGGCAGCCGTGTTTAAGGGTGGTTCGTAAGTGCTTGTTCAGACACAGCGGGAACCGCGCAGTTTCAGAATCGCGAGGAATCCGCGCGGGTCTTATTTATGTAGGTTTATATGTGATCGTTCAGACACAAACAACAGCACGGTTAGTCAACCGCCACGGTGCCCGCCACACAACCGCTAGAAAATAGACTCGCGCGGCGTCCGCGCGATCCTATTGCTATGGAGCCTTACGAGAGCGTTCAGTTGCGTTGCGGGCACCGCGCAGTTCCCATGTCACAACAGGAGCACGCGTGGATTATATTCTCTTTTCTATGGTCATGGATCGGTTTGACACTCAACTTTTTATTGATGAAGTGGAGAAAAGACCCGCAATATGGGATCTTCAGTGTGAGGATTACTCAAATATGCCAAGAGCCAAGCTTGACAGGAGTTGGGAAAGGAGGGGATATTTGGAAATGGTGAAGACACGTTGGAAAAAAAGAGTATTTTGGGTAAGTAGGTATTTATTCACCAAAAATAAACTGACAGAATGATATTTTTGTGTCTTGCCATGAAACACGACCGTCGTTCACAAAGTAATGGGCGAATTTTCCTCTGATATTCAAAGATGGAGAACGGCACTGGAGCTGTCAAACTAACGTTTATTTTCGCGCGCACAAATCGCTTATTAACCGCGCATGTGTGAACACATGACACAAATAGCGCGATTTGCAATCGCACGATTCCCGCCTGTCTGAACAAGCACTAACAGAGAAGGATCGCGGCAGGATATTGACTGACTTGTTTGGCCGTAAATTGTTTTCTGGTTAAGTCCCCGTATGAGACGAGACGCTGTTCGAGGGCTTAAATGAAAACCAGTCGCTTCTAAGTCCAGACGTTTTGTGAATAGGTGAAGCAAATAAATACTTCGCATCACTTGTTTACTATAGTTGAAGCTAGAAATTTGTCTTACTTACATAAGCGTGAACAATGTATCGATTTCCACTTATTAAATCTTGTTTTTAGACCTCGACACGAATGTTCATTATCATGAACAAGCATAATTAGCTTTACAAAGTTATAATACATTCCACGACATTTCATCTCGCAGTAAGAAGGTAAACATATGTGTTATAAAGATTCAGCGAATTAATGGAATTTGTCAAAGATTTTTTCTGAGATTTCGATGTTTGTAAATTTTATTCATGGGATGGAAGAACCTTTTTTATATTCTTAAATATTCTACTTATTATATATTAAAATTTGAATTAACACGGATGTATGAATTTTTTTTTGTGATTTAAAGTTGTAATAGAAGGCGATTGATGCCTTATATTAAGATAAAAATACATATTATTTTTCAATTAATTTGGTAAACATCTTTTGCCTCCGCACTGACCTCAAATATTTAAATTTAATGAAAAATTTTTAGTATAGTTATGGGTAAATATTGAGCTTAATATAATAGTAAATGATACTTACTATATAATTTACATATTTATTATAACTCTTTAATCAAAAATATTAACAAAATAAAATAATAATACTATAAAAATAAACAATCAATATACTCGAAAATCTCTTTTTTGCTCAAATTAGGCATTACGTTTCATGATTCCAGTTTGACTTTCATTGCACCTAATCGTGACTTTTTTATGCATTCTTCTGTTATTATCTTTACAGATCGTTCGATAGCTTGAGTATGGCACGGAAGTCTTTAAAATAACAGTTCACCCTCACCACCTGATTCAACGATATACTGAATTTCTTGGTCAGATAAGCGTTTCATAATTTAAGTCTAAAAGCCACCAACTTTTCACTATTAGATCATTAACAAACCAGAAAAAAAATCGCTCCACCCTAATAAGTATACACTTTTCTAACAAGCAACGATGTAGGTATTTTATTATTTTTTGGAAATTAGCTAGGAAGTAAAGCTTGTCGAAAATAAGTAAAAAAACTAACAAACATAAAACCAATTCTATGAGATTCTGTTACTCTACAACTTAAGTAGTTAAATGTAAATTTTCATAAATCTTACGTCTCTACCTAGGTAGCCCATTTTATGTTTTTCACCCAAGTCAATGATTATCGTGAATAATAATTAAAATAATCCTTACAATAAAAACACCAAATCCATCATTTATATAAATGTTTATATAATCACTTGTTAGATAAGAAACCAATTAAATGATGTTTTGAATTCCTCTGTCAATTTTTAATCGAGCTTTATTTAATTTCTTCTGCTTTAAATTTAAGATTTCAATATAAATTTCAATATACGGCCATAAAGGTCATAAAAACACGCCATAATACACCAGAAGACCCAAACCAGAAGATATGGGATTCCAAAAAAGATACCAAAAAATACAATTCTCAAAATTTTTATTTCCTTATCGCTTTGGAATTTTTTTTTGAAAATATTAAATAATAGTCTTATAATTATGTCTTTTAGCAGCCAAACTTTTTCTAATTATGCTTGTCTAGTTATTGAACGACATATTGCTTGCAGCAGCTAAAAATATGTCTAGTTACACCGTGGATTTTTCGAGCCATTGCCTCAAATTCTACAGTCACTGTCTTCCACAATATGAATTTTGAATCATTACATTATCATTTGCAACCTTATTACACCATATTATTTCAAGAAGTCATCTGTCGATCTTCTTCTAAAATTCAAGAACGTTAAGCATTGTTTCAGTGAAAACTATTTTATTAATGGTTCGGATGGATCTTAACAATTTTCCGACGATTTTAATATTCACATTTATTTCCACGGTGACAAAAAAAAATATTTTTACCCTTAGATTTAAGACCAAATATTTTAATACACCTGAGCCTAAAACTTTTTTTCACAAATTTAGAGTTGAACAAAAATGTGCTTCTTACAAGTTTTCTTCAGATTTATTTTTGTGCCATATGCTACCAAATATAAATAAATATATTTTTGTAAATATTTTGTAAATATATTTTTGTAAATATTTTGTAAATATATTTTTGTAAATATTTTATAAATATATTTTTGTGAATTTCTGATGTGTAACAGCTTTCCAGCAATCTGTGGCAGTGATTTCGTGAAAAAGGACGGAAACGCGTAACAGGAAACTAGACGCCGGGGAAGTGCGCGCTTTTTCATTTGACCAATGAGCGCGCGCGGTGCTAGTCAGATGGTAGCAAACCATTTTCCGTGAGGTTGGTACTGTATTAATTAATGAAAATACTAAAGAAAACACATTATTATTGTGAAGTTGCAATTTCAGAATGAAGTTCTGTGAATTTTAAACAAATTTTTATTAATCAATTAGAAAAGACATGCAAAAAATCAAATTAAGAAAAAAATTTAACTGCTACCAGGATTCGAAACAACGGACTTTCATTCTATATCCAGGGATGGCGCGATATCTATCTTTGTCATGGCCCTCTGTTAAGTTAGGTAGCAAAAAATCTTCGACCTTATATGTTGTCTCTTTTTAATTGATAACAATTTTATTCCATTTTTAAATCAATTCGGATTGAATATTTACTGCAATAGTATACTGTTTTATCGACATCGCCAATTTTTTTTAATAACAGTGCGGCAAAATACAATATTTAAAAAATGCACATACTTTTTTTTTACATGTATTTATTAATTGATTAATAAATATATATATTAATATAAATGTATTTATAAATTAATTTTTATTATTAAGTGTCTGAAATAAATATTTCCATATATATTGATATTTTTAATTGTGAGATGTCAAATGTTACACATCAAATGCGACTACTGTAAGGCTCGCTCGTTTTTTTTATTAATTAAAAATTTTAAACAATTTTTATTAATCAATTAGAAAAGACATATAGAAAAAATCTAATAAACGAAAAAATATTTTAAATGTCACCGGGACTCGAACCACGGACCTCCATTCTATCCGGGAATGGCGCGTTATCCAATTTAGCCACGGCACTCTAGTAAGTTAACGAAAATTTTTCGACCTTATTATAGTCTCTTTTTAATTGATTAACATTTTTATTCCATTTTTAAAGCAATCCATTTTTTATAATGCAATAGTCACGAATATCAATCAATCGGCGAAAAATTTTCGTTAACTTACAAGAGTGCCGTGGCGAAATTGGATAACGCGCCATTCCCGGATAAAATGGAGGTCCGTGGTTCGAGTCCCAGTGGCATTTAAAATATTTTTTCGTTAATTTGATTTTTTCTGTATGTCTTTTCTAATTGATTTATAAAAATTGTTTAATAATTCACAGAACTTTGTTCTGAAATTGCAACTTCACATTAAGAATGTCTCCTTTAATATATATTTTTTTTAATTTTGTGAATTTTTAAATAGCACCTTTAATGATTTTGCATCACAAGAAGCGATGAAATTTTCAGTTACATACCAAATAAATATATGTCCTACATCGATTGGGAGTATCCATTAATGTTTTAGAAAGATAATATACTTTGAGGTGTATTTCAAAAACCAATTAACATAGATTTTGTAAAATGTAAAAATATGTAAAAATAGGTTGTTGGACTAAATAAAATGACCGCTATTACCAACAGCTATCACTGAAGTTATTGTTGAATGCTAGGCTAACAGGAGCTTGAGAAGGTCAAGAAATGGCTTGCAATAGGCATCAATGGAGAAAAAATTAAACGAGACAAAGGGCCGAATAGTGATGATGATGATCACGATAGATTTAGAGGGGTTACGGCTCAATTGCGGCTGCTCAACTATATTTAATTTTAGCAGTAAAAATATATCTAATAATTGTGTATTTCTTCATTTCCCAAATATGTGTATGTTTTTAAAGATACGCCGACTTGACACTAAGCGAAATAATATATCTGAGTCACGTATAGCATTTTTCCGTGTAAAAGTTTTATATTTGTACGCATGTGTTTCGATATCCGTCGGCATATTTTTTTAGTAATACATTCATGTTCTTTTGTTTGGCAATATTCGCCCGTTTGTATATAATATATTTTCCGCCCAATTCGATCAATATTTCCTAAGCCTTTGTTCAAACGAGCTGCCATATAAACTGCGAGGCTTAGTAAACGTTGATGAAGGATTTTAGCGTCTAAACAATCCGGCCTTTAAATTGGCAACGCTTAACCTGCCAAGCATTAACTTGTACATCCCTTAAATCGGAAATCTTTAATTATATTAATACGATTAAGAGTTCATTAATTAATTATTGATGTGAGTGTTAAACTTCAGAAATAATATTATACTTGAATTATCCGTATTCGCCGCCGGTAACGCGTCGCTTAGGATTTATTTAACTTCATATTCAGCCTTACATTTTAACAGGATGTCTCATAGACAGCATTTTGAATGGATTATATACACCATAAAAATCACAACTCAGTTAAAAGTTAATTATAAACTAATGAAGAACATTATAATGAAGGACAGTTGGTTCTATGAACGAAAATAAGATTTTTTTTTAGAGATGTAAGGCTTTAAATTGAAAGAAAAGACATAAAACTCGTGGTAATGGCCATGATTTCGTTTTTTTAGGAGTAATAAATAAATAAAACAAAACGTACCCAAATGGCGACATAAATCAATGCGATTATTACAAGCGAGAATTGAATGGAGCGTTCTAGTGAATGTTAAATAAAGTGTTACCCAGCGATAATAAAGAGTTGATATATGATTGATATATTGCAAAATAATTAAGGAATAGTGTATAAACTTAGTTCGTTTAACGTGATTTTGCACACTGAATAATTATTTAACCATAAATCAAAAAATTGCTACTTAATTAACAATTCAATGTCCTCCCGCAGCCTTGGTAATATTATAGAACCAATATATTGAGTATATATGCGAAATACGTAACAACATTCATCTAGATTCTATACAGAGAAAATATTGTTTAAAACAGACAATGATAAGCAACAGAATTACATGCATTAGTAAGTCAGATATATATATATATAATTTTTATTGTAGTTTATTCCGTAAGATGGAACCGGTTCTGAAAAAAACGAATAAAAAGGAATTAATACTCATCTGCATCTAGAACTGGAACAGATGTTCCAGCAAATCGCCAACATCAACCATGTCTTCTTTCCGCTTCCGTTCTTTCATCACTACTGGTGTATCTGCAGTTTCCTCTGCGGGTATCCAGACCAGATCCCTTGCGAGCAAGGTTATCAATTTACCAGTTAGTGAATGTAAAAGACTCGAAGACAAGATCTCATTATGGTATTTGAACATAATGCCCAAAATAAAGCAGAAAATATCAAAACATATCTGTTCCAAAGTATGTGCATATTTTTGGTAACTTTTCTATAATGGATTGCGAAAGAGTTTTCTGCGATCTCTGAGCATGATTTTTCTCAAATTCCAAATGTATTAATAAGACAGAATCAGTTTTACATAAATGACTTTTGTTTCTTAGGTATCTAGCAATCAGAATTGGCTAAAATTTAGAAATTATGTCGCTTTTAATTTAAAATATCGTTACAAAATTTAATAATTTTCATGTTTTTGATGCAGAATTTTTTTTCACACTACCCTTTTGAATGTTAAAGTCAGAAAAAAGTTTAAATGACTTTTTTTTCAATTAGAATGGTATTGATCTCAGCATTGTTTAAGGTGAAAATAAAATATAAGTTTAGAATAAATGTATTTTATATAAAAAATAACTGAATTACAAAGTTATTTGTTTTTAATGAAATTTAAAAAAATAATTTAATAAATATTATTAAGTTCTGTAGTTTAAGCGTTTTCTTCAATATGATCACTGTTTCAGCCTGCGAGGTTATCATCAAACAGCGAGCGTACTACGTGTATTCGACTAATTTATAAGATTTAAGTTACCCATTCCCATATGGATAATTATGTATATTAAAAAAAATTCCCTAGGCACTCGTCATCAAAGATTCCTCGGTTTATATGTTACGCTTACTATCGAAAATAAAATTTAATTTATTTTAAATTTCATTCAGAATAAACATGGAAAAAAGTAAACACGAAATCCATGCATAAAGTTATTTTGTAAATAAATATATCTGTAATTTAAAAGCATACTGAAAATAAAAATCTGTTGTATTAAACAAATATTCAAACAAGCTTAAGGTGTGTTTGTGTTTGTGTGTGTGTGTCTGTGTGTATGTGTTTGTGTAAGAGTGTGTGTGTACGTGTGTGTGTATATGTAATACCTGTGATATTAGTGTTGAGTAGCGGCGGTGACTGAATAAGAGAAATGAGTGTATCCATTAATCTCGAATAGTTGGTGAGCCCGAGCTTGCTGGTGGTGATTTAGCTGGACCTCGGGTATATGGGACGCTGTAAATGCGATTTATATATAACTCGTTATAATAACACTAAAAGAGCGTTAGAAATGATTTTTCAAAAGTACCTACCTACTTCAATCTTATCGTTAGATAAAAAAATCATATTGATGTGATTTTTAGTTTCCAAATATGTTTTCGTTAATACAGGACGTGTACAGAATTAAAAACGTAGTCACCATGGTATTTGTTGTGTATCTGGATGTGACATTTGTTAGAGTGCGTGAAGGGGACGGAATATGTATGATAGAGGTTGTAAGGGGAACTAAGAGGGAACCGCTATTAAGGTACCCTGTCGCTGAATATTATTGTAATCTGTTCATAACGTAATAAACCAGTAAAAAAATTAAAATTAGGATAAGAGAACATGAATTGTGTTTAAAAAATAATTATTATTCTGAATTTTCTAACCACTTGTTGGAAACAGGCCACACTTTTAATAAAGATAGATCTTAATTTAAATACACTAATATCAACAAAATTTTCAAATTTTCCGCCCTAGAAACTTTAGAAATAAACAAAAAATTAAATTCTAATATTAACATCGTTAACAAAATAATAGCTCCGTGTAAGTCACCATTATTAACCATGTTCCCTCCCTCGCCCCTCCCACTCCACAAATCGCACCCGCCTCCTAAAAACACCTAATACAGTATTTTAGCATTTTAGATTAGTTTAAATAACGCTCGTTAATGACACGGACGTGTCGAAACCGGTAGCGTAAATTCTATAATAAGTAAAAAATTGTACATTTTAAATTTAAACTCTTTAATAATGTCCAAAAAAAATTTAACCCATTATTCAAAATCCGAAAATTCCTGACAGATCCTTCTACGCAGAAAAAGGATATCACAGTACAAACTTGGTTAACAAGTCACTCAAACACGTAATGGAAGCTTACGTCACGCCCGGGACCGTTGCGTATCAGGCAGTAGACTGCTTTGTACACTTGATTTTATATCTCTTTATTTTATTTTCAACATAATATTAATTTTTTTGTCAATTATGACTCATTTCTCTAAACTTGCTTGTCTTACAAAACATTCTCTAACCAAGTAATTCGCAAACAAAGGTATTAGGAATGTTCTTAGGTTTTCACGGCCACTCAGAATCTTCTGATTTGTGTCTTCTGGGGTATTATGCCGTTTAATACGACCTTTCTGGCACAGTTTCGGATCCCAATGCAGGATCCATCATCAGGGCCTTCAGAACTGATACCCCAGAAAGATACCCCAGAAAACACAAACCAGAAGAAAATGTATTAGTAAGTTATAATACAACACAAATCACTTTGTTTTCACCACTTTATTAGATATAAAATCTACATGTTTCGAGAACAATGTTCTCCTCTTCGGTTCTCTTCTTGTTTGTGTATTAAAATTGAAAAAGATAAATCATGCAAGTATGTGAAGGGGAAAGGGAAGGTGTGGGGAGGAGGGAAGAGGGGTCGGAGGTGTTAATTATGGAATGTCATCTGAAGGGGATGGAATTTTAAGTGGAAAAATATTCAATCGTGGGTTAGGCACAAATTTTGTCTGGTTATTTGTTAAATTTGCATTAATATTGACACTTTTCCTTATTTCAAGTATGTCTTGATTATTTAACTGTGGGATCTTATAACTATATGTAAAAATTTCAACCTCTATTAATATTAAATGAATGGTCATGTTCTCTATATTTGTTTAAAGGACGATGAAGGTCAGTTTATTATCAAAATATGTATTCTATGTTATGATTTAATAAAAAAGTAATAACCCAAGTGTCAGTTTATTATTTAAATGAAAAATAAAATTCCACATTTTCTTAAAAAAAACGAAAAGATAAATTAGTGCCGAACGCACCAGCGTAAGTTATTTCAGATTCATTATTTAAAAGCCTCATCACAAAGTCGCTTCTTGGATTTATAAAAAGATTATTTTGAATTAATTGAATATTAAAAATTTAAATTAAGTAACGTGTATTCTCATGGTCATAGAATTACGTCACAATGAACCTTGGATCTTCCTTGGATCGCTGCCTTCATTTTCTCATTAATCACTGTCGCACATTTTTTCATCTAAATTTGAATCTTTTTAATATTAGCATATTTTTTTACCATCCTTCTATGTTCCGGCGAAATACCATCAATTTAGATATCGGGCTTTCATAAAACGTGTACTAATACCGTCGACAAAAAGTCCGCGATCTTAAAAACTTTATTAATTAAAGAAATTGATTGATCGCTACTACCACAGTATACTAAGAACAGTAATACGTCTTCATACAAACTGGCCGCTACCCATTAGAATGTGTGCGTGCGTGCTCGGCGCCGTGTACGTACGCAGTGTGACACACACATTGACATAGAATATGGGGGCACAAGGCGGCGGCAGTAAGGGCGGTGCCTTCGGTGCCATTCGCGCTCGCAGCCGCCGCTTTAGAAAAAAAAGCGCTTCCTGAAAAAAATGCCTTTTTTATGTTTGTGTGTTGATTATCACAAAGACTGTGAGTTTTTAAAAGTCTACGTTGATGTTAATCAGCGTTCTTGCAATTTAAGTGCAGAAACTAGGTTTACTAATTACAGAAATTTTCGGGTTTCGTGTCTACCTTATGCGTCCGAATCTCAGACGCTACGAGTTAAATGAAAGGAAGTAAAAATAAAGTGACAACCCTAGCGTCAACGCAAGAGTAGGCTAATAACTCGCCGATAGGCCGGAGATAAACTACTGTTACGGGTATACTGTGATACTACAAAGATGCACAGAACTTATTTGTTACTTTGTATACAGAATTTACTTCATTGTCCATTATAGATATTCAAATTTTTGAATTTATGCATCGTAAGGTGCGTTAACAGTGAACATTAAGAATGCAATGTTACGCGCGTAACATGCAACGGAGTATTAGCACACCTCAAAGTCACGATTGACCAATTAAAAGCTAAGATCATAGTTTCCTGAATGATATTTGAACAAAAGGTGTTACGAAAATTGCATAGGCTCCGGGTGCTGTAATTATTATTTATTTTATAATTCTCATAATAAGATTATAATTAAATTCAAAAAATATTATTATGGTAATTGAATGATGTGCTAACTATTTGATTTCCTTTTTTAATACAAGAAAAATGCAATTCCGTACGTGGTTACTGCAATTAATGTGTATTTTTGACTTAACATCTATTGGTGGAGAATTGTCATTAATAGAAATTCTAGTTTATATTAATATATAAAATATGAATCGAATTAAAAAATACCTTTTTTCCACTATACATCTTATTTAATTGTTGAAACGTTTTCGAAATCACTCTCATTATCAATAACACGTTTTCAACTAAATTAAAAACAATATCGTAGAGAGTATTTATAGGTATTGGGTGTATGTTATGTTGGTAAGGGTAGGGGGCGGGGTTAGAATGGATAGGAGTGGGGAGGTTATGGGTGATATTTGGATGTTAATTATATTTTTATTATTTACTTACTTATTATGAATTTCTAAGCTTTCTAAAATATCAATTTTTCTTCCTTTATTGCAGCAATGTATAGCATTAAATTATTATGATCGAACGTATGAACCTCCATTTTGGCATGTTCCGCCATTTTTGAATTTAATGCGAAGTTTTTGATTGCTCTCTTATGTTCTTCTAACCACTTATTTATTTTCCTTCCACTGTTTCCAACGTAAATTGCGTCGCAATCTCTACAACTCAATTTATAAACTCTGCTTTTTTCTTCTTCGGGGATTTTATTTACTTGAGTTGGATCATACTTATTTTCAACGCATACAAAGGTATACATACAGCATATGGTTTTTTTATGTAAGCCAAAGAAAAATAACTTCCTTCGCGAACAAACGTACACGCAATGAATTTATTTTTATTAATTAAAAAAAAATGGTAATGCTTTTGTTACGTTTATTGTTTCGAGAGGTGTAGTCTCTTGCATCATGAGCTGATATATATATTTTTTTTAAATAGAGATGCGAACACGGAATTCGTGTCACATCAATATTCTTACTATTTTCAAATTAAGCTAAACGCTTGTGCTATGAAAATAGGACTAACTTGCTTGTCTGGAGTGAGATTCAAACCTGCAACCTTTGGATGACGAGGCGAGAGTCCTAACCACAAGACCAACAAGCTACTTAAATAATATAAATACAACTTATATGGGCATACAAGAAACATTTAAAATTATTATTGAAAATATGAAAAGAAAGCTAAAATATGAGGGAATTATTTATAATGACTTAATTGAGAAAATATTTATCAATAATATAATTAATAAAAATGCGCCTTATTTTCACCACTAATATATTAAAAACATCAACATGCTCTTTTGGATAAAATTATTCAATAATATTGTAACGAGGGTAAAAATAATCACGTACTCATGTCAAGTGACAGTTGTTTGAAATGATCACAACACTACTGAAGATTCCAGAATAGCCTAGCGATCTACAGTTTCCAAGAAACATCCACAAAAGCCTGGAAGTCACGAAAAGGTTCTCGTAAACACTAGGAACCCCTAGTAGGCTCGATAGCAGATATAAATAGGACCGTGCGCGGGATTAAGTTATTTGTTTTTGGGCACGTTTGACAGCGGCACGGAAGCCAAGGTTAGCTGCGAGTTATGAGTTACCATAATTAGAGAGCGAATAATCTGGAAAAGTTCTTACGTAGCGAAATAAGCCGAAGCTAAATAAGACGTGCGGAAATTATATGGAATTAGTGAATAGTTAATAAAGTGTTAAAGCGATTAAGAAGTGTCTATTTACGAGTGATAAATTTAAAAAATAGTTGAATTTAAAGAATAGAGTAAAATTGAATAGTATTAAGTGACTTTGTACGTTTGGTTAATCAATTAATCAGTAATTAATAAATCCGTTATTAAATTCCAGCGTTTTAATTCATTCCCCCTGCAACCACGACTCGTGACAATATAATTTTCTCTAATTCTAACAGTTGATTGAAAAAAGGTAACCCATAAAAACCAAGTTTTTATTATACTCAATAATTAAAGACGACATATAACATAACAATAAGCTAACAGTTATTTAATATATTTCCAAAATGTCAGATGTTTTGAGCTTTGATAAGACACTTCATGCTTTGAAGATTAAATTCTAAAAACATTTGTCAGTCAATTTAGATTTTCGACATTCGTAGTGAAGTACCTATTATGTATACCGACGGAATAATTCAAATTTAGAAAATATTCCGCGACGTTATCGGAACGCCGTTGCTAATCAAACTTTTCTAATGATTCCAATTTGAAAAAACCAATAAAATTTCTAAAAATCCGAAAATACACTATAATTATTATTTTTTTTAACAAAAATATGACTGATCTTCTTGATCGTCGCCACGAGTCTACTTGCCAAGTTTCAGCTCGATTGGATCACGGGAAAAGGGTAAAAAATCCATCCAAAGTTTTTTTTGACGGCAGCCGGCAAGCAAGCAAGCAGACGCCACGAGTTAATATAAAGGAAGTAAAAATAAAGAAATATTCTCACAAAACAAAAGAACATCTCCGAACATTGAAAAAATTCGATGTTCGAAGAAACTATAACAATCTACGACGAAGTGAAATGGGCCAGTAAAATATATTGTACGCTTGAGTGCTACGATGCGTCTGGGTTATATTTTTTTATTCTTCTCGCTCTATTCATACCGAGCAGGGAGAGTATTTAAAAAAATGTTCATAACAGAGCGAATGGAACTATGCGAAAATATGTTTTCCTTTTATAATATTCTCCATGAATAATAACAATCTCCTACTGAGAAAAAAATCTCCATTTGGCTACAATCATTCCCTGTCTGAATAACATACGTTTTTAGAATATTTTAAACGCCTGGCATTTTCATCATCAGTTTTTCTGTCAAATGCCGAATCTCTTTACAAAAAATTCCTTCCGTTTTTCTCCTCCCGTTGATTTTTTTGTTTATTAAATTTTTAGTGACCCATCCTCCTCCAGAAACTTCTCTTCTTTTTTGTGTTTACTGGGGTTACGACCTTTCGGGCAAAATTGGTCATTCAGAAAAATCAGCACTGGCTGAGCATTTTCTGGATACCGACCATCATTTTGCATTCGAACCGAAAATCCTTGGAAAGCCAAAGAGTCACCATACGCGTCTTATCTACTTATCTTAAGCACTAGAAATCTACAAGCACCCGATAAATATTAATAGTGATGATGGTCTTAAATTGAAAACATCTTGGTATCCGGCGCTTCAAAGTCATTCTCGTCGCAGACTCCGCAGAGATAGTGATCAGACAACAGATGAATCATACATACAACACAATACAATACATCATGACTTCGGCAAGGTATTGCAAGCCGATACTTAACCAGAACACCAACATTCAAGACAACACATCAGCCATGATGATAGACCCTGCAATGGGATCCGAAACGTCAGCCCAAAAGGTCGTAACAACACGGCATAATACCCCAGTAAAAACAAACTTGAAGATTCTGAGTGGCCGTGAAAACCTAAGAACATTCTTAATTAAATTCTCTGTCATTCCCGTGATTTTTTGTAAAATTGAAGTCTGGAATTTTAAGGCTAGAGGCTTTTGAGGTGATGACGTATTAACGAAAATGTACTTAGATCTATAAAAAAGTTGTTTTTTTCAATGGAAAATAAACTGTATATTAACATATTAACAAATATAAAATAATGGATTTTAAAATTATACCAATTACAAATTTTCCACTGAGTATAGTAATTTATTAGAACATTTATAAGAATATGGTAATTTATTTGAACAAGTGTGACAAAGTAAAATATATTTTTTTAATTATTTTAACAGCGAGTGGAGAGGTTGGAGGGGAATTTGGGACGGGAGTAGAAAGGAAGATAAATTATACAAATTAGTTTGGGTGCGAATTGTGTAGATATTGTTTAATTTATGTTTCTTATCGTTGAGTTGAAAATGTCAATGTGGTGACAGTTTGCGTTAAATGAATTTGTGGATCTGTACATAAAGGAGTTTTGTTTTGAGTTGATCTTTCAAAAGGGTAGATGAAAAGTAGGTGAATGTCTGTTATTGCGAGTTGGGAAGTGGAAAGATATTCATTGAAGAAGTTCCGGACTATCAATTAGATTGTGTGTTATTTTGAATAACATCACCGTGTCAGTTATGTTTCATCGACGAGTTAGAGTCTGCATGTTTGCAAAACTTCGCAGTATTTTCATTGCTTATATGAGATCTAAATGAGCGGAGGTCTAGGTATCTTAGTAATCTGTTTCGGACGCTTTCAATTCTATTTTTGTGTACTGCATTACCTGGATTTAATGGTATAAATAACAATATCTATCATAACAGAGGAAAATTACATACTTTAAACACGCTTTTCTTAATGAGAAATTTGGTCTCTTACAACTCATAGTGCAGATAAAGATAGAAAACAAACAGGCCTTTTGATTCAGTTACCACTAGATTAACGCGTTTATCTAACGATTGTTCGATGTGTACAATGTGGTTCTCCTATTACAACGGATTATAAACCACCCTTATAGTCTGTTTTATCTAAGAAACATTGTTTAAATAACACTGTATAAATTACAAAAATAATTTGATGGTAATTTGAAAATCTTTAAACCTTATTATCAAAGTACACAACCTCAAAAGGATCGAATAATCTTTGACGAAGTTTAATTATAATCATGGAGAAAGGGAGACAACCCTTAATATACACTTACATATATCATAGTTCATTATTCTACCAACAGAAGGCCGGGGTGTTTCCTGTTCCTGTCACAGGATTTTCGCCTCTATGCGTCTCTCGTAGTTGAGTCGAAGTAACCGAATATTAAGTTAACATCACAGGAATTTATTCATTAACCTATCCTCGAATTAATTAATGGATAATACATATTATATTGTTTTATCAGTAAGGCTTTTACATCAGTAAGGGTCGTTTTACCTAGGGTCTGTATACATACATAGAAATATATACACATAAAACGTGGTGAGATTATATTCAAAATTTGTTACAATCATAGGTAATAATTACTTCATATTGGATGATGAATAATACAGTTTTCCTTTAATGCTCGATACCAAATTTATCCAAATTGACGACAATATTATACAGATAAAATATATATTTTTATTATTTATTACATTACATTACAAATATAATTATACAATAATACATTATCATACAATCATACAATAAAATATGTAACTACCCAACTAGGCAGGCCTGTTTTAGGGCATGTTACATTTTTCATTTTAAAACACAAAATGTATCTATAGGTACTCATTAAAATAATTAATTAAAATTTAGAGTTCAAGTAAATTAGTACATTATAAAAATTAAAATTAGATTTATACAATACAAATATTTTAATTTAATTAATACAATAAAAAGTTAAATAAAATAAATACATTATATCAAATTAAAACATTACATTAACTTCGTATTTTAGCTTTAACTAAAACACCTTCAAAAATATATTGCAAAATTGAACATTAATTAATCTTTAACAGTAGTTTTCCAAATAAGATAAAAATTTTATAAATATTTAGAACGAAGAAGAACAGAAAAAAAATATAATGATAATACTCATTTTACTAAAGAGTTTTATTTTATAATTTCTATTAATTTCTTTTCAGTATTTTCTCTACTCATATTGAAAAGAATATTAAGAATATTAAAAATCAGTAAATTATTAATTAGAATGTTAGAATTTTCCTGCCTTTTACATTGATAAAACAAGGAGAAGTATACAAAAAAGACTTGAGGGATATTTAAGATGTTTATAGCAAATGGGTACTCGGAATTTTCCAACCATTCGCTGGAACATAACCATAATTACGACATCAATTAAGGTCTTAAAATTTGAAATAATAACAAAAATAATAGGCAATTAGAAAGTAACGAAATTTTAGAAATAACAAAAAATATTAACCTGAATTACAATATAACAAACAGTCAAATTCAATTCCCAAACAACCCGATTCTTAACATTTTTCCAATTATAAATAAAAAAAACAACGTTGACAATCCCTTACAACCCCCCCCCCCACTTAATCGTATACCATTTAATCAGTATACTCTCCACCCCCTAGTTAATTTTATGTTTATATAACAATGATCATTTAATTAAATATACCCTGTATCCTAGTGAGGAAGGGAACTTCGTTACCGAATCTTGTGGAGGTGTTTCTTCATATTGAATAAAGAAAATAAATATTTATTGGTGCAAACCGAGTCATGTTTTATTTAATTAACCACTATTCCGTCTATTTCGGATATAATACGAGGTCGAAAAGGTCGTGAATTTCTCCCTATACAAAAAATAAATACATTTCTTAAGAAGTTACATAAAAAAATACAAGTAGATAGTTTCAAACTCCGACCGATGGATCATAAGTTTTAAATCTTTTAAACCTGTTTTGTATAAAATATTTTTTTCCTAACGGCTGTTTAAATCTCCAGCGTCGATTTATTACGAAATCTTTAATACATAAATACCTTAACTTTTTAGATATAAATAACATTAATTTTTTGTGATGTTATATTAAATAATGCCTTGTACAGGAATTTACACCCATTCCATCAAGTTTCACATGGATAGGATTACCCTGAAAGAAAAATATCTGTATCTCAGAATTTTACTACTTTGATATTCGTGTGTCTTTTTCATTTGTAGTATATTTTACTATGGCTGAATCGTCTTGACAATTTGTAAAATCTACATTCGCTTTATGTACAGTCTGTTCAAATCTTTAATAGAGACGATTTATGTATGAGTAACATAATGTTTACAAAGAAATATTTTTTAATAAACGTATATTTAAAAAATAATAATTAGGTATCTAAATAGATGTCTCATGTCTCAAAAAAAAGTTGTCTCATAAATATGAGACAACTTTTAACATTCAAAACAACATATTTACATTTCAGCCATGATAATGAGTCGAAAATGTTCAAGCAACCCTAATATCAATAGTTATGGAGATATGTAATATCACAGTTTGAATTTTTTTTACAATATTTCTGAATTATTTTTTTAAAAAAGTTGAACTATCATTACAGAAGGGGCGTTCAGTGAGAACAATAAGCATGATTTTTGTTGAAATATACAAGGTTATTTTTAAAACATTAATAAGTTCGCAGGACTATATTCTCACAATGATTATGAGTCGAAAATGTATAAGAAGAAGAATAAAGCAAAATACGAATCAAATTGTAGAAGGGAGTACTGTTATCATTAAAAAATAACCTACCTACCTTATTTACGAAAACTAAAACGTCACTTTTTTTGTAATCATCGAGTAGACATTTTCACACCATAATTACTAAATTAAACTGTTAGGAATGTACGGATTTTTTAATTAAAAAATATTTATTCATTACTCTCGCATTTTCGGCCAGTGTGTAAGAGAGAGCAGTATATTGTGCATCGCAGTTTAATCGAGCAAGAAAGAGCACGACAATACCATACATTTCATGTAGGACAGAGATGGCGGTTGCTTGGGTTTCGGCGAAAGAAAAAACAATATAGAAAGAGTACGATAGAGTCGGGTAACACGTGCTAGACAAAGACGGAGTGCATGCGACTGAAGCGAGCAGGCGACCGCGTCGTTGTATTCAGTTGCTATTGAAACGTCGGCGGAAGCGCACGCAAATTCAATTTGCCATGATTTTATAATAATTTACTAAAATAATGCAAATATGTATATTTACCTTACATAATTATATAAAGCGATCTTTAAAAAGTCTTATATGTATTGTGTATATGTATATTTTATCACATACTAAAAACTACGCCGATTTTTAATCAGGTAACGCTGTGTTACTCCACCGTCCCCAAAGTTTTTTTTTAGCACAGTCTTTTAAGAGTTAAAGATTTGAACAGACTGTACCTAAACAGTATAATCTTGGATTGCGAGTCTAGTTCATTGTAATCTAAAACATTCGTATATTAAGGGAAATTGTCGCAAAAGAAATAATGTAAACAGGATGATTCGGTCTACCATAAAATATTCATAAAAAATTATATTAATCACAAATTATGTATCTTGAATAAAAACGTTTAATTTACATTCACGGATGAAATCACTAACATCTTTTGACTTACTAAAATCTTTTTCCTTTTGTGCGACTTGAACAAAGAACTACTTAGTTACATTTACAGTTATTCATAATTATGTTATAACTAAGAGATTTATTTATTTATATGAAAAAGTTAAGAAAAAAAATTAAAAAACAAATAACTTTAACATTTTCGAAGGAAACAAACACTTGGTGGTGGGATATAATAATTAAATGAATAAAAATAACTTGGTTCAACACCATTACATTTGTTGTCGATTCCGATCAGGTTTCGTTACGACCTTAGCTTCTTCAGGGTAAAATCTTAACTCGAGAACTTAACCCTGAAGGAGCTACGGTCTTAGCGAAACCCGGTCGGAATCTACAACAAATATACTGGTGTTTAACCAAGTTATTTTAATTCATTTAATTACGTTAACATTTTTACGTTAAAAAAATACGTAAGAAGAAAATATATGTAAAAAAAAATCGTAAAAAAAATTAAAAAATCGTAAAAAAATGAGAATATTTAAGTAAAAAAATATATAAAAAATTACCATAAAGAAATTTCGGACGTTACACGAAGTTACGGGGACAATAAGACAGACGGACGGTCGGATAGACGGACAGACAGACAACAAAATTATAAACAACAAAAATATAAAATTTAAGTATCTCAAATGTTTTAAGATACTGCTGTTAATATTTTGATCTATTCAAACTATATTTTAAAAAGCTGCGCAGTTTTAACAGTTTACTAGGTACAAAATAGTATTTATTAATTTTTGTTTTTGTCATTTGAATTTGTGAGATACTTTGTTTCCTTACAGACTCGTAGTTTTTTCTTACATAAAACCAATGTCAATTAAAAAAAATTTTTTTTTTCTTTTTAAATTGATTCAGCAACATTGTAAATTTACATTTTTAAATATTTATTGTATTATTTGAATACAATCAATATTTAAAAATAATGCTTCACACATACAAATAATATAATCAATATTTATATATATTTCAATTTAAAGGAATATATTTTATTCACTAAATAATAATAATCGACGTTAATTATGAATATCAATTAAAATAATAATAAATACTTATAACTTCACAGAATAGTATAATAAATTATAAAATTATGTTTCGTTTTACCTTTAATAACTTGCGTAAGGTCACTATAAATTCAAATCAAATTTGCTTCCAAAAAAGTTGAAGAATCTTCAATAATATTTTTATGTTATTCTCATTATTTTATTACAACAAATTCTCTTCATTCTGTAAAATATAAAAATTAAAATTATTTCTACATCATACTTACCCATCGCTCACTCGCTTAGTTACAACTATTATGTGATTACCATTACGTTATATTGAATGTCATCTAACCATGTGTTACAGATATTTAAATTTATTCCGTAAACTATTTTCTCAGTGTGGAATACGTTCCATTCTAATACCGCCGCACATGTGTGTTCCAGTCGGCATCGGCCATCAAACGTCACCCAACAAAGGCAACTTCAGAAGTTGTGGAGCTTTTGCGGATGCTGTTTCTGGACCCGTCGCTCCACATCCGGGTAACGTCATCACTGGGGATGCGACGAAGATAAATACGGAGACGCTTAATAGACAACCTCGCTTAGTAGGTTTCCTCCATCAGGGAGCCAAGTGCGGTGGCAAGATTAACTTCTCAATGTCAAAAGTTCATTCATCACGTGGAATCACGTAAATAATTATTTTCGACGCTAAATTGTAATGGACGCGAAATAATTTTTCCCATACCAGAGCGACTAACATTTCCGTTGCGATGTATCTGATTTACAATAAAAAATACTTTCAAATCTATACCAATAAAACTCAATGCCTATCTATCTGTCAGTCTGTCTGTTCTCTATACAAATCTACCCCGTTCGTCCGATTCGAATCAAATTTTACTTACTTATGCTTTAGAACCTGGCGGGTAACATAGGTGACAAAAACTTATTCTTTAGAACCCGATGGGTAACATAGGCAACTTTCCCCCCTATTCTTATACCCTTTCCCCTCCCTCTGATATATTTTCCAGGCAAATCTGTACGTTTTGACCGATCGGACTCGAAATTTGGAAACTTATTCTTTAGGACCCGGCGAGTAACATATGCGACATTTCCCTCTTTATTATTTTATACCTTTCCCTCTCCTGATGTATTTTCTTTGCAAGTGTGTACCGTTCGACCGATCAGACTCAAAATTTGGAAACCTTTTTTTTATGACTCGGCATGTAATATAGTCAACATTTCCTCCCTACTCTTTTACCCCTTCCCCTTCCCCTGAAATATTTTCGATGCAAATCTGTACGTTTTGATCGAACGGACTCAAAATTTGGGAACTTATAGTTTAGAACCCTTCGGTTAACACGGGTTACATTTACCCTCTCCCCTTTATACCCCTTACCCTTTGGCTTTGCAATATAATGGAACCTTTGTTTTCATCCACAACATATCTATAACCCGTGCAACGCCGGGTACGAACAACTAGTAAGATGTATTTTTTTAAATGCTTTTCATTTTAGGGATGACACCACCTTGATATTTTCAGAAAATATTTTATTTGAAGTTACATAATTTAAAGTTATGAAAATTATTTGACTTATCACTTATTTATAAATTTTAATAAATACATCACAGTAATTTTAGCTACCACGCTTAGTACATTTTTAAAAATATTTCATTTTTCCTTTCCGTTTTAATCGAAACTCCTTTTTTTCTGATGGGTGAATTTAATATCTCAACAACTATTAGGCCGATTATATCCATATTTATTATAATATTGTCTACGATGTAGCATACGTTTTTTTTTAATATTCAATGCACCGTTTTTTTTTTACTTTTGAACACATTTTTTTGAGAAAAAATAATAATAAATAAATATAATTATTTTCAAACTGCTCTTATTTGCAAAAAAATCTATTTTTCAACATCATCTATAGTTTCACCACATAAACTAGACATTCTTAAAAAATTAAATAATTAACATTTTCATATCAAATTCGTCCTTCGAATTTGAATGTATTTTATGATGCCTCAAGGCGTTGTATCCTCTTAACGTATCATCATGCCGCTTTCTGAAAGGGTGGGCAGAGAATTCTCTCTGCCTACCCCTGCAGTTAAACTTTTCTTTTAAAGCATACATTTTTTTTTCATACATATTACATATCTTTGATGATTGAATAACCTTCAATTTAACCAGAAAACTAGTTCAATAGATACGTTACATCCAACATTCGTATGATTCATTTTATTTAACACTATCTGTGCGTACCCGGCGTGGCACGGGTAAAGGGTTATGTTAAAAAAAGATTGTGAGGGGAAACAAAGGTTGCATTGTTTTGCAAAACCTTTAAAAAAACACGTTTCCATGTAATCCAGGCTAGGATGGACGGGATGTCCAGGGGGGTAAGTGTAGCCTATGTTTACCACCAGGTCCTTAAGTACATTTATGCATAATTCAGTAGAACTATGTATATCAAGGGAAAGGGAAGAGGTAAAGAGGGAGAAGAGAAGTGTCACCTATATTACCTGCCGGGTCCTTAAGAAAAAGTTTTCAAATTTTGAGTCCGATCGGTCGAACGGTATAGAGTTGCATTGAAAATACATCATGGGGAGAGGAAGGGATGAAAGAGGAAGGGGTAAATGACACTTACGTTACCCGCCGGGTTTAAAGGAATAAATTTACAAAATTTGAGTTGAATCGAACAAGCGGTGTAGATTTGTATAAAGAACAGACAGACAGACATTGAATTTCATAGGTATAGATAGTGCGTGTTGCTTTTACGTTCAACAGATGGCGCTGTCTTACAAAAAAGATTTTTTTTTGGTATCGTTACAAATATTTTGTCTTCTAGCAATTTGTGCGAAATCGAACGGAACGTTGTGTTGTGTCAAAATTTCATAGCAATAGTTGAAGAACTTTAGAAGATTGAAAATTTTGGACAATCAAAAATTAACATTTTTATTTATATAAGTAAACAGTAGGTATATAAAAACAAAGTAGGTATACAAAAACATCCGCGTATTTGAATGCAACGTTGTGCCAAAATTTCAAAGCAATCGGTGAAGAACTTTCAGAGATCAGCGATTTTGTACAAACGAACATTTACATTTTTATTTATATAAGATTATTTTAACCCAAACTTATTTTTGTTGCACAAACACAGTTCCCTTAGTGCCAATTATTTAACATTTAAAACATTTAAAATATATTTAATTTTATATGATTTAATTAATATTTATTAAACGAATGTTTATTTATGACTGATATGAATATTCATGTAAACTCGGTTACTCTTTTACTATATTAAAACATAATTTTATCTAAAGGTCAATTATTCTTGGAGCAATATTTTATGTTTATCTCATATGCAATATGGATAAATTTGTGTAACGCCGATTATGAGCCGGTCGAGAAGAAACCTAGAAAACAATTTTCCTTCTAATATTGTATACTAGAAAATTTAATTTAAATAAAAAGTATTCATTTTGCTTTAACCCACTTTACTGATATATTGTAGAAATTCTTTTTGAAGCTGAGTGCAATCTATAATAATGAATATTAACACACCAAAGTACAGATATTTACATTTTATAAATTCTTATAAGTAAAATGAGGGTAAATGTAAAAAAAATACTTTCTATTCAACAAAAATATTTTTAAAAAAGTAACCCGTAAAAACCAAGTTTTTATTATACTCCCTTTCTCATTTACTAGTGGAAAATGGTTTGGCGCTTCACCTACGCGTTGGGCTTCGGTCGAGCGACGCTTCGAAAGGGAATAATAAAAATTTCGTGTCTCGTCAGGTCAGACAGGTCTCGTGTCTATCAGATACGTTAAAATACTTAGCAAGTTGTATGAAAAAACTATTAAAAATTTGAAAAATCCAAAAATTTATTAATTTTTTTTTAAGCAAACGCCACGAGGCGTTTGCTTAAATAAAGGGAGTAAAAATTAGAAACGAAAACTTCATAATTCAACGAAGAATTCATATTTTTTTTTACGCTTCAACATGCCAGGAGGCCCAATTACAGAAGCGAAATACATCACAAAATAACCAGGCTTGAGTAAATCACAACAATTTTGCAAACTTACTCTTAAGGACCCTGCGCAACTAATTTGACTCTTTCCACTTTCCCGGGTAACTCACGTGGTATTGCGACTAAATATAAATACACCCCGGTTTGTCAAAAGTGATTAATATTCTCTATGAATATTAATAATAATTTAGACTTAAAACATTTCATTTTTTTAATTAAAAAAATGATTATTTTTATTTTATTTGATGAAATATACACTATAATAGTTGCTAAAGTAGCTTGTTGGTGTAGTGGTCATGACGCTCGCCTTGTGATTTGGTGGTCGCTGGTTCGATCCTATCCCAGGGCACCGGCAAGTTAGTCTTATTTTCGTAGCACAGGCGTTAAGTTAATTTCAAAATAGTAAGAATATTAATGCTAAACGTTTTCCGTTTTATCATCCCTGTTTTAAAAATAATTATAATAATAATAAAAGTAGTCAAAAAAATTTTCAAAATATAAATAGTGTTTTTGGTGTAGGTTCTTTGTAACACTTTGTACAAACGACTAATTTCTTGAATTATTTACATGTTTCGGAGAAAACGGTCCGTACAACGTATACTTGAAAATAAAAATCGTATATTTTATATATAAAAAACTTACGCTTAGAATTAAAAATTGAAGCAAAGACTTACAAAAACAAAAAATAAATATGTGAAAGAAAGGTGATAATTACTTAAAAACTAATGTAAAAACAAATTTAAAAATAAACTGTTTGGAATAAGGACCTCGTTATTTTATGTAATGTTAATTTGCTCTGTTTACCTTTTCTTAATTATAATTTATCTTAATAAAGTAGGACTATTGGCCATGAATTAAGTTGACTTTTCAAAATGAGTATATTAATAGTTTTAACAAAGTGGTTTTTCGTTCATATATATTTAAAGGACACAATTCTTCATTCTTCTTCTTCCTCAGCCTTCATTTCCACTGCTGGATATAGGCCCCTTCCATACCCTTTCATCCCTCCATATTATTTGCTAGTTGTAGCCATTTCTTCCCCCCTCCACTGCGGCTATATCGTTGGCCCATCCCTTTTGAGGTCTTCCAACGCCTCTTTTATATTCCCAAGATCTCCATTTCAGAACTCTGGGAGTACATTTTCTCTTATTTAAAGGGGATAATTAGTACATTATAATGACGAAAATAATATAATATGTTTAATAGAGAGAAAAAAATAACGATTTCAAAAGTCAAATTAAACACTTGATATTTTTTAATTAATAACTCTGTTCAGCATCATGACAGTATTTTTAGTTTTTGAAAAAATTGATTATTTCTCATAAGGAAGATAATCATGTACAATCACTGGAAAAATTCTAAGCGACGTAAAATGGTTCTGTATGAGGCATCTAAAAATTATGTTAGTTGATAGAGTCACAAATGATACAATGAGTCAACTGAAATATTTTTGCCGTACCATAATAACACACCCAAAAAACACCAGATGCTGTGTCTCCAGACTCAAGGCGAAGTCGCTGGCAGAAAAGGCCTTGGAAGACGAGGAGCATCCTGCCTGATAAATCAAAGATAGTGATTCGGAAAGCCCATAATGCAACTGTTTCGACAAGCACTAGAAGGAGAAGAGGAAAACGGATATACTGTATGCCTTTCCCTTTTTTCTTGCGAATTTCAAACAATTCTCCTTTGCAGACTCATCTCAGCGCGCGCAGCCTAGCAGGTCACCCCCGAGACTAGCAGTGCCTCGTCCCAGCTCGCGTAGTCCTGTTCGCTCAGCGCAGCACTGTCGCAATTATTGTGGTCATTGCTTTTGCCAACATAACACGACGGGCAGGTGCCGCTGGTGAAGAGTTTCCGGTCAATTATTTCGCGTTGCGGACCGTTTTGATTACATTTCATTATTTCAAACAAACAGCCACACTTCCACGGGTTTCCTTGGAGAAATACTCTCTGCAAATCGCATAACTCCAGGAAAAAATGTTCGGGGAGGTAAAATAACCTGTTGCACGAGAGTTTCAGTACTTTCAGTTTTGCGTCGCGGAGCAGATCGTAGGGTAGGGATGTCAATACATTGTTACTCAAATCTAGTTCGTGTAGTTGCTGCAGACTCGACAGAAGTCTCCCTTGCAATTTATTAAGGTTGTTATTCTGCAGAAGCAAGAAACGCAAAGCCTTGTTGTCCTCGAAAGCGTTGGAAATCACGAAGGTTATTTTATTCCCTGAGAGATTTAGCCATTCCAACTTGGTAAGTTTATTTATCGAGTAGTAAATGAATGGGATTGAATTGAAAGACAGATCTAATTCAACAATTTCGACAAAATTTGTGAATGATTTGTTTAGTCTGGGTAATTGGTTGTTATTTAAATACATCGAATGCACCTTTGTCTTACGATCAGTCAGTGGAGTGATTTGGCTGATTTTATTGAACGACAAATCAATGACGTCTATCGAGTCTGGAAGGTCATTCATATCAATACTGCCCATATTATTGCGAGACAAATTGAGATAAGTTATAGTAGAGCTCAGATTTTTCAAAATATCTTCGGTGATGGAATTGAACGACAGGTCCAAGTGAGTTAGTTTTGTCCCTTCGAATGCGTCCCTCGACACATCGCTAATACCTGAATGAGACAAAAATATAAACTTCAATTCCGAAGCACCCTCGAAGTACCTGTCAGTCAACTTCAATCGACAGTGGGACAGGTTCAACGATATTAAGCTCGGACTGACTTCGAATTTCAGCAAATTGCTGATGTCGTTTCGTGAGGCGTCGAGAATTCTTAGATTGCAGAATTTTTTGAGGTTTCCCCAGAAATAACTTTTAATGTCCTCATCTGTCTCTTCTGTGAACATTTTGGATGCAACCAACGTTCGTAAGTCAGACATTGCCAATATACCGTCGATACTTTCGTTCATTACAAAACTACTGCCTGACACTTGTAAGGTTTCAAGATTATTCAAGTAAGCTCTTGATAAATTGATGTTTAAATATAGGTTTCCCGACAGATCCAAGTGCCTTAATGATGTTGCATTTGTAAACAAATCTTGGTGTATTTCGTATATACCCGTATCCTTCAGCACAAATGTATGTATCGTGCTCCAGTTAAATTTAAAAAATGCATCTAACGGAGTTACTTCTATGAAGGTATATTTTTCGTCTGAACGTTCTAGAATAGAATTAATCGGATGTATGTAAGCGACACACCGTAATATTTCGGGGTTCCAGTTCTCTAATTCGCAACGCAATAAACAGGAAGTGGTTCTCACTTGCAGTAGCGCGAGTATCAACAACACCTGGTGACGGGAGTTCTTCATTGTCTTAGCTATCGCACACAGTTTCATTATATTTCAAACACTGCGGAATTTAAAGCACCGTGCGGTCAATGCGCAAATGCAGACAATGCGTATGACAATGTCTAGCAGACTGCCGATCAAAGTTATGGACCTTGAGCATGCCCAACAGCATCATCGGGTCCCAATTCCTGAACCAGTCTCGGATCACTTCGGTTATCATTGGTTACACACGCAATCTCTAGATGTTAGCTTCGGAAATAATGAAAATAGCGATGAAGTCTCGTAGTTTTATCCGTTAATATTATATTCAAATTGGACATTTTTGACTTTCATCTCTGGGATGTTCATAATTATTACTAGTTGAAATCCTCTCTATACTGAAACGGCAAAAAATATTATTTTCAGTCGGTAATATCACACCATCAAACTATCTTTCGATCAACTGTCTTACGAAAGATTTTTTTCACTAAATAGCCTTATTTCGAAATGCTAAGTGATTACTTTCCATATCTTTTAAGGTAATATTTCAGACCTTTTCAGCTTCAGCTCAGTTTTTTTTATATTTTAGATCACATTTTTGTATGGAAAAGTATCAAATTTAAATTTATTCATTTATATCTTAATATTTTGAATATATATTTTTTCCGGAAAAGACACTTTATATATTATTCATTTAATCAATTAATTAATTACTAATCCACCGATTTTTAAGAACTGAAATCTCTGATCTATTATTAGATCAAATAATATCAACTACAAATGCGTTTATCTTAATTTCATATTCTGCGTAGTGGCGCTTTTGTTTGAGCCCTTTAATTTAATAATTGTTCGCTTATTACTTATTTAATAAGTGTTACGAATTCTTCAGGAACTTTTTTATTATTAATCGCCCATTCATAAAACGCCATCTACATAAAACAATTCAAATGCCGAGAATTTTACCCGAATGGTAAGACGAATCTGTAATGCGAGCTAGCACCCACGAAGAGAGGAAATAACGAAGAAACTAAATTAAACAAGTATTTGAAATTCTCTCTGCTTCCTCAAGAATCCGACCCCTTATTAATGGCGTGTATACGACTATCGATAACACGATAATGAAATGGTCATTACAGAAATAGCCTTGTTCATAAAACAATAATAATAAACAATTGTATAATTTATTCTGCTTAGTAGTATTATTATCCTTGAAGACAAATATTTAAAAGCTACTTTAATTTCATAATATTCATAATATATACTCGTCCATAATGACAAAACTGCTGTAATAATCGATATTCTTTGGTTAAAGACTTGGTGTTTTGCATAGCAGAGTGTTGAGTCGAAACTTGAAGCCTGAACATGGAGGAAAAGAACAAGCTAGACTCCTTCGAGGTGTGGTTTTGCAGAAACCATGGGTTTAGAAATGAACGAATGCCTTAATTATTAATTTTAATTAATTAAACAACTTTGTATTAACCACTTAACAAATAACTCCACGTCTACCGGGTTCGATACCACTGTATCTTCATCAGGACGGACGCAAACTAACTATTCATTACTTATTCTATCAAACAAATCAATTTTTGAACGGGGGCGTGGCTACAGTTTTGGTGGGGATAATTGAGAAGTGGACGTCAAAATGGAGAAAATATCAAGTAACGGGCTATTCATTATTTTAATCTGGTTATTAGTTATATTGGCTATTGTGTTCATGTTTTGATTTCTAGTATTTCTAAGTTATCCAATCTGATGCTTTTTTTATTTAAATGTAGAAACTCGATATCGTTTTCCCTTTTAAATATGTAGCAATATGTATTGTATTGTAAATATGTAGCAATATGTATGTAGCAGTGTGTATTCAAAAGGTGGTATGCGAATTCAGCAAAGTTATTGGTATTGAGACATCTCAATAAAAATAACCGGTAGACGTAGAGTTACTATTTAAGTGGTTGGTTAATACAAAGTTGTTTTTTTTTTTTAATAGAAATGTGAACACGGAATACGTGGCTCATCAATATTTTCACTATTTCTTAAACGGTTGTGCTGTGGAAATAGGACTAACTTGCTGGTCCGGAGTGAGATTCGAACCTGCAACCATTTAATCACTAGGCGAGAGTCCTAACCACAAGACCAACAAGGTATCTTTAATTAATTAAAGTTAATATTTATGTCCAACCTCAAAGATAACGTTATAAACATAATGTTTTAATTCTTCAGGAACTCCTTCCTAAAGAAAAACTTTCTACAATATGAAAGAAAAAATTCTTTCATTCTTGCATCATTGCTAAAAGTGAGAAAGATAATCTGGAAAAAATGGTGATCACTGGGAATCAAGATATGTATCATAAATACTGGTCTAAGATGTTTATATTTTCTTCACGTACAAATTATCAATTTTTACATTTTGTTCAAAGTTTGTATGGACCTAACAAAACATTAATTTGTAGCAAAATAGTGAAAATATGTACCAAGACCAATATATTAAACATCTAATCTACATAACATAGCCCACTATTGATATTAGTGACTCAGCAGTCCTACTTTCTTTATTCTAGGTCGTCTAAAGACGGTCTTTGAATACTAGTTAGTGATACAATATACACACAATAATAAAAATGAAGTTATTGCTAAATTTCACCCACGGTGATTCTATAACCAGTGATTCAACAGTATTCACTGATCAGCATAAATATTTATTAAGATTATGGCAGATTTATAATAGACAATATTGCACAGATGCCAGACTGATAATAATAATAACATTGGATAATTTATATGGCGTCATTTTCGTAAATATTTTACCTCAAGGACACTTTGCACAAACTCCGTAATATTTGAAATGAAAAAATAAATTATAAAAACTTTAGAATCATATGGAGCGGCCCGTTTTCAGTCGTATCAGAAATCAAAAAAATTTCGCAATCATCTCACATGCTTAGCGAGTACTGTGTTTCTAATCTTCTATACGTTATTTGATATTCGTGTTTCTCTTTCATACTTTAGTATATTCCATTATGGCCGAATCATCCTTGAGTACTTGTAACATCTTCATTTACTTTATATACCTATATAGGGTAAAATCTTGGATTACGCATATAGATTATGCGTTATCCAAAGCATTTGTATATCAAAGCCAATTTTCCTTCAAACAAGGTGATTCATTTTACCTAAAAATATCCGTATAAAATGATTAATAAAAATTATCTATTCACGTATTTTGAAATCAGTCACTTTAATTTTAGAATATTTTGCATTGAACCGGATAACTTTCACTGTCATAAACTGCTTTCTGTCGACTTGCTGAAGTTTTTTTCTTTTTTAGCGACTTGCTCAAAGAACCTATTCAAAAACACAAAATGACTTTTTTAAAATTAATAATAATCGACATTTATTATATATTCAAAGCATTTTAATATTTCATAAAATAAATACGTAAATGTTTAATCAAGTTTCATTTAACCTTCAAAAACTCGCTTTATTTAAATAAATCCAAAAATAAAATATAGTTTTTAATGTTATTTTTAAGTAAGCCCTGTTATTATATTATTGTATATTTCCTCCATGCTATATATAATCAAAATTATAATAATTTCTGATATGTATTTACCCATCGCGAGTGATTAAAGTTAGAACTATTGTGCCGTTTTCATTATATATTATATTAAATAAAGACTCCACTGGAAAAACAATGAATGTCAAGAAATATTTATTTAGAGAAAAACAGTTTTTTGTAGTTTCAAAGTACATATTTCCTTAACTAATGTTATTTTTACATAAAAATTGCATGAATTTATTACTATATAAACATATTCTATGTATGTACGTATATTAAATGTATGTACTGTCAAATTGACAACAACGTTTTTTGATGGGTGGTTATTCCTGTTTCTTGCGTTGGATAAACAGATATAAATTTAACTATTACAGCGGACCACGATGGTTTTACCGGATTCTGATTTTTGTACAAAATAATACCCCAAAAAATCAGCAGATGGCATTAAAAGGTCAGTTTCACAAAAAAAGTGTCATTCATTGTTTTTCCCGTGGAGTCTTCGAATATCATCTAACCATGATATTTATTACAGATATTTAAATGGAGTCATAATAACAATATTCCATAAACAATTTTCCCAGTGTGAAATACGTTCCATTCCAATACCGCCGCACATGTGTGTTCCAGTCGGCATCGGCCATCAAACGCCACAAAGGAAACTTCAGAAGTTGTGGAGCTTTTGCGGATGCTGTTTCTGGACCCGTCGCTCCACTTCCGGGTAACGTCATCACATGGACGCGGGGACGCGACGAAGATAAATACGGAGACGCTTAACTCCTGTGTGTCGGTGGTGTAACGTAGGTCTTGTCATTGAAATATTTCATGTCATAGAAAACATGAAATATCTACCTTATTTACGAAAACTAAAACGTCACATTTTTTGTAATCATCGAATAGACATTTTCACACCAAAATGACCAAATTAAAGTGTTACTAATGTATGGATTTTTAATTAAAAAATATTTATTCATTACTCTCGTATTTTCGGACAGTGTGTAAAAGAGAGCAGAATATTGCACGTCACAGTTAAATCGAGCAAGAAAGAGCACGACAATACCACACATTTCATGTAGGATAGAGATAGCGGTTGCTTGGGTTTCGGTGAAAGAGAAAACAATATGGAAAGAGCACGGTAGAGTCGCTTAAGTTCTAATCCTAATTTCTCACATGTTTTCACTACTTGATTCAGCAGAAGTTGCAGATCCTCAATGTTATTTGTTAGAAGTAGCGTATCATCTGCATAACTTCATATTCAGACAGGTCTAATTAAACTTAGGACAGACGCATTATTGCTGATCTCGTATATCTGTACAAAATTATTCATTCGTATAACTTGGATCCTTATATCCATATTTTTTCACATACCGGCCAGAAATACCCATTTACAAGTATTCTTCCACTTCAGCAAAAGAAACATATCTCACCAAAAATACGCCACGATCATCAGACTCTCCATTCTAGGAAACGAGTATGCACAAATTGCGGATATTCTCAACATTAACTTAAGTCGTTATCGAAATCTCCTTAATGAACACTTTACCGTTAATTTATTTGATTAAACTTTGTTAATACATATATGAATGCATGTCTTTGTTCTTCCTGATATACACTTTTAATTGTTTTTACTTAATTTGTGGTTCATGTACTTGTACAGATAGATATTGTGTTATAACTTTCATATGTATACATTTTTAAATGATCATGTAAGCACATCACTGTCTGTCTATATATCTAGTATATATATATATATATATATATATAAAGTTTCTTTTACTGTAATAGCTGCAAACCGTTGATATAAAATAAATAAATAAACATGTAGCAAGCAAGTAAGATTCCATATTACAAGTTAGTTTAGGTTACCAATAGTTTAACATATTGTCAAAACAGGAATGACGTAGCTACGTATCGCCCGTACTTGAAACTTCAATATTCATGAACCAAACAGTTCTACTTGTCGGGTACTTGTTTCTTTGATTAGTCGAGCCATTATAAGCCACCTTCACACTACAGGCACCAGATTACCATAAACTTGAAGAATTTGAGAGAAAGACATGAGAAAACTTGGTGTTCACGACAATAGGTCTTACTGTGATGGCAGATATCATTAGCAAGAACTTCTCAATGAGAAGGCAAAAATCTTTTATTAATCGTCGTGAAATAATGACGATGAAAAAAAAATTATATTAAATAAATAATAATATAATACACGATATTTTTTAAATATGTTTTCTGCAGCCTAAATCATATTTTTAAACATGCCTAGTAGCTGAAATATGATGCCTTACCCTATCTTTAGATATAAGATAATGTATAATGTTATAAAATAAGGAAAATCAGCACATTTAAAATGTTCCATTTTTTTAAACGTCAGTAAGTACTTTATAGATGATGAAAATCCAAACACGCGTCTGTTTTGCTTTATCTATGACTTGCTTTATCTTATACCAAAAATATGCAAATGAAGGTGAACTGTTCAAAAATCAAAAAAAATTACTTGTCCTTCCTGCTAGCTGTATGGAACTTTGAGTCGTTAATTTTTCAAATGCTGTGAGATAGCATTGCCCGAAGAGACCCACATTGTAGTTTTTTATTTTTATCTCCCAAATTGAAAATAAAATCCAAGTCATATTTAAAAAAATATATATATTTACAATTTTTTTTAATAGTGTCATGCGAGTTCTGATTGATAAGAGATCTTCATATTTAGTTTTCTCAATATAATTTTTTTAGGTCGCTTTTGCGACAAACATCATTTTTAACTATTCACTTGGGATTTTTACAGTCAGTATGGAATTTAAGAAAGCCACTTTTACAAATATTGTGCGGGTCATAAATTCGGAAGTACCCTCATTTCTTCATTTTTTATTTTTTTTTTTTAAATAGAGATGCGAACACGGAATACGTGTTTATTTATATAAACTATTTATTTATATACTTTTGTACCAAAACTATGCAAATGAATTGATAAACGGTTGTGGTGGCCAAAGACGCGTACATATACACATGTAAGGAGGTTCCACATATGCTGACATCGAGCACGGCAGACCGTTACCCTCGGTACAGAGGTCGCGGCAAAAGCGCTGAGCACAACGAACAAAGAGACGATGTAAGCCGGACCAATGACCGAGGACAAAGGCGAGAATTGCTAGAGGGCATGATGAGCGGATGAACTCACCTTGCTGATCTAGGCTAAATACCCACACGCGCGGCCGAGTAAAGAGGAAATCATAACACCCCCGATTCCTTTATTCTGGATCACTATATAAGCACGCGCCCGCAGAACAAATCATCTTACTCCAGCGAGGCTTCTCGGATACAGCGGAAGCCCTCGCCGTCATACCTTCGAACTTCGCGTCTTTCAATTGTAACCTTTGTACGCTACTGTATTCTTTATAACTTGTGTTTTGTGATCAAATAAATTCTGTCAAACCATCGCGACTTTTACATCATCAACCGCAGCAGAGATCTCTGATTCTACAAATGGAGTGGTGACCTTTGAGTTCAACTCTATCCAAAACCGGAAGGCTCATCCACGTGCAAACGGTTAAAAATCAAACAATTCACATGTGATGATGATGTGAGTTTGTGTGGATCTTTTTATCAATTTCTCAAATGTTGTGAGTTAGTCCTACTCAGGGATACTCGCATTATTTATTTTCATTTTTATCATCCAACTCGAATATGTTATCTAAGTGGATTGTTAGATTAAACTTTTTATTTATTTTCAAATTTCATCAATGTTATCATATGGAGTTTCTAATTCTTCAGATCTCCATTTACATAGTTCTTATGATATATTTTTTGAGGTCTGAAAACTCAACAAAACTAATTACCGGTAAAACTTGTTACAATTAACTAGGGATTTTGATACTTTTTATGTTTATAGAATACTATTTGGTCATTTACTTAGATAATACACTCTTCTTTTTAACGAAGATTCTTTTATTTCATTGTCGATTTTAATATGTAAATATTCAAATAAATCGGTGAATGGTTAGCTATTTTATAATTTAGTTGGGATTATTGCAGACTGTACGAAAAACAAAACATCAATAACATTATGATAGATAAATTATGTGTCCATGTTCCATGTTGCCAGTTGCCATTATGAAGAAATTCACACTTATCAGCGGCCATATCAATATACAGTTTCACGGGAAAATTTTAATCATAGCTGGCGATAGGTAGTTGTATCAAACGCGATAGGTACGGATGTATGTTTGATCTTGGGTGGAAAAAAAGTAGGAAAACGTAACATTGTGTAAAGTGATCACTTAAACCAGCCGTGAGACAGATCGAACTTCCATGTGTACTTTCTTCATCTATAATTTATCTTAATTAATAAAAATACGAAAGTACACGAAAATGAATGAATGGGAGAGTGTTGTTCTAAAAACTGTTGCTTTAAAAACTAATTTGAAAATTGTTTTCATACTTTTTTTATTTCACTTTTCTCTTGATTTATTGCTTTTATTACGGTTTTCATTCTTTGTTTATTTCACTTTTCCCTTGATTTATTGCTGTTTTCATTCTTTGTTTATTTCACTTTTCTCTTGATCTATTGCTTTTATTACTGTTTTCATTCATTGTTTATTTCACTTTTCTCTTGATTTATTGATTTTATAACTGTTTTCATACTTTGTTTACTTCACTTTTCTCTTGTTTTATTTCTTATATGAATGGTTAGATAAGCGTTAAGATCCGAAATTACATTGATATATTGAGTCGTTCATAATTGAGCTCCAGTAGGATATTTCAAGATGTTTCTTTGATTTATTGTACTGTGAATTTGTAAATACTCAAAATAAATAAATAAATACAAATACATACATTCCCAATGTTCAAATCAATTATCGCTGTAAACAACTTTCAGAGCGCAAGTTTTGCAAAGTTGAGAAGAAAGCCTGCTTCTTATTCTCGACGCACCTCGGACCGCCCGACCGCCCGAAACGGGACACGTGCTAAGGGAGGCACACCCCCGGGAGCCGCGCGAGTGCAGAACCGTGTTCCGCCCCGCCAATCAGCGCTGCTCGAGCTCGTCATTTCCAAACAGTGCAACTCGGAGACGTAGTATAGCTGGTAACCACCGAGTCTTCTTGCCACCCTCTGGTGGCGCTTTGCTGTTGGTTGGTTGTGTGGACAGAAGAATTCCTACCCGTCCGGGAGAATTCTTCCGTCTCAGCATCTGTTATTTATTTGTTTATTTGTTTATTTGTTTATTTGTTTTATTTGTTTATTTGTTTATTTGTTTATTTGTTTATTTGTTTATTTGTTTATTTGTTTATTTGTTTATTTGTTTATTTGTTTATTTGTTTATTTGTTTATTTGTTTATTTGTTTATTTGTTTATTTGTTTATTTGTTTATATGTTTATTTGTTTATTTGTTTATTTGTTTATTTGTTTATTTGTTTATTTGTTTATTTGTTTATTTGTTTATTTGTTTATTTGTTTATTTGTTTATTTGTTTATTTGTTTATTTGTTTATTTGTTTATTTGTTTATTTGTTGATTTGTTTATTTGTTTATTTGTTTATTTGTTATTTGTTTATTTGTTTATTTGTTTATTTGTTTATTTGTTTATTTGTTTATTTGTTGATTTGTTTATTTGTTTATTTGTTTATTTGTTAATTTGTTTATTTGTTTATTTGTTTATTAAATCAATTATAAGCAGCCTTATAATAATAATAGCCGCCAGGGTAATATAACCGGAACCCAAGAGGGATCCACATTACCCCACTGCGTGTGTATCGCTAATACTGTTATGTTAATACTAGTTGTAACCCATCAAGAATGATCGTACTTGTACATGCTGAATGTTAAAAATTAAATATTTACTTATTTATAGCTGACGCCCATGAAATAGTAATAAGGACTTTTATAAAAAATAGTAACTAGAGCGTGCCGAAGACACTTGTAATTGGGATAATGGGCATAGTCTTCATTTATAATGTTTTATTATTAGAGTATCACGTACCTATTATCCTGTTAGTGTTTCTAATAAAAAAATAAACAAGGAGATGACTCTCTATAAACAATTAATACATATATTGATTTCTCGGTTGTTTGACCTAATGGGGTTACAAACTTAATGATTTATCACCATCTATCTACCCACAGGTCTCGTAAGTAAAGCTCTGTTAGATTAATTCCGTCCCTTGGCCTGATTATTGATTTAGGTTTGATACTTCATTAATTTAAGGTACACAAGGGGACACGATATTTGTGTGTTATCTCCATTCAAGGTCAAAATACTATTTTTTGGATAAAGTTCTCCCAGTTTGAGAGACGTAGAGTCAGATTCAATTCATCATTGCAAGCTATACGTAATTTATCATGTAGGCTTTCAATTTTTTTGATTTTTTCAGTGATTTTCTGCACTTATTTAGTTTCTACGAAGGCCTTATATCATTGTGTACATGAAAGTGTGATCATGGTTATTTTTATTTTTAATTTTGATTTTTAAAATAATCAATTTGTCTAAATTAAATATGAAAAAAAAATAGTTCACAACTTTTTGTATGAACCAAAATATACGGTAAAATGTTTATTTGGGGATGATACGCTGTAAAAATACTGTTCAAAAAAATTCTTCCTGAGGACAAGATTTTGTTGAGACCCATTGTTTATCATCAGATATTGACATGGATAATACCTAGTCAATAGAAACATGAGTCATAAAGTCGTAAACAATATACATTTTGATGACGAATTTTTCTTACTTCTGGGTTACAAGAGATACAATTTTTTATTTATTAAAAAAAATGAAAAGCGGAAATTGAGTGCAACAGCGAAAATTCGATCAGTTTCTTTCCCGTAAACCTGCATGACGGTGAGTTAGCATAGAGTAATTTTTTTAAGGGGTTTAGAACATGAAATAAAATACATAAAAATAATGGTAATGGCCATGGTATTAGTTATGGTAAGATAATTTTATATACGTTTCCCCACGCGTTTTGACCAGCGCCGAAAATCAATCGGGCAACAAAAAACGCACGCACTCAAAAGCGCAGACGTCTGTGTTAACATACAGTGATTGGGTACCCACCACTTTCCCAGTACCGTTTTATGAGCTTATGCTGACATATCGGCCCTACTCATACGTCGCCTGGTTGACATTTTTTTCTCTAATGGCTTTCTCCGTTCTGGGCCATGTAGGGCGGTCCAGCAGAGAGATGCAAAGCAAAGCCCAATCACTGTGTTTACATACAGATAAGATCGACATCGGAGATTAGAAACTGCTGATCTGGCACGCCCACGCTGCATACAGGAGGATAACAAAGAAAAATGCAAGCGCGAAATCTGATGATGATAGTTTTATAACTAAAAATGATACCTTTCCTTTTTACCTCAAAGTTATTTAGAATATCAGTTAAGGCGTATCCCCAATTTGTTATTCTAAAGAAGTTCGATAATAATGAATAGTGTTATATATCTGGATGAACGTCTGTCGGAATGAATAAAGGAGACAGACAATGTTAGAGAGTTAATGGGAATAAGAAGGATCGCGCCATCCCGGAGTGGCCACTCTACAAGTTACCCGCACGAGAGCACCTACTATTTACGCTACCTGTAAACCGCTAGTAATATTGTCGCGATTTACACCAATTGTCAATAAATACTCTTCAAGTGAAAGACCTACTTTACATCTGGACTCCGAATTCCTGATATTGTCTCCTCCTTAGATAGAAGAACGAAATATTTCAAATATAATAATATCACGCGGTATAACTTAATATACAAGTAATATGCCATAACTGAGGTCTGCCGGAGACTAACACCCTTAATTATTAACTATTCAATGGCGTGATACTGAGAGGTGTGAGTTTGATGAAGGAGAGACAGCTTGCAGGATTTGTCAAACGGGATTCATGTAAAATAACAATCAAAGGCTTCTAATTGAAACTTTATTAGAACGACGCAATTACCTTCATTAAAGACACTGGTAATTTCCCTCTGTGTGCCTTAATAAACACTGCTACGAAATTTGCTTCATAATCCATCTTACGATATAAAATGACTTGATTAATTGTATGTCAATCCCAAACCCAAATACTTAATCAATGTTCCAGCTTCTGCTGTATATTTATTGTAGAAAAATGCCTATTTTGAAGTAATTTTTCTTAAAGCGCATTAAGAATGAAATTTCAGGATGCAGCAAAATGCGTTCGCATCATGCTTCAGATTTTTACATCACAAAGTCAACTCGTCAATCAAAAGCTAAGATGGCAATTTTCCGAGTGTGCTATAACCAATGGAAATTATTTTAACTCTTAAAAGGCTATGCAAAAAAATACCTTCGGGAACGGTGGTGTAACAAGCATTACCTGATTAAAAATCGGCATAGTTTTAAATTTGTGATAAAATATACATATATACGATACAGATAAGACTTTTTAAAGGTCCCTTTATATAATTATGTAAAGTAAACATGCATATTTGCATTATTTTAGAAAATTATCATAAAATCAATTCAACAACGCGGTCGCCAGATCGCCTCAGTCCGTCTTTGTCTAACACGTGATACGCGACTCTACCGTACTTTTTCGATATGTTTTTCGCTTTCACCGAAACCCAAGCGACCGCCATCTCTGTCCTACCTGAAATATGTGGTATTGTTTATTGCTCTTTCTTGCTCGATTTAACTGCGATGTGATAATAAATATTTTTTAATTAAAAAATCCGTACATTCGTAACAGTTTAATTTAATCATTTTGGTGTGAAAATGTCTATTCGATGATTACATAAATATGACGTTTTAGTTTTCGTAAATAAGGTAGATATTTCATATTTTCTATGAAATGTAGACCTACGTTACATCACCGACACACAGGAGTTAAGTGATGACATTACGTTATATAAAAATGATGTTATGAAAATTGCATATGCTTCTGGCGCTGTTGTTGTTGTTTACTTTATGTTTGCTGATGTAGTTTCAAATAATTGTGATTGAATTCATAATGATGATTGGTTTATAAGTAAAGTATTTCGTTTTCTCTTTTAATACAAGTGAAATTTGATACGTAGGTACTGTACTATGTATAATTTACATTTTTTTTCCACAGATGGAAAACGATTAGGGGTATAACTAGAGTAGTGGATATCATGGATCGTGTAGCGAAGCTAAAATGGTAATGGACAGGACACGTTGCAAGGCAGGATGCAACAAGTTCCAGAGTTCTGAAATGCAGACCTTGGGAGAATAAACGAGGTAACGGAAGACCTCAAAAGAGATGGGCCGACGATATAGCTTTAGTGAGGGGGAAAGAAATGACTACAATTAGAAAACAAGGAAGAATAGAAGGGTATGGAAGAGGCATATACCTAGCAGTGGAGAGCTGAAGGCTGATGAAGAAGAAGAAGAAGATGAAAAACTTTCATTGATGGCAATTCTAGTAAGCGCATGCGCATTCTATCCAACTATGTCACAACGCAAGCTATACAACACAGCATGTGTTTTTTTATTTGCGCAAAAGGAACAAATTCTAACGCGAGCACATCAGTATATTCACCCATTTATTTTCAAATAGGATGTATATGTCTATTTATTCTTCACTCTTTCAAGTATTGAATAAGTGTTCTCTTAGGTAGGACTTCTTTGAGGAATATGGTCATAAGGTTATCGTAACATTGATGACATATCAGTGGTGACATTAGGTGCTATAGTACTTGCGAAGCATTTTTCTTCAGTTGTAGTACTCCTTTTAATCTTGAGTGTGTAGTAGGCCTTGGCTCTCTTGTGGTGAGTAGAATATTGATGATTTGTTTTAAAGACGTTTTAATGTCTAAAAAGTGCGGGAAGATACGTAAGAAATAGTTATGGTTATAAATTTCATGAACACAGTTGACCTTCATTCGTTTGCGTGGTACAAAAACCCTAGTATAATATTATACAGATTTTTAACGGGTCACTAATGGCCCTAACACATTTTACACACTGTGGTGGGGCCAGGCCTGCCCGGACTCTAGCCCGGCGCCCGGTTAAAACGCTCAAACTCGCTCTTCGTATATTGTTGTATCCATTCTCCAACATGTAAAGTTTTGTGTCTTCAATAAACCAATGAGTTAATTGTGAGAAATTCTTTCTATTCATCTTGCTCAGCCTTATCATACACTTTCACGCAACACACATTTCACACGCGCGCCTTCAGCGTTCACTCTACATGCATCAGACCGATTGTGCATTCGGCAGATGCACATCACAACTGATTGTAAGCATTGAGAATCTTTGCTTTCTCATTCTGTAATACTCAAAACTGTCATCTGCTCTCAGGGGAGGTCTTCTAGTTTTCTCACGTCCTTCTTAATATTATCTCCCCATCTCCTTTGAGGTATAACTCTTGCGGTTACTAACACACTGTCATATTTGTATACCTTGAACATGTCAGGCCCAACGCAGTCCAGCAATTTTCAGTGTGATTACGATAGCTATTTCGTCGTGCAAGTCGTGCGTTTTTCTTGCTCTCTGTTTTTCATAAAGAGCGAGAAAAAATCGGAAAACCTTTCTAAAATGACATCGACATTTTACTAGAAAACTATTTTTATATTGATTAAGTACTATTGATAATTAAAATAATAAGACATGTTACAAATTAATAAGTTAAACGTGAAATAAAATTATCGCACACATAAAGAGTGCATCGGTTCCAAGGTCATGTTATCCTTTGACCTAAAATAGCATGCTCTTTACGTTCGAACGACAATTGATTTTGTCCAATACAATTTCTCCTTCAACTAAGCCGATGTCGTGAATAATCGTATTATATCGAGATTAGAGTCAATGAATGAGATCAAGTTATATTAATTAACCATTCCGGTTAACAAATAGAATTAGTCTAGATTGGCATTCGTGTTATTAATATTATTTTGGGCTTTTAAACATTTTGATACGTACATTTCTTTTCAATCAAACTACTATAAAAAATTCTCTATATTCAAATATAATATCATAAATTATTAAAACGTATTCGACTCTCTATTATTATGAATTCAAAGTTGATATTGTTGACAGAATAACAAATAATGAAATATTTGGCAAAAATATTTGGAAACATATTTTCAAATAATATTGTAATTAACCTTCCACGGGGGATTGAATTATGTATTTTAATCAATATCAAATGTATTGTTAGCTTATTTAAGGCTTTATTTCTATACTGTTTTGCTGTAGATTGTCCAAAAGTAGTGTTTATTGTTTTTATAGGCAGAAGAAAAAAACACCAAAATCATTAGTTTTTCTACTGGCAACTATATTGGCCATCTATTATCTATTATTTATATATCAATTGCACTGCGCAAATCTAAAATGATCCAAAATCCAATGTGAAAGAACCACAATACTTTACTAGTAAAATCCTACCTTAATTGTGAATCAAAAATAATTTATCATCAATTGCCATAATTTTAGCAATAGTTATGAAGATAAGCGATATCAAAATTTGCCAACACAAAAATCTGATTTAAAATTTTTGCAAGGATTTAATCATTTAATTTCACTTTTGTTTAAAAGCGAATTTATTTGTAACATTCGTTATCAGATAGGTACTTAAATTTCAGGAGGTAAGACAGAAATACAGAAAAAAATCTAGCTTTGGATTAACTTATCTCCATAAATATTCATATAAGGGCAATGTGGTTTGAGTAGAATCTACCTGTAAAGTATTGTAGATTAACTCTATTACTGAATATACTAACCGTGAGAATCTTTCTTACTCTTAACCTTGCTTACTCGTGCCTTTTTACCTACTTGCCACATATTACTGATCTTACACTATTATTTAAACTACTGAGAGGATATCTCTACTGTACCAACCAACTGGACTTAATCTTTTTTCATGTTTCCTGCAAACGTACTCGACAAAATGTGCTCTTCCATGTTCCGAGAAATAGAGCATCCCATACACAAAATACATTTTTATATCACGCATGCAAAGCTTTCAATAATAATTGTATCGGTATTGACCTCTTCAACATTGGTCTGAATGAATTGAAAAGAATGCATTAGATTACATGTACTAAATCGACTTTGACCATTCACTCACTATACCTAATCTTCTCTTCCTCCACCCCTGTTCTGATTCCTACCTCCTCATCCTTTTTCATCCATTATTTAAGTCATTTCTTGATAAACCTTTTTTTTCACATTCAATCACTTACCATTATTCAGTCTTAACATTGTTTGTTGCTTACTACTATTCATTAATTAATTCAAAATAATTAGCTAAAAAATATTTAATCTTACTTGGTTCTTTACATCTGAGAATCTTAATTGTGAAATAAAAACATTACATGTTTAAAAAACTGTTAAGATTTCTTAATAAATAAATAAATAAATTACAATACAACCAACACAAACGTGTTGGTGTAATGTAATTTATTTATTTATTGTAGTGTATCCCAATTTTGTACAATGTATTACAGGATAAAAAACAGCTGCTATCAACGGAAAGCCGTGGTCAGTTTTATATTGTTTATTTAACTCGATTGAATAAGTCAGTGCATTGCCGTTCGACCTTGGTAGATAACTGTACAGCTGATTGGGTATGCCTGGGGTCGTCAACTTTGTTCCTGGTGGCGTTTGTAGCGGTTGCAGGAATAGATCAAGGCAAAGATCGTGCTGGGAGATGGAGATGGTGCTGACGAATTATGTAGGTGGCGTATCGCGGTGAGGTAGATGAGGATGATGGTGGTCCCACCGGAAGCAGATGGTGTTCGCTGCTGGAGGTGGCGAAGACAGTGGAGCGATGAAGAGGACGACGATCGATGTATTGGAGACTGGAGGCGTAGCGAGGAATGAGGTGAGCGGCATAGCGATTGTGGTTTGATGTCGTAGCTACTGCAGGCTGAAGGTTAATCGTATGGCGTAGAGAGGGACGAGCTACGTAGCCAGATGATGCTTCAAGTAGCAATCGTCAAATAGTGTGACCTCGTGGTTGAGGTGGGGAACGAACTAAATTATGACGTCAGCAACACGCCTTTTGTATCCGGATTTTGGTGTCTAGACGTGTACAAAAATTTGTGTGAGAAGTGGTCTGAAACCTATTTAATTTTCCTTTGTCTGAGTGAGATCCATCATATCAGCAGATTATTCTCCTGTATGCGGCGTAAGATGTGCCAGGTCAGCGGTGTCTAATCTCTAGTATTAATCTTATCTGTATGTAAACATAGACGTCCGCGCTTATGAGTGCGTGTGTTTTTTGTCGCGCGATTGATTTTCTTTGAGAATTCCGATGCTGGTCAAAATGCGTGAAGAAATAGGTCGTTGATCTCACACATACATTACGACATAAACTGGACCGAAGACCGGAAGATTTCTTGGGTAGAGACTGACTTTTCCTCACTTCATTGGTGAGTAACTCTACCAAAATATTATTATATAATTATGGTCATCTTAAATATTTACTAATTGCGAAAATTTGATTTTATTTTAACCTAAGTAATTGATAAAAATAACTCTTACCGACTCGCAGAAAACATGTTTGCGAAATAAAATCTTAGTGAAGATACATGATTGAGAAAACACATTCTTATTGATTCATAATCACTTCGATAACATGAACCAATATTATTTATTTTTTCACACTTTTTTTGGAATTTTGTGATTCATACATACTTCGACACATTGCAAACATCAAAAATACCATGACAAAATCATGGACGCTAAGGTTAACTGAGCCTGTATTTTTTAAATTTAAACACGAGAACCTTCCTGCTTTGAGGCGCGGTCCACGATCCACCTCACAAGAGGGGTGTATCTCACGTAGGGAGTTGTAGGGTGTCAATTGTGGGGTGGATAAAACATACAAGTTGGCTGATTACTCCACATCCATTCACATTCGGGAATAGGTCAGATGAACAACGTGTTCCCATTCGAGAGATTGCAAATTGTCGAATAATTTTATCTTCAAGTTTGTGTTTTCTGGGGTATTACGAATGTGCTGTGTTGTTACGACTTTTCGGGCCGACATTTCGGATCCCATTGCAGGGTTCATCATCAGGGCTGATGTGTTGGTGTTGTGGTTAAGTATCGGCTTACAATACCGTGTCGAAAGCAGGTTGAGAACTTTTTCAGTGTTGTGTTAAGTATTAGCTCGCAATACCGTGTCGAAATCGTCGAAACGTCGGCCCGTAAGGTCGTAACAACACGACATTATACCCCAGAAAACACGAACTTGAAGATTCTGAGTGGCCGTGAAAACCTAAGAACATTCTTAAATAATTTTATTTTCCTCCCAATCTATCAGATGTGAAAAGTAAAATTATTACACGTTTTTATTTAAAAAAAAAACAGATAAATCGACTCATTCACAATTGTTACTTTTTCAGTCGGCCAGGTCCAAGGATCTCTATTTAATCTGGTTTCCTTTTCACTGCGCATACCCTTGTTCATAAGGCGTCAGATCGTGGGCAGATATCCTCTTGAACGTGAATCCCGGGATCCTCTGCATAGTTCTAGGAAGACCCTTCGTGGATCATTTTATTCTTGTCACCACAGGTGTATCTGCAGGCTCTTTTAATTGATTCTCTATGAGCTACGTTATTAGATATCAATTCTGCTCTATTGTGGCGTCCTATTTAGCAATGCCCAAATAGAACGTCACAATAGAGCAGAATCTGATAAGCAGTGGATTTTCAAAGGTATTTAAATGTTGTCAGTAGTTTAGAAAAGGCATAATAATTAAATGCAAGACTCTTGCCGTTACATAAGATATTTATTTCTCTTTGAATATAAGCTCTGGGAGCATGTGAAGATGAACAAGTAAAATATCAAGCTTATCGAGGGATCCGCCCGAGACGAGAGCGTAGCAAGGCCAGAAATCAGAGCTAGCTATGGAAACATAATATGATTGTGAAACATAATAGCTATGGAAACATAGTCTGTTGTGTTTCACCTCTTGTGATGCAATTACGCAAATTAAGTGCTGCCAACTCTCAGCATACTTTATTTCGATTCCCAAGATATTAAAAGGACAATGAGCGTCATATTTGGATACACTCTGTCTCTAGTTCCTAAGTTAGCCAGAAACCAGAAGTAGCCTTCTATGGAATTGTGCTGGAATTACTATAAATTGGCATTACAAAATATCAAGCAGTACTGGGTCACATGGGTCAGTATTCATTTATTAGAATACCAGTCTGTTCGATACAAAATAAAGCATGCAATTAAAGTGAGAAGGTAATCATTACTAAGTCTTCTGTTATAGTTATTTACTCAGTAGAATTCAATAAAAATATAATGACTACAATTGGAATATTAGGTCTAGCTACAAAATATGCAGTATATTGGCTTTATAGGTATATAGGTATAAGCGATGAGGTGCAAATTTTAACTGCTAATGCGTCTAGCAGACATGACACAACGTTTATTGGAACATGATTGCCTTACAAGATTGGTTATGTGATGTTGCCAGTTTTGGCACCATGCCAGTATTTTAAGAATCGCATAAATAATCTATTTTAATTTCCAGCTATACAAATGATATGTACACTATTGTCGGTTTGCTAATGGAGTTATCTACGATTAATACTCGTATAGGCGACTTGAAAGAGGCATTCTTTTAATGTACCCAGCTCAGGGTATTCAATCAATCTTAATCAAATACAGATTATGTCGTTTCTTATAAATCTTGCAGTTGTTGATTCTATAAAGTTCTCTAGAGCAATTTTTACCTATAAAAATTATCACATTATCTTCCTCTCTCAGATATTGAACATGTTGAAGTCACCGAACCATTTTACGTAAATTTATAAAACTTTAAAAAAATAAACTAAGAATTTAACCAGGACTTCAGGTAGAACCTGACCGCCTGAAAATACACGCTATTCAATAATAAATGGATCATTCAGGACATGGTTTAGAATTACAAGACGTACTAAAGTAATTTGTTGTCACCGAGGCTATTAAACTTGTATGAAAGCACTGGAAGCTATAAATGTAGGAGAGAAAACAGTACACGATTTGACTCTTAAGTAGATGCCGAAATGAATTTATCTGTTACATTTGCAACATGTACACAGAAACATTGTGTCTAGAATGCGTAATGTACAAGCTTATATTATAAGACCGTGCAAGTAAATAATGCTGGTATTATCTTAATTAACCCGCTGGATGATTGTCTATCGTATTCTGAAAATGAATTGTGGAAAATTAATTATTTACTTTCTCGGAATGTGAAGACCTAGTGAAAATTAAATCGATAGGTATTAATATGATTAATCTATGATATTGTGATCTTCTATAATATATACTTCTTAGGGCAGGCTGTAAGTTTGAAAACATTTTATATTAGTATTCAGATCGGTAGCAAAGGATCTGAAGGTAAGAAGTTCTCAGAAATGTAAGTACTTAAGTAAAAACTGCTCACCTAAGAAGATTGCTAAGTTTAATCGACTTAGGTCCCTTGCTAACTACAAAATTAGCAGTAATTCATTGATCTGCAAAACCGGGATCATGGTAAATAACTTATTGGGACCTTAAGTATTTTATGGTAAGAAAAGATAAACATTGAACTGCGGTGTATTCAATTAGGCCACCTTAAGGAAGCAGAATATGGCACTGCTATTAAGAGAGTGAGATCAGCTCTCTCAGTCTATCTGCAGTTAGTTTCCGTGCAGAAAGCACAAGGTCTCGTTTAGAGTCTGTCGACGCCGATATCGGAGAATATATTGGAGAATCCCATTAGTTCATTCAACCTTTTATATGAATTTCCATATCTCGAGTACATGAGAATATTTGAATTAAGTACCTCTTGTACATGAGAATATTTGAAGAAACTCGAGAGAATAAAGAAAAAACGACACTACCAAGACCAAAAGTTCTAAGGAGATAAAATCACTTGGACGTTTCACTTAAAAGGTGTTGAAGGGCAGGAAAAGTAACTTTTATAGTAGTGTGGCATTTCATACCACAATTGATAAACCACCAATCTAGGCCACACACACATACGTGGAAAGAATGCCGCATAAGCAGATCGATGCACGAGCAGGGTACACGAGCGGTCTACAGATCACTGCACCGTCAGCAATTCCGACGATTTATCCACACACAAAACTATACTTCAAGAGACTTCTTTGTTCGCAAATCATATAAAAAACAGCAACCACCCTATATGGGCATACCGGTCTTCCATTGACCCCCGGCGTAAGATCGGAGGCTCTCGCTCTTCGAGTATCTATCATTGTCTTTGTAATCGTACTATGTATATCTTGTAACTGTTTTATCGAGATAATAAATTCATCAAGCGTTCTACGACTTTGGAGAATCCCGTCGCATGACGGGTGGTGACTTGAAAGCAGTTTCTCCAAATCCGTCACTCACATTATCCACAACCAAAAACCCCCAAAGTAGGTAAAACAATGAAAACTGGCAATCTGGCTTCTCTTGGGCACCCCGGCAAGAGAAGCTGGAAGCTTCTCTTGCTGGGGTTCCATGTTCGATTCTCGTTAAATATATCAATATGATTTTCTCAATCCTGGATATTTATGTAATGTGCTGGATATAGTTATTTGGTCTCGCGGTTTTTTTAAATGTTAAAAAATTAAATAAACTTAGGATTAACATTAGATAATTGAGTATGTGGAAGGATAAAAAAAAGTTTTCAGTTTTTCATTAGTGTACATTTGATTTAAAGCATTCGCAACGTTAATATTGGACTTCTTTTAAAGTGAAAAAAAAAACATTTTTTAAATCTACTCGACCCTTGTGGCCAAGACCAAATATTTTTTTGTGTGTCAAGGTATTATTCTTTATCCACGTTGGTATTTTGCAACGATAAACAAATTCATTATAAAATAAAAAATTTAATCTTTTTGTTTCTCTAGGAACTCCAAGCTTGTTCAAAGTTTAGCTCCTTTACGGAAAGTTGAATATTACAATTTGCTATCGTCTTATTAGTCATCTTGAACGGATCCCAATGAAAGAGCGGAAGGGAGGGGGCAGCCAACAAACAATCCCTTTAGCGATCCTCCCCTCGGACAAAAAACTTGATTGATTTCTAATCGAGGGGACGCCCCAGTCTGAGACCAGACCCTCCGTGACTAATTACTGCTGGCATTGTCTCCGATATCTCAAAAAATTGGCAGTAAAAGCCTTTTAATTGACATCAAATCTTTCAATACCTTTCGTGATACTTCTTACTTTTTGAAGTTGAATATTACCTGTTATAAGAAAATTTAATAATTTGTGTATTTGGAAAGTATGTTTAGTAGAGACGGCAAGGCTGAGAATGATATCGAAAGGAGAGTAATGCAATTATGGCCAATAAGAATTTGTTAAAGGAAGCAAGAATAGCGTAATGGCGTTCTAGTGCCAACCCTGATGTATGGAAGTGAAGCCTGGAATTGGCAAAAGAAGAATGAAAGTAGACTGAATGCGGTAGAAATACGGTCTAGATAATGAAGTATACTTTATACGTATAAAAAAACGTATAATGCCTACATATAAATATTCATCAAAAATAAGCGCCGCCTAGGACACAAAAAACGATTTTTTGGCCGTGGCCTGTCGATTAATTTTATTAAATAATATCCACTTTATTACTTTTATATAAAAACAAAGGTTTTATCTAAATTGTTGCTTTAAAATTGCAGTCCGGAGTATACATTCTGATATAAATGAATAATAAAAATCCACATTTTCTTAAAAAAAAACGCTGAAATATGCATTCGCAGTGAATGTGCCGCCTTTAGAGGCCCCAGTACACAATTTTCGTATTTGCTCTCGATTTCGCTAAATTTTACGTAAACTAATTAAATCATTTTGCAAAACCCATAGCTAAACAGGCTTTTAATCAATTTGATTATGATAGATTTATTTACTCTTGAAGCATTTTCTTAAAAAAATATGAACAAATATATGGTTATAACATCAAAAAAATTATAACCCCGAAACACTATTTCAGATTTCATGCAATAGAGTTATCTTTGGTTCACTTAATCTCGTATATTTTCAAATAATGACCAAATATTTTATTTAAAAATTGATTTGTACAGTTTGATAATGAAGTGGCGCTATTCAGACATTTATATTTTTTGACAAATTGTTAAATGTATCGTTTTAAAAAAGGAAAAATTAAACGTTCTGTTTCCTATATTGCAGTATCCATAAAAACATTAAGACATCGATTATTTTAATTAAATTTTACATGAGTACTAAGAAAATTTTGCCGTCATTAATATTAAAATATTCAAAATTTATACCTCATATTCAATAATTCGAAGTATTTAAATCGTATGGTATGTTAAAAGATCATTTTTCTTTCAAATCAGTTGGTTGGACAGTTCAACCACAGTATACCCAGAACAGTAGTTTATCTCCGGCCTGTCGGCGAGTTATTAGCCTACTCTTGCGTTGACGCTAGGGTTGTCACTTTATTTTTAATCCCCTTCTTTAAACTCGTAGCGTCTGTCTAAACACAAACATAAAAAGGCATTTTTTTCAGGAAGCGCATTTTTTTTCTAAAGCGGCGGCTGCGAGCGTGAATGGCACCAATGGCACGGCCCTTACTGCCGCCGCCTTGTGGCCCGATATTTTATGTCAATGTGTGCGTCACAATGCGTGCGTACACGGCGCCGAGCACGCACGCACACATTCTAATGGGTGGCGGCCAGTTTGTATGAAGACGTATTACTGTTCTTAATATACTGTGGTTCAACCGAAGTCTGATTTGAAAGAAAAATGATCGAGAGCAAATACGAAAATCGTGTACTGGGGCCTATACAGACAGAATTAAAATGCGTACTTGCGCGAATGTGCTACAAATAACAGGTACTTGGGTGACGACGGCTGCCGAGCGGGAACCGGGAAATTTTCTGCTTTGACAGAACGCAACCCCATTACCGCAAATACGTGACAATTCGTTTACTTTGCAGTCCAGGGTACGCGTAGCTTTCGGTGCGGGCCCGCATCTTGAACATGTATTTAAAACCGGATTATTTCCTAAGGGTCTTTCGGTGTTTGTTTTTTTTTTGACCGCCGTAAAAAGTATAAAAATAAGGATAGACTTATGCAATACATTACGTTAGACGTTCCGCATGACCCCTATAAAAATATACTTTGAACACCGCTGCCTCCGTGAGGGTGCCGTTCCGGGCGTGTTTGCTGAAAAATTAAATTGGGCAAAGGAAATTTTTCGCACAATTTTTCTTTATAACTCGACGCTTACGAGGAACGATATTCCCTTTTATGGGCCGAACACGATCTCGCATTATTCCGAGGCGCCCTCCGAGGAGGCTGCTGAGCGAATGTGACCTTTGCGAGCGGCGAACATCAGTCAATAAACCAACCGTGTGCATCGTTTTTAAATTTCAGAATCAACCTCAAAGTGAGCGGATCAAACGAGGATTTATTTATTTTTCTATTGCCTCGTTCTGGCTTTTTATTTATTACATTATTAATATGTTTATTCAAAGGGTACTCTAGTAAAATTTGCCATTAAAACCAACTTGCTAACTTACGAGAAACGTGCTTTAGGGTATGTTGAGTAGCAACATCTATCATTTAAAAGAAAATTTAACTTTCCTAAAAACATTACAATGTAATAATGTTCTTAGGTTTTCACGGCCACTCAGAATCTTCTGGTTTGTATCTTCTGGGGTATTATGCCTTTTTTTACGACCTTTCTAGCCGACGTTACATTTTTCATTGCAGGGTCCATCATCCAACACTCATAATAACACATCAGCCTTGATGATGGACCCTGCAATGGGATCCCAAACGTGTAAAAAAACGGCATAATACCCCAGAAGATACAAACCAGAAGATTATAATTTAATATTTATTGTGGATAAATTTAATTTGTCGATAGAGGAAAATAAAAAAATCATAAATTATAAATTTAACTTACCATACTTTAACTTAACAACTTGCCGTGTCTTTGCAGGGGTTGGCAGAGAAGAAATAACACAATAATTTACTATCCCGGTCCACTTATCTTTATAAAGTCAACTTTTTATCTCATTCGGGAAGGTTTAAACAAAATATTTCTTTAATATTTGGCTTATCTTGTGATGTCAGGTCTTTTTCTGCCTTCGAAACTCGCCTGATAAATTTTCTTTACTTTCACCTTCTCGCTCACATATTTCGTACGTCTCGACATAATTATTCTTTCCTCTATCGAGTGTACTGCATAAAGCTCCTATTTTGTTAATTTATCTCCCAATCGTACATAAATGTTTCACAAATACCCTTTTTTCATTTCGCACACACGCTCGGTCAACCTTTCTTTTTATTCCCTTTGTCTTCGAAAAAACTTTGGATCCATTTTAAACCCCTTTCCCGTGATCCAATTGAGCTGAAACTTTGCAGGAAGATTCGTGGCGACGATCAGAAGATCTATCAAATTTTCGTTAAATTTTTTTTTTTAATTTTTGTATTTTTCAAATATTTAATGTTTTTTTCATACAACTTATTAAGTTGTATGAAAATATTTCAACGCTTCTGGTAGACGCGAAACCTGATTATAGTATAATTTTGGATTTTTGGAAATTTTTTATTACTCCCTTTCGTAGCGTCGCCCGACCGAAGCTCAACGCGTAGGTTAAGCGAAAAAAAAAATGTTTCAACTAGTAAATGAGAAAGGGAGTATAATAAAAACTTTGTTTTTATGGGTTACTTTTTTAAAATTCTAGTCATTACTTTCATACATCAGTGTTTCACAAATACCCTTTTTTCATTTCAAACACGCTCGGTAACCTTTATTTTTAAAATTCTAGACATTACTTTCATACATCAGTGTTTGAATCAAAATTCTATTTTGCACCGTAATTCTTGCTTGGAGTGATAAATTCCTATTGGCGATACCACGAACGAAATCAGATCAGCAAAAAATATTGCCTATCCGTCACATGAAAGCTCTCATTTCCGCGGTTATGTTATAAATTCGGTTCAATTTATATTCAGCGAACGTATCGGTCGCAAGCAGACGTCCGGAATATCGTTATGATCGTCAATCAATCAATACTGTGCTCTTACACTTTGCTCTTCGATACGTACCATTTTTATCGCTAAAATAGCGAATTTTCCCATACAAAAGAAAAAAGCACTTATAATTCATGTAAGTAAAAATTGGTAATATACAAAATTTTGCCAATAACAGCTAATATTTTAAGTCAAACCAGTCCTTAGCACTGTAAAATAATATAATTAAGCTGATCTGCAGTGCCCGGTATCCAGGATGTCCGATGTTTGCATGCAGAGTGATCTTATGATGAATGTCAGCAAATCGATAGCGATGAAAGAGTGACTAAGTGTGATGTAATTGTAAACAATGAATGCTTAGAACAAGTGAACGAGTTTGTGTATTTGGGAAGTATGTTTAGTAGAGACGGCAAGGCTGAGAATGATATCGAAAGTAGAGTGACTGCGGGAAACAAAGTTGATGGTGCTCTAAATGCAATTATGGCCAAAAAGAGTCTGTCAAAGGAAGCAAGACTAGCGGTACATAATGGCGTTCTCGTGCCAACCCTAATGTATGGAAGTGAAGCCTGGAATTGGCAAAAGAGGAATGAAAGTAGACTAAATGCGGTAGAAATGCGGTAATTAAGTCGCTTGTGTGGAAAATCTTTGGTCGATATATAGACGTGAATGCAATGCTGGCTGTAGTGTCGTAGATAGAATAAAGAAAGGAGTGCTGAGATGGTTTGGTCATGTGGAACGTATGAACGAGGAAAGGATGGTTAAGAAAATATATGAAGCGAGTGTTGAAAGCAACAGGAATAGAGGGCATCCGCGAAAGACCTGGCATGATCAGATACAACAAGTGTTTGAGAACGGCCCCGTTAAAAGCCGCAACAACCGTAGAACTTGTATGAGAAGATGTATGAATGTGGCCGAAGCAAAAGTGGTGTGCCAGGAAATAGCATGATGGTTAGTTAGTTAGTTAGTTAGCTTACGATTATCTTATTTTTCTTGTTTTCTAAGACATTGGCTCTCATTTTGTTTACTGCGTCCTGTTAAAGCTCTTCAATAGTTTGGCCAAACCATTGCCTTAGTTTCTTAAGCATTGATGTATGAGATCTTTTCGTGTATTATGAGATGCTTTATTTGAAGCTCAATCACACGTCACAATTTCTGTTGAGTTCTACTAACTTACTTTTCTTAAAAGGTTTTGTGTTAAAAAAACACTCCTAAACTCTGAATCTTAACGAAAAGAAGTATAGTCTGCCAATTTTCTTAATAATCTTTAACTTTTGTTTGCAGATCGTGGTTTGGATAGTCATGCTAACAGTATAGATAGTGGCATCATTGATTTGGTCTATCCATCAAATTAGAGATCAGGCTCTTCTTTTCTGATCTTCCACCTTTTCAGTTAGAACTAGCATCTCCAGGTTGTCATCTTCTCTGCATGATGTGTCCTAAACATTGAAGTATGCTCTAAGCAATCGTAGTCAGTCTAATACGACTCATTAGTTGCAACAAAATTGGATCATTTCAAATATAATACACAAAGATTCACTGATTTTTCTATGAAATAATTATTTCTCTTCTTTTACATATAATTACGCTACAGCCCACGTCACGGCGTATTCTCTTGATCCTTCAAATACTTCGTTTCTTGGCAACTTTTTTCCAGTTCGGAATCTTTAACAACTTATTCTTCTCTTACTTACTAAAATTTTTCTGAACTCGATACATAAATGTTTATATTTTTATAATATTTAGAACTTGAGTAAGATTTTTGTCCTGCACCGTGATACGAAAGCTGCTTCCTTAGGTACACATAATGATCTAATTTACATGGCTGAAATCTAAAATACACCACCGCCTTCAACACACCGCCGCAAATGACTCTCTAAAAATTACCAATAAAATTCAGTAATTACTATACCTGGTGCTCCTCAAGGTTTGCGTATTAGCCCTCTATTACATACGACTATATATAATCATATTTCTTGTTCCAATCATTGGGAAATATTTTGTTTCAAATCAATTTTAAATAAATGTTTACTTTAAAAAAAAATGTTTTCAGACTTCGATTTGATAAATTAATTATTAATTGTACCTTCAACAAAGTGCGAGGATTTTGCGTACATTTTGACTCCAGAATCATATTCTATAGAGATGATTATCGATTTTCTACATCATATTAACAGCTACCCTATCCTTAGTCTACCGAAATAAACTTTTTTTATAAAAGTCCTGCCTTTAGACCCATATTAGTTGAAAATACACTACATTTAGATAATTTATTAATTAAACATGATGGTAAGAAGGACTGCTCCTCTCAAAACTACACAAGTATCTAAATAACCCAATGTGGGTATAGAATAAAGCTTACTCTGGTGAAAATGAAAAGTGCACAGTAATTCAATATGAAAGAAAAGCGCACCTTGTAATTGAAGAAAAGCGAATTTCCTCAAACCTTTAAATTCTGAATTTAACTCTATTACTCACTCCAAGTCGTAAGTACAATAACGAAATTTGAATAATTTCAGATTCAATAGGCTTGAATTAAATAGTCATATTTTTCAAAAATAAATTTAAAGACTAGCGTAAATTTATTGGTTCTCTTTTCACGAAGTCATTTTCCAAATTTGAAACCATTCATTTCATTGGCAGTTCCGACGCAGGCCGGGTTTGTGCCACGCAGAAAACATTAGCTGGCAAATCACGCAGGTTTTAGTATGCGTAAAGTATAGTCTTCGGATCATTTCTTATCAAAAGATCTCCTCGAAGCGGGTGTAAGGAGTAATCCTGAAAACAAAGACTTTTTACCTTCCCCTAATCCAGGGATGTTCTAAAGATTTTTTCGTATTCAAAGTTTACAGGTTCGCGAACTCTGTAAAAAAGTCATATTTTTTATTACTGAAAAATAATTAATTTTTCATAGATTGTTTTTACTACTTTCGCCGAAGTAAGCATCTATGGATACGAAAAGTTTGATACTTATTTAAAATGTATTTTTCTAGTGCTCGTCCTTTTATCAATCTCAAGCGAATTAGGTTAGGTTAGGTTAGGTTAGGTTAGGTTAGGTTAGGTAAAGCTACACGATACGAAATAGATGGACCGTGTATCCTCGAACCATTGCCTCAGATTCTTCAACCAGAATATCCTTCATCTGGACCAGTTGTGCCCAGAATTTCGTGTAGAAGGATCTAGTGCTTCTCGGATATCCCATGACTTGGCCAACGTATTGTAGTTTCAAAATTTTTAATGTTTTAAGAATTAATTTTTCCTTTGGAATAACGATCATTACCTTGACATTGTCAACCCTATCAATTAAGCTTATCTTAAGAAGCCATAAGTTGTTTCATGTTGCTTTAGCATTGTTTAATTTTATCCCGTATTCAAAGTAACGTAGCATCGCATCAAATGTGGTCCAATGTAAATGATACCTATTTTTTTTTAATTGATTCAGCAACATTGTAGATTGACATTTATAAACATTGATTGTATTATTTATATGTATCTACTTACATGTTTTATTAATTATACCCAAATTGATAAATAATTAATTAATCAATATATATTATAGACGTCTCACAGAGACGAAACTGTATTTTTATGGGAAATGGGTTTATGGGAAAGTAGGTAAAGAAGTCTTTGGGTGTACATAGGGCTTACGACCTATCGTACGGCTGGCTTAAGTGATCACTTTACACAATGTAACGTTCGCCATTTCCACCCAAGATAGAATACCATCAACAAAGCCTTTTCATTCCCCTTAAATGTCCACAGATGTCGCTAATGAGACATTTATATTGATTTTGGAGTTTTTTTTAACAATATCCTAACAAAATCTATTGACTAGTTTTGTTAACAATATCCTGCCGCGTTGAGGATTGTTACAACTCATATGTGAAACTTGGCGTATAATTTAAATATATACAACTTCCAAAAATTAGTAGACATGGTGTTCTATCATGGGTGAAAATGGTGAACGTTACATTGTGTAAAGTGGTCGCTTAAGTCAGCCGTACGATTGGTTGTAAGCCCTATGTACACCCAAAGACTTCTATACCTACTTTCCCATAAAAATACAGTTTCGTCTCTGTGAGACATCTATAATATACATTGATTGATTAATTATGTCCTTGTGACAAAAATCCAGTACTGTTCTGAAAAATTTGAACATCTCAAAATATTGTAAATAAGTAATTAATAAAAAATATAAGTAGATACAGTTGCTGGCAAAGTTCTTGAAATTCTTTGGCGTAGTGGGGGAATACGCAGAAGACAAAATTTGGGTCTCTTTGGTAGAATGGTACATGCGCAAACTTCCCCCTACTACGCCGTAAAATTTCAAGATGTTTGCCGGCTACTGTACATACAAACAATACAATCAATATTTAGATGCCTCTTTTATTTCATTTTTAATTTACAATGGCTGAAACATGTAGTTAAATTATATGCGGTGGAACTGAGTGACGAAAGCCAACTTTATCATCATCACCATTTTCATCCCAGTATCTTAGTTGGGTTGAGGGCCTAAAGACTCGACAAGATACATCCATACGCCCTTGTCGTGGATGAATTATGGCCATTTGATTATGGCCATTATTGGCCAGCTGTTTTACTTTCCTACCTCCAATCGATATAAAATTCCCCGTAAGGTATTTCTTCTTCTTATTCTTTTATCACATCTGTTGATCTGTGCTACAGAAAACTATGCCTCCTGAGATGACAAGGTCCAGCTATCCCTCTATCTTTTCGTTGGTCTTCCCGGTAGGCATCGTCCAGAGGGGATTTCATTCGCTGCTGTATGCACGAGTCTGTCACTGTCCATTCTGGCTAAGTGATCCCGCCAGAATCTCCTACAGGATCTACTCCATCGTGCTCTGTCCTCTATTTTGAAAGTTTTCCTTATGTCTTCATTTCGGACACGGCCACGTGTCCGAAATGAAGAGTTTTTCCAGTAATGGATCTCAGCACCTTCGTTTCAGTTGTTCCGATGAGTCCTTTGGTGTGGACAGTGTCAGCCCGCGTCTCTACAGCGTATGTCATAATAGGTCGCACGCATGTCTTGTATATTTTGACCTTACGTTCAATATGCATATTTTTGTTTTTCCGGATCAAATTCTTGAGACACCCTGACACGGTGGATGCTTGTTTAACTTGCTTTCGGACTTCAGTATACAGATAAATCCCAAGCTATTTATTAGCGCCATATAGCGCGTGTGAACCAGGCTCAATGTATCCCCGCTCTCCCCGCTCCTATCCTTCCTCCCGCAAGTAGTGCAGGCACAGGGCCGCCTCAGTACGAAGATCGCAGTTGCAAAACGAGTACAAAAAACAACGCTAATCAAAACGCGAAAGCAACTAACACCTACCGCCTGGCGTGAAATTACGGCTAATTGTAAACTAAAAAATTAACATAATTACGTAATTATTAACATAAAACACCTCGCCGCTTGTCGTTTGGGACGATAAAGAAGAGCAACAGGAGCACGGAGACAAGACCAGCGATCCTGAAGGCAGAGTAAGGTAAGTGCTTGCCTCCTGTTCACACCGTCAAATTATCTCGCAAACACTATTTGATTTGTATAATTCTTTTTTTTTTTGGGTCGCAATCCTAGGATTGGTCTGCAACAAGCACTCGCCCTCTCCATTCCTCTCTGTCACCTGCCAGCCTCTTTATCTCTTGGTGGGAGCTACAACGCACATCTCCGATAATCTGGTCTACGTAGCTTAATCTCGGGCGGCCTCTACGATTGTTGCCTTCAACATTTCCCTCGACGATGGTTAAAAGCAGGCCCGGATGCCTTATATTATGGCCTATCCAAATTGCTCGCTGTTGGGCGATTCTGTTAAGGAGCCGCCTCTTTTCGCCCACCCTGCTCAAAACCTTGTCGTTTCGGATATGTTCAGACCAATGGATCCTCGCCATGCGCCTGTAGCACCACATCTATAATTCTTAACGATCAATAATTTTTACCCCACTGTACCACTCAGGATTCATGCAATGATCATATGTAATCCATGTGATCTGTATATGTCACGGCGCAGAACCTCTTTGAACGCTCATCTCCTTGTCTGACAGACCTGTTTGAACTCATAAGTTGCTCATTACGCTCCGCCACGTTACGCTGAGGTTGACGCCCAGGAATGATTTGAAATAAACCCTTTGTTTTAAAGTCGTAAGCCAGCTCCGTTAAACTATTTTAAGTGCCACTTAAGTACACGTGTGCTAGATAAAACATTATGGGTTCACGTTTGTTAATTAAAACTTAAATGTGACAATATTTTCAACAAAATATTACAACTAAAATTGTTTAATGAGTAGAGTAGAACAGGGACGTATCAGTTCATTTTTAATAATATTATTTTTTTTTAAATCGAATGGTTTTTTCAGGCGCCATATATTAGTCATAATACCTTACAAATGCTAATCAAATGCACTGTCATCTTTCGAATCATATAAAATCAATATCATGTCTTCAAATTACAATTTTAGTATTTTAACAATATTTTTATATGAAAGTATATTCTGAGAACACAGTTACTGGATTTGGTCCCCAGAGGGATGATTAATTAATTAAAGATAAATTGTAGAAGCCTCACAGAGACGAAGCTGGATGGAAGTCTCTTATACGATGGCTCAGGTCTTACAATCTGTATGAGCTGGCTTAAGCGATCACTCTACACAATGCCACGTTCACCAATTCCAATTCCATATATGCTAGCTCATACAGATTTCAAGCCCTGAGCCATTGTATAAGAAACTTCCATCCACTTTTCTCATATATAAATAGCTTTTTCTCTGTGAGACTTCTATAATTTATCTTTAATAAAAATGTAAGTATTTTGTACACTTGCTTTATACTCGTCTGTCTTTCACAAAATTTTGCAATCAATATTTGCCCTCGTTGACCAAAAATTTCTACGAAATTCGGCAGAAGCGTATTCCGGATGACAAGGAAATAATCATTCATTAATTTTCCAAAATCAATTTAACTATTGTAAAAATATTTGAAATGCTGACGCGTTTTTTACTGGACATCATCGAAACACATCAAAAAAATTTTTTTCTGTGCAGTCACCGAAGATAACTTATTAAGAATATACTAGATTATAAAATTGAATATTTATATTCTCTCCATAATCATGTTTTCTGTCAATTTATAGGCTAATTTCCTGTAAAATCTCTAATTAAGTAAATTCTAAATTAATAATCATCGATGACTGCATTTATTTATTTTTGATATTGCTGCCTTTGCTTTTACACCCCAAGTATATGTACCCAAAAGTCTCCCAGAAGATTTTTTAACGAGTTCTTGTTAATGTAATTTCAAAATAATTAACCGTAAGTGTATGCGAAAGTTTGTATGGAATCGTGAAAGAGAGGATATTTTATCATTTACGTTAGGATAGCCTTCAAAGATCCTTTAGACCTATGGGCCGACCGCACAACCTATATCTTTAAGATGTGGTCTCCCAACAGGGAATATGTAACCTCGATACATCCTTTCATCCTTGTCTACCTATCTCATTCTATGGCATCTCAGGGGCCAAGTTTCTGTTAGCGTTGGAGTTCTCTAATGTGGTCATATCTGACAATGTCTCGTGCTCGTCTTAGCCTTCACAATTTAAATATTAAATTTTCAGTTGATTTTTTACTAAAAACCCATATCTTAGAAATGCCCGCTGCTGCTGACACTATACATCGTCACCAGCTCTTTTGAAGAAGGGGGTAAATGCGGTACTTGTGAAGGGAGAATATAACTCCCACCCAACTGGGAGAATTTTAACTCGAAGATAAATCATAATGGCATTTAATAACACTGATTGTTCATAAATTTTATATATATATATATATGTATTTTTACTTTATTTTATTTTAGAGTAAAACGCCACGTTTTTTACTTCCTTTCTTTTAACTCGTGGCGTCTGCTTGCTTGTTTTCTTGACGAAAAAACTTTGGATCGATTTTTAACCCTTTTCCTGTGATTCAATCGAGCTGAAACTTTGCAGACAGACTTGTGGCGACGATAAAAATGATCTTACAAATTTTTGTTTAAAGTTTTTTAATAATTATAGTATAATTTTGAATTTTTTTAAATTTAAATTGTTTTTTTTCAAATTGGAATCAATACAAATAAGTAATTAGCCCGACGCGTGTATAGGCCCGAAACCTGATTAAATGAGAAAGAGAGTATAATCAAAACTTGGTTTTTATTATACTTGGAGATGTGGCGACGATCAAAAAGATCTATCAAATTTTCGTTAAAAAATAATAATAATTATAGTATAATTTTGGATTTTAAGAAAATTAAATTGATTTTTTACAATTTGCAGCCATAAAAATGTTTGATTACTACCAACAGCGCCCTGACGACGTCACGGAATATTTAAAATTTGAATTACTTCGTCGTTATATGTAATAGCTACTTCACTACGAATTTAGAAAATTTATGATAATTGGTTCACAGATGACAGCAAAATTCACAAATATATCAAAATCTTGATTAAATTGACTGACAAATGTTTTTAGAATTTAATCTTCAAAGCATGAAGTGTCTTATCATAGCTTAAAACATCTGACATTTTAAAAATATATTAAATTACTGTAAGTTTAGTGTTATATGTTTTAATTCGTCTTTAATTGTTGTTATATTTTACAAAGAAAGGGAGTATAATAAAAACTTGGTTTTTATGGGTTACTTTTTTATATATCGCTTGTATTATAATTTGTGGGTTAGTTTTTATTTGATAATATAACCTTGTATCAGTAATAATAATGTATCAGAATTTCAAAATGTCTATCGGAGACAAGCTACATATTTCCAAAAGAATATAGTCTCAGGTAAGATTACTTACGTTTGAAATAAAATAGTACCTCACTACTTAATTAATATTAATTTTATTAATCACCCGTTATATAATATACTCGTATTTCCTATTTCAGTGTCACCCTGTCAAATTCCACCCTATTGCCTCACCACGAATAAGGTCACGACCTCACCCAAGTTTGAATTATTTATGTATTTATTTAATGGAGCAGTTGTTGTGCGACCGTCCTGACGAATACGTATTCGTTCGTAGCGATACCGAAACTGGTAGATATTTAAACAAACAATGTAGCTTATACGATGTTCGTTAGCTTTTTTATTAAATGATTTATATTTGTGTTAGTTGGCGCAACTTGACTAATATATTCTTGATATAATTCTGCTCATACTGTTTCTGTTTCTTCTGGTATCTTGTATCCAAGAGACTTCAGCGAGCAAGTTATCGTGGTGATCTCGCGATCCAAACCAGACTCAAGCAACTGGGACAGGTAGATAAGGAAGGCTGCAGCTCGAGCGGCCGGCCAGAGACGAAGAATAAACATGGCGGCACATTAGGAAACGTGACATGGGACGTTTACAAAATTGACCACAATTCTGCGAACATCTTTTGGTGTGAAACTTCCAAATATGGGCAAATACATTCTGCTCTCTCTAATGCCGTGCGCATTGACGACAACACAATTAAGAAGCCGCCGAAGAAGTTCAAGAAACTCCCATTCCTAAAGATTCAATGAAGGAATTAGAGTTTCTTGCACTTTTTCGAATTCAGAATAGTTATTGCTTTTTACTCCCTTTACTCGTGGCGTCTGCTTGCTTGCTTGCCGGCTTGCCGTCGAAAAAACTTTTGATCGATTTTTAACCCTTTTCCCGTGATCCGATCGAGCTGAAACTTTGCAAGCAGACTCGTGGAGACGATCAAGAAGGCCTATCAAATTTTTGTTAAAAATTTTATAATAATAGTATTATTTTGGATTTTTCAAAATTTTAATGTTTTTATACAAGTTGTACGGATATTTTAACACATATGGTAGACGCGAAACCCGAAAATGAGAAAGGGAGTATTGTAAAAACTTGGTTTTTATGGGTTACCTTTTTAAATATCTTAAATGCTCCTAATTCTGACATCAAAATTTTTACAAGTTTTACCTATATAAAAATTATTGCAATCGTAATAAATAAATTTATAAATCCGCAATTTAAAAAAAAAACATTCTTTAAAGTATAACTAGTATAAAAATCTGGGGTATTGAATTTGGAACGTTTTTAATGATTGGATTTACAATATGATTATTTTAAAATGTTGGATTTAATTGGGTAATCAAAAGATTTAAAAAAAAATTTCAAACATTTTATTTGACATACTGTATATTAATTTAGTATTGTAACCATTATTAAATGCAAGTTTTTTGATAATATTTTATTCGATGTTGATGTTATTTGCCCATTAGCGAACATCCACTAATCTACTAAACACATAATGAATTTTTTATTTTTCCTTAATATAAATAACTCTTCCAGTTCCAAAGTTATTTTGCTGTTATTAAAGAAATTAATATTTATTTTAAGGGCGTGAATTTAAAAACCAATGATTCTAGGAATCAATTTGCAGCCCTCCTGTTGAATTGCTTAAAAAGTTAATGGGATCCCAGGTCTCCGTTTAACCTCACCCTCTCCCAAAAATCTCCTTATACTTTCGTTTTCTCAACGATATTTAAACTTTTAATTAAATTTTCTTTTGTTATAAACACCAGGAATATTGTTTTTAGTTGTTGACGATATTTTTGCCCTTAGTTAAAATATTTATTATGTTACCTTAAGTTTCTGCGGATTTTGAATATTCCTCCCTATTATAATTTTTTAAATAAGAGTCTGATACCTTAAGCTTTGTAACAAAGGAAAATGCTTACTGAAAAAAATACTAAAAAATTGAGTAAATATAATTTATTACTTTAATCGTTGTATATTTAATGATCAGATATTATGTTCCCTCGGTATAATATTGTAGAATATAAGCCACCGAATAAATGATAAGAGCAAAAATGATGGTCTAGGGAGGAGTCCAAATAAACTGGATTGATAGAGTTACAGGTGAAAAAGTTGTCGGTATTTAAGGATGATTTGAAGTTTCTAGAATGGATGAGTGGTTTTTGTGTAGATACAGAGTGTAGTAAAAAAATGTACAAATATGATTAAAAAAAACAAGGTACGAAGCTACCTATTAGTGCTTTGAAAAATACTACAAAATGCTCCCGCTTTCATAAAAATCTTCCCTTTTATACCTCTCGAGATTTATTTTTTGCCAAATTGCAAATATTATGTGTGTTCCGAACATTTCTTCATTCAAAATTTTCTATATTTAAACTATAAATTGTCGAGTCCTTGCTCGTATAAAATAATAATGAAAACACAATTTTTATTAAAATTATAAACAAATATGTACAAAATATAAAAAAATTTCAATTTTGAAGACATTTTAATTATATACTGCATTGGCAAATCATTTGATAAATATTTTGGACGAGACGTATGATAATACAAATGACTTGAGCGAGGTCTGTATGATCCAAAGGCCGCGCAGAATTACCGCGGCTATCTCCCCCTTCGTTCTTGGTCATCGTCTTTCGAAAGTTCTGGAAATTTCCGTTGTTCCATTCCAGGCGATGACGAGATAGCAGTTTGTTATAAATTCATTCATTCTTGAATATATTGTACATCTAATGTGACAACCAGGAAGTATCATAATGCAGGGAAATATGGCTGGATATCGGGACTTTGGAAGAGGTTTTATGAGCGAAAGCTCCCATATCGGTCCTACTCATACGTCGCCAAGTTGTCAATTTTTTCTCTTATGGACCTTCCCATGGGGCATTGCATAGAGGGCGACGACAGTTTTATTACTTACAAAAAATTCTGAAAATAATATTTAAAATACATACAAAGTACTAAATTTAAACAAAGTGAGGACAAGGGTGGATTGAGTGGGAAGTAGGTACAGTGTGTAGAAGGGATATCAGGAGAAGGACAAAATAGAAAACGGGACAGTTCAGTCTAGACGTCCACCTTCCTAGGGAAATGTTGCTCTACTCCTTCCAACCCCGCAAGCATTTCCTCTCTTCCATCATTCCAAAAGGTATGTCCCGATGTCTGTCACACCCGCCCGTGTGCACACCAGAGCGCAGCGGCGAGTCCCAAATTATGAAGCTTACTCCGGAACTCGCCGTACCCCGAGACAAGCTGCAGGGCGTAGTGGTCCATATCCCCACCCTTCCCTTGAGAAAAAGAAAGTCTCCGAGCCCAGAGTCTCCGTGTCCCATCTTTCTTGCCACTTTTCCAAAATTATGGTCCTATCCTCTCACACGATTCCCGATAGCTGGTATCCGAAGGGGTGAAGATCATTTGCTTTAATTACACGTAGGTCGTTCGACAAAAAACCAGCCAACGCAGGTAGGGCTACGCTAGATAATGAATAATGAGCACCAGTTAGAACCAGCAGCGAAATCCGATGGCCCCGATGCGCCCAAACACCATTTTACAGGCATGACATAGCCCGAAGCTCTCTCAGAAATCACCTTAACAAGATGAACAAAGAAGCCTTATACATCCATCCATCACCCAGATATTCTACATTCCTTTCGAACTTTTTGTTCATCCCATTTATCCTGATTGTTGTGTTACTTTCAAGGCGAGCTTGCATCATCATCACTATAGTAATCATAAGCTACACACCACTGATAATTTGTACACCACTCACATAAAAAATTTAAATAAACTCGAAATATTCTGAAGTAATGTATAGTTTCTTAATGTATTTTATTATACCCTGCAGTATCACAGATATTGCAGCGCTTCCGGTATGTTCACTGTGGGGCGTGTTCCCAACTTTGCAGCCCTCATACGATACAGGGTGGCAGGAATGAGGGAAAGGATATTCAGCTCCGGAAATGTCCTTATCCTGGAAGCCCGCCTTACTCCAGCATCCAGCATCGATGCACACTGGAGAAAGATACTGGCCCCTCATAATTGACTTGCCATCGCTCGCTAAAGCCGCTTATATACGATATTATACGATATATTTCTATGACTTTTATTCGTGTTAATACTAATACTGTACTTGTTTTTTTTTTCTTTTTTTTCTTCTCTTTTAATACTGATACTTGTTTTCTCCTCTATATGATTTTCTTATTTCTCTTTTATTTTATATAATATTTTAATGTATTATATGGAATGTGTGGGATTGCACAAACCTCCCCACATTCTAGAATAAAGTTATATTTATTTATTTATACCCAGCTCCTGATTACGGTTTTGATAAAAATTTAGGACTTTCTATTTTACACATAAATAATTTTGGTCTGAAATTGAATGATTAAAAATCATTTGAAATTAGTAAAGCATTTAATAGTGAACAAAATATTATTAATAATCAATTTAACTACTAGCACAATTCTAAAAAAATTTGCAATATTTTTGTGTAATAAAGAACTTCAGTAATAATATTTAAAAAAAATTTTTCATATAATTTAGAAAAACAAAAGACATTATTGATTTTGATATTTTGACATTTATAAAACACCTTGACGATGGAAAGGTTTTTCGAAAACTTGCATAATTAATAAAATGTAAGTAGATACATGCAAATAATAAAATAATTTTTTAAAAATGTCAGTCTACAAATTTGCACAATCAATTGAAACAATATAACTATTTGTTGAGATGTTTTATTTACTATCATAAAAACTGTTAGGTGCGTCAAATGTAATTATATATTTATGAGTAATTTTTTTTTTTCAAATAATGTTTTCGCCTATTTTCCGGTAAGTTATTTTATTCGATATCTGATTTTTTTTAACACATATAGACCACAATGTATATTTAATAAGTTGGTTTGGTTCACTGCCAGTTTGGAAACCGCAGTCACCAAAACCACCAGCACATACGGAACGAGAACAAAGCGATTTAGGGTTTCCATCCTCGTATTAATCATTGTGTTTTATTGAAATTACCTACACATTTAAATTAACGTAAATAAACACAGGAAAATTAAGATATAAAAATTATATTTTTATTAATAAATAAAAGTATTAGTTTGCGTATTTAAAAAACTAACCCATAAAAACCAAGTTTTTATTATACCCCCTTTCTCATTTACTAGTGGAAACAGGTTTGACGCTTAACCTACGCTTTGGGCTCGAGTCGGGCGACGCTGCGAAAGCGAGTAATAAAAAATTTCGAAATATCCAAAATTATACTAAAATTATTAAATATTTTTAACTAAAATAAGTAAGATCTTTTTTATCACGTGTTGTCACGAGTCTGTTTGCAAAGTTTCAGCTCGATTGGATTACGAAAAAAGAGTTAAAAATCAATTAAAAGTTTTTTCGACAGACAAGCAAGCAGACGCTACGAGTTAAAAGGAAGGGAGTAAAAACTAATCCATAAAAAACAAGTTTTCATTATACTCCTTTTCTCATTTAATCAGGTTTCGTGCCTTTACACGCGTCGGGCTATTTACTCATTTGTATTGATTCCAATTTGAAAAAACCATTAAAATCTAAAAATCGAAAATTATACTATAATTATTAAAAAAATTTAAACAAAAATTTGTAAGATCATTTTCATCGTCGCCACGAGTCTGCCTGCAAAGTTTCATCTCGATTGGATCACGAGAAAAGGGTTAAAAATCGATCCAAAGTTTTTTCTTCAGACAAGCATGCAAGCAAGCAGACGCTACGAGTTAAAAGAAAGGGAGTAAAAGTAGAAAACTGTTTTAAAAGCTATATCTATATATAAAGTATTGAAAAATGTATAAACTTGAGATGGGATATCATAAATCAAACGTCCATTGCATTGTAAAACGAGCTCATTGAAGAGGTTTTGTTCCGTTAAAGGGGTGTTTGATTTCCAACATTTCTTACTACCATTGTGATGAGAGGACCTATTTTGATCAAAATCTGCTGAAAATATAGATTGAACGAAGAGATAATATTTAATATCACCCCATCGGACATTTTTACAGGGGCATATCAACGATCAGGTTTATGGCGCAAAACTGCCAGGCTATCACGAATGTTCAAACCGATTCATTTTGAAAACTTTAAATATAATAAAATTATGTTTAACAGAATGTTAGTTAACTTAGTAAAAACCACTACTAGATTTACGGTCTACCGGTTTCGAGACGTACCCGTCTCGTCGTCAGGACCAACACACACTACTTTATTCACAACACTATACACCTCAACCATACTATTGTTAAACTTTCACCAATATTGATCACATACGTGTTAATCTTGTCAGAGACAAGCATGCACTAGCCTACAGAACATTCAGGAATCTAACACTCGAATTTCACTCTCTTTTGTTTGGCAAGCCCGTATTATAAGCCTCAATATGATATTCCAAATAAATATATATTTTTTAGTTTAAAAAAGGTTACTTACTTACTAGAAAAACTTTTTTTGTGTTCATTATTTGCATCGTAAAAACATACATATTTTTTGCGTACATTCTTTTGAATGCGGTCTAGCTATAGTTTAAGTAACACTTTATACAAATTACATATTTGTCCTTTATACAAATTACAAAATCCATTTATGATAAAGTAAAAAATGAAGATATAGGAATGAATGTTAAGTTGATCTTAGCATAATTAATATAATTAAAAAAGCGTCGTTCATATGGTTTGGGCATGTTGAGCGAATGAATGAAGACATAATGGTAAGAAAGATATTATATAACTCGAGTGTTGACGGCACCAGAAAGAGAGACGTGGCATCACTAGATTTACAAGATACTGAAATATGTTCCCGTTAGAAGCCTCAATAAACGTCGAGCTTGCATACGAAGATGTATGAATGTGGATGAGGCAAGATTGATGTGTCAGGACAGAAGAGTGTGACTCTCTATCTTCTCTGTTTAGCCCCACAGCGAAACGGCGTTGCACAAAGGTCGGAAATTAGATTCTGTGCGCGCAAAATACAAAAAACCAAAGTCGTAATAAAAATAAAATATATGCAGCGAAATAAACTTAGTTCCTTGGGTAATAAAGTCCCACTAATAGTTAATTACCTAGAGTAAACCCCTCGTGTCTAGTCGAGCAGGTAGTGACATGTTGCAAAAAAATAAAGTTGAGTCAGTCATGGAATCCACATTTTTATTCAATTTGTACTCTACAAAGCCACGATTTGTTTTTAACAAAATATCGTAAATTTTTTCTGCATGCCTTAGACTGCCAAAACTGGGATAGACCTGTATTGAGTCTAATTGTTGTAAACTATCGTTCTCTAATACCTTGGCTACAGATTTAAAATCAATCAGAGTGCACGTCGGTGCGCCTGTATTCAGAATTTATTTATTTTCCAGCTCTCGGATTACCAAGGATAAAACTGTTTGGAGTATGGTTAAAGGAGCGAGACTTTTCTAAAGGAAGTAAAAAAAAGCTGTTTTAAGGGCGATTTATACAAGAAGGTATAATAAAAAAAAACTTTGTTAAATTTTTGTGGACAAATACGTCGAAAGTGGATCAATTGTGGACGTCATAAAGACAAGTGTATCAATAATAATATATTAAATATATATTATATATGTATGTATAAAGAAACCCGTGTTTCCCTATCCGCCAAGTTTTCTAAACAACCAGACACAACCACCCCCTGGTGGTTATGGTGGTGGATAGCCCTTGGTATCACATCAAAAATGTGCCAGTTTGGTGGGGGTGGCTAAGCGTGGGTGGGAGTGGGTGATGAAAATATGCTTTATAGCACATTGTTTTGTAATGGGAAGGTCGCAAATGCTTCAGATTGTTTCAAAACAGGCGCGCTAACTGTGTCGGTGAGTCTAGAAGGTTCCGGAAAAACCTGCTCTAGAAAGTTCTGGAAGGAGAAGGTTCTAGAAAATTCCCGAAAGTACTATAAGGTTCTACACTGAGTGGCGGAATGTGTCGGTGTGTCTAGAAGATTCCTGTACGTTGGAATTTCTTGAAAGTTCTGGAAGGAGAATGTTCTAGAAGGTTTGCGAAAGTTCTATGTCGATCCAAACAGTGTTCTAAAAATTTACGCGTGCGAAGCCGCGCGGACACAGCTAGTTAAATATAAAGTGTGGTTAGGTGGTATAATCATGTTTTCAATACTACATTTATTTTATTTTTTATATCTTTTAATTGGTTTATTATTATTATTTAATGGGTATAGAATACAAATAAACACTAAAATAATTTCGCTCGCTCAGATTGTCTTTTCTGACCACTGTGCGTTGTGGTAATAAATAAGTACAAATGCAAGAATATCCATTGTATTATCTCTGAGATTGGAGACTTTTTCACTTATACTGACGTTTTTAATTACTAGGACAGTTATAGTTGTACTAAAGTTCTGTTACAAATCGAGAATTTAATTTGAACGTTTCTCCGAAAGAAATTCAGAAAATACTCGCTCATCTGACTCGACTTTGATTTCCCTCGAGGTCACGAGAAAAGTTGTTTCATCATTGAACTTAAACGACAATAAAAATTCTCATCTATTCAGAAGCGCTGGAAAATTCTGACTTTTTCAACCAACTTGTAAAGTTTAATAAAATCGATGCGATTCTGTACCATTGCACTGAGATCAGTGTGTCATGTATATATAATACTATTTATAATTAAAATAAACTGTAACCCGTCAAAATGACGGTACTTTTACATTTCGATTCCTAAGGAATAAGTATCATTCATTTATCTCTAAGTGTTTAGGCAGCGTTCGTAAGAAACGCATTCGGTCGTCAACTTTACTTGTAAAAAACGTCACCACAAAAGCCCTTTACTTTGAACCGGATATTATATAGTCTATAATTTTTTTGAAAGTTCATTCTTAATATTGGTAAAAGAATTTTTGAAATCGGATGAGGAGTTTCAGAGATTACCTCCTACATCCAAACTAACAAACTTATAAACTCACAAATCTCTTTATATATTAGGTCCTTACATATGAAATTGATGTTTTGCCGTACTGGCAAATTTGATCTCAAATATCTTCTCTTTGGTTAGGAATTCCAAATCCAAATTTATACAGCTATTTACTCATGTATTTGTGTTTTGAAAATTATAATTCATTTGTTTTTTCCTCAATTGTTTTTTTCTTTGCGTCACTCAGTTTACAAAATGAAAAACTTGAAATATCGCGTTATTTACGAGTACGAGTTCCACCGTGGCACCAGTGCTACAGAAACGGCTCGAAGGATTAATGATGTGTATGGCGACGGTGCCGCAAAAGAAAACACAGTGCGTTTTTGGTTCCAACGTTTTCGTTCTGGAAATTTCGACCTGCAGAACAAGCCCCGTGGACGGCCGGAGACCAAAGTTGATAATGAAGAATTGAAGGCTATTGTGGAAGCGGATCCATCGCAAACACATCCGAGTTAGCTGCAGGCTGCGGTGTTTAGTGATAAAACTGTTTTAATCCACTTGAAGCGAATTGGTAAGGTGAAAAAGCTTGAAAGGGGGTACCTCACGAATTGAGTGAAGCAAATCAACAAACGCGCGTTGACTGCTGCGTTGCATTACTCAACCGGCACAATAATGAAGGGATTTAAATCTTAAATCTGGCCATATGATTACGGCAGATGTCTATTGTCAGCAACTGCAAACCATGATGGAAAAGCTAGCTGCTAAACAACCGAGGCTGGTTAATCGCTCTAGGCACTGCTGCTTCATGATAACGCTAGACCACACACTGCACAACAGACGGCTACCAAATTAGAGGAGCTTCAATTGGAATGTCTAAGACATCCACCGTACTCTCCGGACCTTGCCCCAACAGATTACCATTTTTTTCGAAATTTGGATAACTTCTTGCAAAGGAAAAAATTCAACTCCGATGGGGCAGTCCAAACCGCCTTCAAAGATTTTATTGATTCCCGTCCGAATGGTTTTTTTAGTAAAGGGATCGATGAACTACCTATGAGATGGCAAAAGTGCATAGATAGCAATGGTACATACTTTGATTAAATAAATATATTACAAATAAAAAAAATCGGCTTTATGTTCCTCCCATACTAAACGCCAATTTCATATGTAAGGACCTAATATTATTATAGACTAGCTTACTAGAAATTTTCTCGGAGGTAATTATTTTGGAAACAAAAATAAATATATATTATAGTTTTTTAATGAAATATACCTATATTATTGGGAAGTTGTCGGTTCGGGAGTAGGTACTATGATATAAAAAATAAGATGAATCAATTCGAAAATACATAGTAAAAATTAAAATAATATTTGATTTGCAACGCAAAACGAAATATAAAAATATAAAACACTAGCTGTCCTTACCCGGCGTTGCACGGGTTAAGGATAAAGTTTAAAATAAATTTGTCAGGGTAAACAATACGGGGGAAATGTCGCATATGTTACCCGCCGAGTCCTAATGAATAAGTTTCCAAATTTCGAGGTCCGATCGGCCGAAAGGTACTGATTTACGAAGAAAATAATCAGGGGAGGGGAAGGGTTAAAATGATAGGGGGAAATGTCGCATGTATTACCCGCCGATTCCTAAAGAATAAATTTACAAAATTTGAGTCCGAACGGTCAAACAGTACAGATTTGCACAGAAAATATGTTAGAGGGAGGGGAAGGGGTATGATAATAGGGAGGAAATGTTGCCTATGTTAACCGCCGAGTCCTAAATAATAAGTTTCCAAATTTTGAGTCCGATCGGTCAAACGGTACAAATTCGCATCGAAAATATGTCAGGGGGAGGGAAAGGGGTATTAAAATAGGGAGAAAATGTTGCCTATGTTACCCGCCGAGTTCTAAAGAATAAGTTTCCAAATTTTGAGTCCGATCGGTCAAATGGTACATATTTGCATCGAAAATATGTCAGGGGAGGGGAATGGGCATAAGAATAGGGAGGAAATAATGCATATGTTACCCGCCGAGTCCTAAAGCGTAAGTATGCAAAATTTGAATCGAATCGGACAAACGGTGTAGATTTGTATAAAGAACAGACAGACAGACATTGAGTTTCATAGGTATAGGTATACATATTATGTATATTGTATATGCAACATATATACTATTTACCAATAATATCATTATTGGTAGTCTATATGTTACAATGAATGACAAAATTCTTAGTAGTAATAGCTACACGCTATGCAATTGTAATGCCAGGGTAAATATATAAATTTCTCATTAATTACAATACGAATAACATATTTTATATTTTTATGAAAACAATTTGATTTTGAAGTATTTTTATAATCAGTTGTTAAAAATTTTCTAATAAATTTTTAGGACCTTCGTTAATTAGTAAGCATTCGACCCTTGCGTTTTTTGAGAAGGAGATTAAAATTTTGTTTTAATTATTATAAGGGAAGTCGAGTTTGTCTGTTTAATGCTAATGAGTTTTCTAAAAATTAATATGCAAGATTAAATAACAAGTTTTCTACATTTTATAAAGTTTATGTAGTGATAAATTGTTTTTTAATCGAGATGCTCAGAAAGGGTGGAAAAAAGAGAACAGAAATAATCGCCTAGCGTCAAAGATATGCCGAAGGGAAAATTTATGCATTATCAAGGAATATTTTTCGCTGCCACTAATGCAAAACAGCTGATCCGATATTCCATTTTGAGCCCTTTGCTGTTTTTTACTCAGAAGCGTAGCGGAATTGATGAAAAGGATAAAAAATAGCTAGAAAAGATTTAAGTACATTGATAGGTTTAAGCCAGAAAAGAGAAAATGAGTTGGTGATTGTGATATAGCAATATCAATACATTAAATATCCTTTTATTTAAATTAATATAAATTAACTTTGTTTAAACCACTTATTTATTGAAAAAAATCAACATGTTTCAAAGCCAATGGCTTCTTCATCAGGAAAAATTTTTAAAAAAATTTTTAAATTTTTAAATCCTTTTATTTCTTAACTTTTGACATTATTCATCGAGTAGCTTGTTGGTCTTGTGGTTAGGTCACTTGCCTCGTGATCCAAAGGTCGCGGGTTCGAATCTCAGCCCAGACTAGCAAGTTAGTCCTATTTTCATAGCACAAGCGTTTAGCTTAGTTTGAGAATAGTAAGAATATTGATGTGACACGTATTCCGTGTTCGCATCACTATTTAAAAAAAAATAATAATAATAATAATAATAAAAAAAAAAAAAATAATAATAATAATAATTTTTCACGCGACGGAATGAAGAAGTTTAATAAAAAGAATGCTATTATTGATCAATATGGCAGTTACTCGCTAATTTTATTTAACGTTAAATTGAACTATGTTATACATAAAGTACTACTTATACTACTACGGTTTCAAGAAAAGCACTCCCTCTCATCTCTTATCAGAGGGGTCGGGGTCTAAAGTGGGTGTTACCAAATCTTTTTTGAAAGTTAAATTAAACAAAGGGCCGTATACAGCATTTTCCATAGAGCTCTTTGTTCGATTTAACTTTCACAAAACATTTGGTAACACCCACTTTAGACCCTGCCCCCTCTCACTCTCTCTCCCTCGTAGATTCCTGATAGTTCTGTAGGCTAGTTAATGCAAGTGTTGGTCCTGTAAAAGAGACAGGTAGGTCTCGAAACCGTTAGACCTAAAATCTGGTGTTGGTTAATACAAATTTAACTAACGCTCTGTTAAAAATACTTCGATTACTAAGATGTGTGGTCGGGCAGGAGCTAAGACAGTCCTTAACCAAGATGGAGTTATATTTTTCTTAATGGCATATTAGTCATAGAAATCAAATGGTATTTGGATATGGTATTTGGAGTCTAGATCTGCATTCCGTCGTTGCCATATACATTCACACCTCTTTTGGTTCTCATACATGCCTCCAACTATCTCCATCTGTCATGCTATCTAGATTCGTGTTTTAGCAAATGGACATTATTTACCACCAACACGCACCTTTCGATCCATTCTCACCTCTAATTCTATCAAAGCATACCTTTTCGTGATACTCGTAACTAAACATTTGCTACATTGGTGACCCCGACGTGAATATTAGGGATTAAAGAAGGAAGTTATTCAAATGCCAAGATTCGCCATTTGTTCCATGTAGAAATGGACCAATACATTTATTTAAATCTTTAATATAGATCAATGATGCGATTTCAATATTACCCGCATCCATTCTCTGACGTTCTTAAAAATTGATTTTTTATTTTAACCTGGGGGCTATCGCCAGTTCTCTAATGGAACAGGTTACAAAAGCATTCATGTTGAATGAAAAGAATGGTTATCTGGTTCCATTCGCGACGAGCATTGAATGAAAAATCCTTTGAATTTTAATTAAAATGTATTTCAGCGAATATCGATCACAGCGACAGTCCAAATTCACCTTTTTTATTTTATTTTTGCTACAATAGAATTTGTTCACATTATTCTTGTTTTATCTATCTACCTTCTTCTTCTTCTTCGCCGGTCTGACAACGACTGCCATGTTTAATTGGTTGTGCGTCCGAACGTGATTGAGGAGCCTTATTCTCGAACCGCATACCCTTCCACAAGATGGGCACGTGCGTGCGATGGGCAGGGGGATTCTAATGGATGGTTCTTCCTCATTTTCTTTTCTCTTTCTTCCTGTCGCGAAAATAGCATCAGCTATATTTCTGTCTATCTATCGTCTGCTCTAAAAGATCTTTCAGGTCTATGACCAACCACAATACCATCTTACAGATTTCTCTGTCTTAGGTTGCGATCCCCCTACGGGGAATATGTATCACTTTAAGAAAAAAAATTAAAAAGTTGCAATATCTAAAAATAAAATATGCGGTGATCATAGGCCGGAGTCTATATCAGACCTAAATCTTAGTATATGAGCGGGCTAATCGGAGGCAAGTAACGAGTGGTTTGTTTCATGTCGCTCGCGCCATATTTTTCTCATAATTCCATTTTTGACACTTCGGTCGACTAGAAGCATTTAATTTTGTAAGTAGAATTTGACCTGTAACCTCGACTCGTCCACAAGTGTAAATAAACTGTGAAATTACCCCTAATTTTCTGGTACCTTGCACCCATCGTATATGCTTACCACACATCATGCAGTATATCTACGAATTCTGGAAGATTTTATAGGTAGGATCGTATTTTTTCTTCTCACAACCAAATTGATGATCTTCCATAAATAAGTAAAATAAATCTACTATGTGGTTAACTAATAACCCTTCAAAAATGACTTGCATCCTATAACGCCTGAAAATCGGGACCCTGGAAAGAGGAGAACATCATGGCTGAAGATTTTGAAGCAGTTGTATGGCCAGTCTTATCATCTATCATATCTATGATTAACTTTTTTTTTCAATTAATTCAGCAACAATGTAGATTGACATTTTCAAATAATATTGTTTATATTATTTGAATATATCTACTTTTTTATTTGATTAATTACACCAACAAGTTTTCAAAAAACGTGTCTGAATAATCATGGTAAATTCTGAATCATTTATTAGAAAATGTTCACGGTTTTGATAAAAATTTAGGACTTTCTATTTTACACATAAATAATTTTGATCAAAAATTGAATAATTTAGAATCATTAAAAATTAGTAAAGCATGTAACCAAAATATTATTTATAATCAATTAAATTTTACTGCTAGCCCAATTCTAAAACTATAGCTAATAATTGCGAGTAATCAAGAACTTCAGTAATAATATTTAAAGTAATTTTTCAAATAATTTAGAAAGACAAAAGACATGGAAAGTTTTTCTGAAACATGTTAGTGTAATTAATCAAATAAAGTAGATATATACAAATAACATAAACAATATATTCTAAGTTTAAACATTGAAGAAAACCTGCTGGATGACGATGGGGAATTCTAAAACCAAATTAATTAATCAATTAGAAAGACATACTGAAAAATCGAATTCACGAAAAAATATTTGGCTGCTACCGGGATTCGAACCGGTTCTCCTAGTTTCCGAGGCAGGCCCGTTATCCAATTACGCTATGGAAGCCTTGTATATTTCCGTAAATATATCGACCTTGTCTGAAAGTTCATTTATTAATCGATTAACATTTTTTTCGTGGATTTGATTTCTTTCTTATTGAGAAATTGAATCGTGACGTCTTTATAATTGATTAATAAATTTGGTTTTAAATTTCACAGAACTTTGTTCTGAAAAAATTGCAACTTCAAATAATAATGTGTCTTGAATATAATATGGGAATTCCAGGCCATTTTTTTTACCAAAATATTTTAACACGACAAATTTCGCAATGATACGCACGAGGTTTCTTTCCATCGCAACCCAATATTCCTTGATAATTAAACCGCTAGATTTATTTTGCTGTGAAAAGGTTTAGGTAACACGTAACTGCGTGCATTTTGTTGTATATAATAACTGCATCATTAAGCATTGTTGTTGATGTGATGATAATTTTAGTCTATTTGCATCATTGTTCAAGCGTAATTGGAGTTTGTACGCATCATTGCTCTGCACCAATTAAAAAGCGATTTTGCGCCCAAATGGTTAAACTTTTTAGCCAACACTGTAAACTGAGTTTAATACTTGAATTATTTTATTTATTTAAAGAAAATTCCGATGATTGGAAACATGTCAACTGGAAGCAGTTCGGGCCAAAAGTAACTCAACATTTGTATATTAAAAAAAATATACATAGTAAAATGTTTTTTTTAATTTATAGGTAAAAGTACAGAATGAAAGTTGAATGAATACAGTGCGTAGGACACTGCCTTAGATCAAATGGCGTATGTGTGAAAATCCATTTTTACAGTTTAGACTGAATTCATCGTATATCATTCATCCACAAATATTATTTTCTAATGTATTAAAATATCAAAATTGGGAAATGTATATTTTTGGAGACTTAGTAAAGTTCAATAAAATACTATTTATTATTAATGCATATCAAATTCTCTATAATTTGGTTGGCTAGTCAAAAAGCTGACTATCAAACTATTCATCCCTGGAGGGAACAGCTTTCGATAAGTAATTTGATCTGATGAAAAATCAGTGAGTGCACCCTGTGTGCTGTTCGTATAAAGGATTTTTTAAAACATTTAAAATGTAATGCTAATCTTAGTAGAATTAATAGAATAACAAAATGATCGCTCAGGTAGTTTTGGCACGTTGAACGAATGAATGACAAAAAAATGGTTAGAAAGATATACAAGGCAATTGTTGACGGCGCCAGAAAGAGAGGGCGACCGCGAAAGTCGTGGCACGACTAGATTAACCAGATACTGGAAGATGGTCCCGTTAGAAGCCTCAACAACCGTCGAGCTTGCATGTAAAGATGTATGAATATGGATGAGGCGAGAGTTGTATGTCAGGACAGAATAGTACCCCTGTAACCCATCCCCTCCCCCAGATATATTTTCTGTACAAATCTACACCGCTTCACCGATTGGACCTAAATTTTGCATACTCGCAACGGAAAAGATAGGCATATTTCTTTCCTTTACATCCTATCCATCCCATCTCTGATTAAATGCAAACATTAGAGACTTTAGAGGCAAAACAATGGAACGTTTGTTCCCCCCAAAAATGTATTTTCAACTTAATCCTTAACCCGTATAACGCCGGGTAATAGCTAGTATTTAAAACAGGCAAAAAATGGTTGACATTTTTTATAGAATTTGGCAATCAGCTATCGGGTAGTTGGCTTGTCGGGCAATCGGCTGTCGGGCAATCAGCTGTCAGACGATCGGCTGACGGGCAATATACAATTTCCGAAATAGTTCAGGTTTTTTAACCTCCTCCGCTATACTGTCCTCGTAAAACAAAGGAATACTGTAAAACATATCTTATTTTACCTTTTCAACACATAAATTATTGTTTAATAATCTATAACAGTGCTTCCCAAATATGGGACGCGACGCATTGGTGGGTCGCGAGCGAATATCAGGTGGGTCGCAGTCACAATACCACGCAACACGTCTTGTCCGGGTCATGTCATGTTTACTGTAGAAAACAAAGTGCAACCAGATATCAATGTAGTGTCTGCATAGTCACTCATTTAACAGAGTTGAAAAATAACTTTAACGCTTAATTCAAAGATGGGATCAAAAAGTTCGACAGGTTAAACTGTATTACTAATCCATTTCAAGACAACATACCAATTAAAATGTTAACAAAAGCAAGTGAAGAGCTTATTGATTTATCGAAAGATACGTCGCTAAAAATACTTTTAATCGCAAGCAATTAGCAAAATTCTGGCCTGTCTGACGAAGCCATGAAAGTCCACCTCACCTTTACTGCCACATAATTATGTGTAGTGGGATTTTCTACCATGGTTTCTATTAAGACTAAACACATAAGTAAATTTGACGCTTCGAATTCACTCCGATTAAAAGTGACTAAAATTAAAGTTGACGCTAATGCTGTTATGACAAGATATATGCAACTAATGCAACCTTCCCATTAAAATAGTACATATTAATATTTTACGTAATGAAAAATTTCGATTATATTTGGACGTTTGTCTTAATTGAATAGTCTTTCGCATAGTTACAATATTTATTGGGAATATGTGAGACAGGAGGTGGGTCCAGAAAATTGAAATTTTTTTTGTGGGTCGCGGTCGTGTCGACTTTGGGAACCACTGATCTACAAGGTTCCAGAAAGCTAAATTGCACCTGCGCTATGGAAATTTCACATCGTATACGAGGAATTGCATTTTTAGATGAAAATTCAAAACTTGTCATCAATCATCGGCGGCTTCACAATAAATCACTGACGGCTGTCATTAAGCGAAATTGGAAACTCTGACTCCCTCCTCTCTTTCCGAAGAGAAATTATCCCTGCTAATCTATTTCCAAAACATATTAAATTCAGCAGAGACACATCACTCGAACTAGCTGTAGTCACTGAAGACAGGAATTTCCTCGTAACTTATGCAAATTCTTGTGAAAGTTCATCACGTCACGTGCGATCATGGTTGGCGATGTTGAAAATATAATCTTGCAAAGTTCGCGCGTTGAACTACCGGGTCGTATGTAACATAACCGTATTTTCAGATTACTTCCGGCACAAAATATCTCATTTAATTTAAATACTGACTTTAACCCTTTCCGGACCGTGAAAATACGCATTGCCAGTAACTAAATTTGTTTAAAAAGAACCCAGGGGAGCGTGAATCTCAAATTTATTTAAATAGTTACATCTAGTGGCATTTATTAGTGACATATTTACCTATAAACCTCAATGTATGTCTGTTTTCTATACAAAGCTACACCTTTTAATAAAAAAAATTATAATTTCTGTAGCGTCATCTTCGTAAAAAAATTCACCTCAAGGCAAGGGCGCGTTTGTCCAGTCTGTCCCAAATTTTGCATACTTATTTTCAAGAACCCGGCGGGAAAAATAGGTAATATTTATCCCCTCCCTCTTTGTTCCTCCTCCACCCTTATATATTTTTTATCCAAATCTATACCGTTCGACCGATCTGACTCAAATTTCGCATACTTATTTTATTGTACGCGGCGGATAACATAGGCGACATTTCTTCCCTCCCGCCTTACCCCTGATATATTTTCTGTATAAATCTGTACCATTTGTATACTTATTTTATAGGACGCGGCGTATAACATAGGCAACATTTTCCCCCTCCTCATATACCCTACCTCCTTCCTCGGCTATACTTTCTGTACAAATCTACACCGTTTAACCGATCTCACCCATCTGAACCGAATTTTGCACATGTATTGTTTGGGACTCAGTGTGTAACATTGGTGACCTCTCCCCTTCCCTTTTCCCTGATATAGTTTAAATGAAAATCTGTACTGTTCAACCTAATACATACAAATCTGTACCGATCTGACCTTAATTTTGTATACTTATTCTTTAGGCCTGGCGACCCGACCCGGCGGGTAATATAGGCGACATTTCCTGTCTCTATTTACCCCAACCCGCTCCCTCTGTTATATTTTCTAAACAAACCTAAACTCTTTGACCTATCTTACTCAAATTTTGTATACATTTCAAAAACGGTGTTCTCTAGTCTCTTCCTCAGAGAGCTGCGAGCATTGGTTTCCACTACTGAAAATCAGCGGGTACTAAGGAGTACTGAGTGAAGATCAGCGGGTACTTCTTGGGAGGGTTCGATGCAGGTCTGATTAGCAGGAAACCCGCTTGCACAGCGCGGGTGTTAACTGTGCTCCTCGAGTTTAAGCTTAGTCTTAATATTCTCTGCGTAATCGTTTGTGTGAAAGCACTCTCTCCAATCATCTTTGGTCCCAGTACTAATAAGGACTGTACATCATCGCACTCATCACCAAACCTCCACAGCAGGCCAACCACCAGCCTGGCTACGCTCTCGGGAGGGTTTCCTGCTGTGCGCGTTCTCAGTCTTTCGCTGTTATTTTACTTCCGTATCTTCACTTGCTCCCGGAGCTGACCTCCGAGTGAGAAATGAACAACCTCACGCAACCGAATTATTTAAACATCTTTCCATGCCTTTTTGCTTTATTTAAGTTCAACTTATCTTTTCTGTTTTAAGGCCATACGTGATGCAATTGATGGAAAACTTTTTAAGAATGGTTATTAGGTTTTCACGGCCACTCAGAATCTTCAAGTTTGTGTTTACTGGGGTATTATGCCGTGTTGTTACGACCTTTCGGGCCGACGTTTCGGATCCCATTGCAGGGTTCATCATCAGGGCTGATGATGGACCCTGCAATGGTCCCCTGAAAGGTCGTAACAACACGGCATAATACCCCAGTAAACACAAACTTGAAGAATGGACGATTACATTTAAAAATTATTTATATTTAGTTCTATGATATAACCTTACCTGTAAGAATTTTAATTCCTGCTAGAGTTCTTGTGAATGAGAAAAATAAATCAAAAGAGGTAGCGCTTACTTAAAATAAGTGACGTATGAAGGGTAAAAAAAACTTTTTGTTTACAATTTTACGGAGATTAATATCGGTTGTGACTGTTTGAATTGCTTGATAGCTACCATCGAACGATTTGTCTCTAGACAGGAAATTAGCTGTCATGTCGGTAAAGCAAACACAAGTTTGGCTTAACTTCAATACTTTTGTGATATGCTTTACCGGATTTTGATTTTAAATTTTATTTTTCAACAATTTCTCAATGAGAAAGTTTCATGAAAAGAACTAAAAAAAAACAAAAACACAATATTATATACTTTACTAAACTAGCAGTAGTGTGTTTTATAAGAAACCAAAAAATGCAATCAATAATACATTATTAATATAATTTGCCTTTGTCTGTGTGAAAAATACTTCTATGAGAGTGACGCATCAATGTCGCTGGAAATACGAACTACTGTAAAATATTTCGTTACTACTATAAAAAAAATACATTTTATCGTAATATTATATTGTAACAATTGCGTTGATTTTTAATACAAAATATAAAGTGTATTTTTCACTTCGATGCTGTACAGAAATGTTAATTTTATAATGAGTATAAGTTTCGTATATTTAACAATAAGTTACGCTAAAATATCTTTTAGTTATGAAGCTTTACGTACATTAATTTTCGAATTATAAATTTTTTTAGCTCTCAAATTCATATGCCCTATTTAACGTAAATAATTTAAATACAGAATAAAGAGAGTTAAATTATGAAAATAACTTTAACATTATAAATTAAGGGCCCTTGTATATCTTCAAACATTAAAATTAACATTTTAGTAAACAAACTCTAGCCATTTTGTTCTCTGAATTTTTTACGGTGAATTACAAACTTATTTATGCTTGTAGAGTAAAACGGACAAATTTCATAGAGTTAACAATTTTCCAGTTCTGTTTTTGGATTTCTTAACGTAAACAGTAATCAAGGTACGAAATAAAATTAAAATCGTTGTTAAATTAGAAAGCGTTTTTCGTTTGTTTGTAACGTGTTTTCTGCTTCTCAAGCTTTTAATTCGTCGTCCTCAACAGAAGCTGGATATCTTCGACCCTTTTTATTTTACTTTTCCGTTCACAAACTTTTCGAACTAACTTCTCGCTGTTCGTTCAAAAGTGGTTCCTTCACAACGTAACATGTGCTGCGTTTGGATAATACATTCGTTATTTTATTTATTTATTTAATCCTCCGTAATGTGGACACTGCACAAAAGACACAGGGATATATAATATACCCCAAAACTTGTCGCAGATATGAGAAACATTTTAGGTTATTTTATTATTACATGCATCCTTCTCATTTTACATTTCTTGAAAATAAAATTCTTCTAAATTCACACCCATTTGTGATTGATTATAAAAAACATGCTTGACTTTAAATAAATAAGGAAGATTCCTAACTCTCAAACAAAAACAAATAAATATTAGGTCCTTACATATGAAATTGGTGTTTTGCCGTACTGGCAAATTTGATCTCAAATATCTTCTCTTTGGTTAGGAATTCCAAATCCAAATTTATACAGCTATTTACTCATGTATTTGTGTTTTGAAAATTATAATTCATTTGTTTTTTCCTCAATTGTTTTTTTTCTTTGCGTCACTCAGTTTACAAAATGAAAAACTTGAAATATCGCGTTATTTACGAGTACGAGTTCCACCGTGGCACCAGTGCTGCAGAAACGGCTCGAAGGATTAATGATGTGTATGGCGACGGTGCCGCAAAAGAAAACACGGTGCGTTTTTGGTTCCAACGTTTTCGTTCTGAAAATTTCGACTTGCAGAACAAGCCCCGTGGACGGCCGGAGACCAAAGTTGATAATGAAGAATTGAAGGCTATTGTGGAAGCGGATCCATCGCAAACCACATCCGAGTTAGCTGCAGGCTGCGGTGTTAGTGATAAAACTGTTTTAATCCACTTGAAGCAAATTGGTAAGGTGAAAAAGCTTGAAAGGTGGGTACCTCACGAATTGAGTGAAGCAAATCAACAAACGCGCGTTGACTGCTGCGTTTTCAACCGGCACTAATGAAGGGATTTTAAATCTTAAATCTGGCCAGACGATTACGGCAGATGTCTATTGTCAGCAACTGCAAACCATGATGGAAAAGCTAGCTGCTAAACAACCGAGGCTGGTTAATCGCTCTAGGCCACTGCTGCTTCATGATAACGCTAGACCACACACTGCACAACAGACGGCTACCAAATTAGAGGAGCTTCAATTGGAATGTCTAAGACATCCACCGTACTCTCCGGACCTTGCCCCAACAGATTACCATTTTTTTCGAAATTTGGATAACTTCTTGCAAAGGAAAAAATTCAACTCAGATGGGGCAGTCCAAACCGCCTTCAAAGATTTTATTGATTCCCGTCCGAATGGTTTTTTTAGTAAAGGGATCGATGAACTACCTATGAGATGGCAAAAGTGCATAGATAGCAATGGTACAAACTTTGATTAAATAAAAATATTATAATAAAAAAAAATCGGCTTTATGTTCCTCCCATACTAAACGCCAATTTCATATGTAAGGACCTAATATATATATATATTTTAAATAAATAATTATTCGGAATTTTCTAAACAGCTTTTGGCTATGGATAATTCTTTTGATATTAATGAGGGTTTACAAATTTTACATGCAAATTATGCAGAATCACAATTTGAATTAAATTAGAAATTTGGAAATACGAAAAAGTGTTAACAGTAAATTGAATACTATAAATAATCAGGTCATTTTTACAAATAGTTATCTTTTAAATATATTTTCATGGTAAGTAGGTACTTTATTATAATTCATATTCCATATGTATTTTTTTAAACATTTTGGTTGTCTATACTTAGAATTTTGATTTTAATTTTGTTAGTATACAATTGTATCCTAACGAAGGGGCCACGGGCTCTGAAACATATTGATATTTTTCGATAAAACGTTAAAAATGACAAATATTAATTATATAATTATTTTCCGACCTTAACTTTTTAACTTAATATTAAAATATTAATTTTACTAGCTATCTCAGTAGCCAAGTTTCTTATTACTTTCGTGGTTTGCTCTCTCACTAGCATGGATACAAGCCCGCGAATGAAAAAGGTTGGTAATTTTAAAGTTCTCGCTGTTCTGCGAAGGTTCCACACCTTAACGGGTATCTGAACGTCTGTCACGTCCCTCCATAATGCATGACTTTACTAACAAAATCTCCAGGCGATGAAACAGCGTACGTAAGCTGCGAGAGACATTCCGAATTACAATAAAGATTGGGATCTAAAAACTTATGCAGCAAGACATCATTTTCATCTGAATTGTTCCCAAAAAACTATAATCTGGAAGATATCGGGAAGATTGGCAATGAGAAAGACGGCTTTCTGGAATCGTTAATTTTTTAAAACGCTGCGGGAGTCACTATAGCGTGTGGAATAATAGCATCAGGATACTGTTGAAACATAAGGAATTTTTAACACTCTGGATCTTTTACAGTAAATTAGAAATTAATTGAAAAGTTTAAAAGTCAGTCGATTTTTCACATTCCGTATACAAAGGGCGATATAACCACCATGTGAACCCAGATGCTATGATAGTTCGATGATTCTACAAGCGAAATCACCAGCGATAATTTAAGAGAGTTTGGGGGTTGGAAAAGGTGTGTGTCCGTTTGCGGGAGAAGATTGCTGTGCTCAACTCACGTCGGGATTTACCAATTTGGGGGTTGAAAAGGTGAGCGTCGGTGGTCACCAGTTTGTGGTGATCGACGAATGAGGAGAAAGCTGCTTTTAGGGTCACCAACCATCATGTGACGGGAATTCTCCAAATGTTTGATTCGCTCGATAAAACAATTATTACAAGTTATATATAATTACGATAATAAAAACAATAATAAAGACTCGACGGACTAGGGCCTACGGCCTACGCCGGAGATCGTTGAGAGACTGACATGCCCGTACAGGGCGATGGCCAGTTTTTATATGTTTTGCGAATAAAGAACTCTGCTGAAGTCTAGCTGTATCTGTGTGTGCTGCTGACGATGCGATAACCTGCATAGACGGCTCGGGTACTCTGCTGTACCTCAGTTTTGTTTACGCGGCATATTCGTCACGTTTGCGTTTGTGTGAGTGTGACCTAGATTGGAGGTTTATGTATAGTTCGTTTGTTAGTGAATAATCGCGTTCGATGGTGAATAACGGGATCCCATATTTGCGAATATTCTAAGACGAGATTTTTTAGTATTTCTATTTGTTGTTTTTAGTATTTCTCTTGATTCGTTTTTTTTGCAATTTAATTAGCTTGGAGACCTTTTCAATTCGTTAAATTCAAATATATATATATAGAAATAAATAAATGAAATTAAGAGAAATACACAGATATCAAATAATAAAACTGAAAAATTAAATGCTGGAACCGGGATTCGGACTACGGACTTCTGTCTTACGCGGACAGCATGTTACCAATTTCACTATCCCAGCTACTTAATAAGTCGTCTATATTTGATGGTTATATGTTTCTCTTTGAATTATCAATTCACTTATTTATATTATTCCGTTTTATTTTTTAATTTTAATGTTTAACACACACACACATATATATATATATATATATATATATATGTATATATATAGCATATATACGAATATTCTTAACAGCGCGCGGTGCAAATTTGTTTTGTCAGGTCTGTCGGTAATACCAATCGAAGGTTTCGATACGCCGCCTTAGAGCCCATCCACTATGATGGATTCCAATGTTCAATTTCAGTCTGTGAAAATATTCTGAACATATTCCCCGAGCGTGAAGTGTTCTGTAAAGTATCGTGAGGGTATTTATCAGGCTTTACGTCCGCTGAGGATCAATGCGGTGCATGTTATTTCCGCTGGAGTTTCCAAAGGGCTCAAGAGTATTACAGACTTTTGACCTAAGTTGCACTCCGAGATTTCTTAATAAAGTTTTCGATTCACTGAAAATTCAAAAACTCCGAAATAATACGAAAAAATACCAATTACTGATATCTCGTGATTACGAAAGGTTATTTTTTTAATATCTAAAGGCACAATTTATTATTTTGAATCTATAAATCAATGTTGTTTTTAAGTTTTCAAAATTTTTGGACAAAAAACTCCAATTATGGAAAGGATTTATCACTTTACAAATTTTACTCTTTACAATTACTAGTCAAATTTGCACAACTTATTTCATATGTGAATTTTATTAAAAATACAAAAATACATCTTCCCCCATTATAAGGCGAACTTATATTTGAGAGCATAATGTGCAAAATATTAAAATAATTTTGATTCACTGGAATATTTCTGATTTAAGAAAAAAAAGCACATTCATCCTTAGCAGCATATGATATTCCTATAATATAAGTCTGAAATTAATTAAATACGTTGACGATAGTTTACAGTTTACTAGTAAAATAAATAGTACACTTAATTAGGTAAAGCTATTATTTTGTGTTAATTTTGAATTGAAGTCTGGACCTGCTAGCAGCTGATGTTAGAATGAATGCAATGGAAGTAAAATACTATTCAATATTTGGTCCGACCAGTGGAACGGCAAGATTTGTAGGAAAAAAATATCGTGGGGGGGGTTAAGAGGGAAGGGGTAATGCCGCCTATATTACCCACCACATTCTTAATAAGATGAATGCAAAATTTGGGTTCGATCGGTCTAACGGTACAGATAAGCACGGAAAATATATCAGGGAAAGAAGTGGGGTAAAGAAGTTGAAGGGGGGGGGGGGAAATATAATATTTTTTACCTGATGGGTCCTAAAGAATAAGTATGCATAATTGGTTCAGATCGGTCGAAAGGTAAAGATTTAAATTAAAAATATACCAGGGAGAGGGGAAGGGGTATAGAAGGTGAGCAGAAATGTCACCTTTGTTACTCGCCGGGTCTTTAAGAAAGAGTTTTAAAGTTTTGACTCCGATCGGTCGAACGATTTGCATTGAAAATATTTCAGGGGGCTGAGAAGGGGTTAAAAGGGGGAAATGTTGTCCATGTTACCCGCCGGGTTCTAAAGCATAAGTATGCAAAATTTGAGTCGAATCGAACAAACCGTATAGATTTTTATAGAGAACAGGCAGACAGGCAGACATTAAGTTTTATAGGTATAGATTAATAGGTGAAACTTTAAAAGCTTTCTTTGATATACTTCATTCCGAAAAATATCGACGAATCAGTTATTTTAGCCGGAAAATGTGAATTTAAATCGCTGTGATTTTTCACTTTATCGGCGCCAGTTATTTTAGTTAGTTTGAATCCGGGAAAAGATTTGATAGTCGGGTACACATCGATCAGTCTTTTTTCGGAGCTGGAAACTACAATTTCATTGGAGTCGAAGAAACATTCACGACATAGAAAAGGGAACATTGTCGCCCTTTGAGCCTAGCGACAGCCATTGCCTTCCGTTTAGAATTAAATAATTTCCAGTTTAGAATAATCACTGTTTATTTCTTCTATCGTCTCTTACAATAATATTTTCAGCAAAAGTTTCATTCAGAATATTTTGAGTATGTCCAAATTTATCAAGAACACCATACTAGATTTTATCCCCAGGCCGACATTATTAATCAAGATATATTATGGATGTCTTATAGAGACGATGCTGTATTTTTGTGTATCCTATCATACAGCTGGTCTAAGTGATCACTTTAACAATATACCGTTCACCATTTCCATCCAAGTTTTGGAATGCAGGTGGTGTTAGTAAAAATACAAGTCACATATACAGACAATCCCTCTATTCAATCTGTTCTGAAAATTGTCTTTAACTTCTGTGTGTCGGTGGTGTAATGTAGGTCTATACGTCATAGAAAATATAAAATATCTACCTTATTTACAAAAACAAAAACGTCATATTTTTTTTATTTATCGAAAAGACATTTTCACACCAAAATGACTAAATTAAACTGTTAAGAATGTATGGATTTTTAAAATTAAATAGGTATTAATTATTCTCGTATTTTCGGCCAGTGTATAAAAGAGAGCAGAATATTGAACGTCGCAGTTAAATCGAGCAAGAAAGAGCATGAAAATACTCATTTCATGTAGGACAGAGATGGCGTTTGCTTGGGTTTGGGTGAAAGAGAAAATAATATCGAAAGAGCACGGACGGAGCAAAGACGGACTGCGGTCGCCGCGTCGTTAAATAAAGTTGGTAATAGTACGTCGGCATGAGCGCACGCAAATTCGATACGCCATGATTTTACTATAATAATGTAAATATGTATGTTTACCTTACAAAATTACATAAAGGGACCTTTAAAAAGTCTTTTCTGTATTGAAAATATATATTTTTTACCACATATTAAAAATTATATCGACTTTTAATCATGTAACACTGTGTTACACCACCGTTCTCGAAGGTATTTTTAAGATTTTCTTTTTTTTTCTTTTCTTCTTTTAGCAGTCTTTTAAGAATTAGAAATGTTCTACTATTAAAGAGAATTAATTTTCAATTAATGTTTTCCTAATAACTCTACAAAACTTCCAAAAAAAATTAAAGATATGATAGTCTATCACGGGTGGAAAAGTTGAATGTTGAATGTATAAGGTGATCACTTAATCTAGCCGTACGATAAGTCATCAGCCCAAAAAACATCCAAAAAGATTTTCATACCCAATTTCCCATATGAAAATATAGCTAATTTAATTTTCATGTTAAAAACATATGTTTTTAAACATCAAATATGTATAAAATATCCATGTTTTACCCAAACAATTTATCTCATAAAAAATACAATAAAGCGCAAAAAAACACACGAAAATCTCTCCAAAGCCGAAAACATTTAAACATTTCCAAAAATACCCAAGATTCTGCGAAAAGCAGCCCGCGTTTCATTTAACGACGTAATATTTTCGCAGGAAATCAAATTGTGAAATTTTTCAAAATTGAGGGGTAAGACAAAAAAATTGTTTGATGTTGCATCGTAAATTTGTTTGGAATTAGATTGCTTGCGATTTATGTTGTGCCCCTATGTCCACCCTCCACCCTCCATCCCCCATTTAATCACTGCGCAAATGCGGGCGGATAATTAACCGTTTCCATTTTTCATAAGATTTTATTGCAAGCTCTTTAAAAGATAAATGTTGTTAAAAAATTTCTGCAGGTACTTAGGGACTTATATAAGTTTTATTTCATTCATTAAAAACCACCAACTGTGTTATATACCTTGCGTTAGTATACAACACAAACTAAAATTGTCATCGATGACAGTGATCAATAAATAAAATTATTTGTAAAATATAACGACAATTAAAGACGAATTAAAACATATAACATAACACTAAACTTACAGTAATTTAATATATTTCTGAAATGTCAGATGTTTTGAGCTTTGATAAGACACTTCATGCTTTGAAGATTA
>JADDOH010000125.1:0-21769 GCA_016648135.1 Agrypnia vestita | reverse complement strand
CTTAAATCTGGCCAGACGATTACGGCAGATGTCTATTGTCAGCAACTGCAAACCATGATGGAAAAGCTAGCTGCTAAACAACCGAGGCTGGTTAATCGCTCTAGGCCAATGCTGCTTCATGATAACGCTAGACCACACACTGCACAACAGACGGCTACCAAATTAGAGGAGCTTCAATTGGAATGTCTAAGACATCCACCGTACTCTCCGGACCTTGCCCCAACAGATTACCATTTTTTTCGAAATTTGGATAACTTCTTGCAAAGGAAAAAATTCAACTCCGATGGGGCAGTCCAAACCGCCTTCAAAGATTTTATTGATTCCCGTCCGAATGGTTTTTTTAGTAAAGGGATCGATGAACTACCTATGAGATGGCAAAAGTGCATAGATAGCAATGGTACATACTTTGATTAAATAAAAATATTATAATAAAAAAAAATCGGCTTTATGTTCCTCCCATACTAAACGCCAATTTCATATGTAAGGACCTAATATTTAAATCGCACTCAGCCTTATTACTTAACGAGAAATACTTTAATGTAATTTTTGATAATATTAATTATAATAATCTTATATTTATTCGCAAAAGATTTACACACACATAGTGGCAACGTTGCCCGTACAAGGCTGCACATCGTCTAGTCTTGACGATATTCCATATCAAATTTACAATTCCCAAGAAACTTCGGGTATTTTACGGCATTATTTCCCGATGCTGAAAGGTCTTGATTTTAAATTGTGTTGAATTTTTAAATGTCCTGCAAAATTTAAAGTACATGACAATTAATAACAATGTCATAACTTTTATAAAATATACATAATTTGACAGTCCACGTGTAGAAATAATGAACTTTGTTTATTCTACTCCGTTGATTTACTTGAGACGCTGTTCGTCTTATTAGAGCATTATCAAAGCATTTACAAACCATAGATTGATTACGAAAATGACTTTAAAAATGACGGTGTGAACTAAACACGAATGAAATTAGTACAATTTTCATCAGATACTTATACTTAGTGCATAAAACATTTTTTTCTCTAATGCTGTTTAAAAATATAATTTTTCCACTATTACATTTTTGTAAATATCAATTAACTTTTTTAGGGCTGTACATACAGCATCTTTTGCTTTAATGTCTTTCTTGAGCCGTTGACGTCGAAGTTTAATCTTTTAATGATTGATATTCCACATTTGGCTCTAGGAAGTTTGGCCAATTTTCATCTTCCAACAAAGCAACAGTTTCTTGGCCATTGAGATATCCCGCCATATTTACATAAAAGCCCTAAAAATCCAAACTTGTCTATTTAAAACAAAACACAAAAATTTGCGTAACTGGTATCATGGTCCAGCAGCCGCTGCATAACGTGACGTAATGAGATTAGCCAGGCGCGTGAAATTATAATGCGTACGGTTGGGAAATTTTTTTTTGTTGGGTCTAAATGGACCCACGATACCGGTTGAGGGTGAATAAATAGAATCGAAAACAACTCATCTATTTCCATATATGTTAAAGAGTTTTATAAACTTATCTCGGAAAAAGTTAATATATCAGTCCCTATTTATACAATTATTATATTCTTCTCATATATAGATGAATTTTTTTAAATGTTGGATAATTATTTAAAACCTTTTTCTTAATGTTATATTGAGCAGTTTTACTCGAAATTAACGTTTTAGTTAATTTATTAAAAAAAGTTAATATTATATATTAATTGGATTTAATATGTGACGATACGGTGAAATAAATCGGTAAGTATCAGAAAATCTCATAATACATTTTTTTATATTCTTTTAAATAGTAATCATGTACCAATAAAAAACTGATGTAAGAGTATGAGATTCCAAATAAAATATTTAGATGATTTTATAACAAATAATTATTTTTATACAAAGAAAAATGACACGCCTGTCAAAAAGAAATTCCCAGAATTCCATAAAAGCATAGATAACTTCAAATTAATTTTTCTACCAACTCTATATCACTGACACTGAAAAAATGTCCTAAGCTAGTAAAGGGAATATTCAGCGAAGGTTATCAACTATATGATATTAAGTAAATGGGAAGATATATTAATTTTAAAGTATTAACATAACGGAGTCCTGAAAACGTCATCATTTTCAAATGGGATCGCTTTCATTTTTGCTTTCAAAGTGGTAATTTTAAGAATTTATTTTTTAACTGATATATAAAGATTATAAATATATGAAAATAGCTTTATTACCGGTTTGGTTCTTGTATATGATTTCATGTTCTCTGACAAAACAAAAAGGAAAAAATTAAACATTTCCCTCACTAAAATTAGTTATTCAATGCTTATTTCAATATTTTCAAATATAATTTACTCCAAGTGTTTTTTTTTTAAGTCGTTGAAAGATTTGGAACAAATAATAAAGTGTCGTGTCTTATTTTTTTAAAATTTATTTCATATTTGATGGAAAAGATGTTTTGACTAGAAAATATTTGCGTTGACCTAGAAATTTACACAGAAAAATCTGCGCACCCTTTACCAAAAAAAATTTTTGATTTTTTGCTTAAAAATTAAGATAAAAGCTTTTTTCAATTTAAAAAAATTGCTTTACGTTCTTAGAAACCAGAGTATTGCTATTATTTTTTACGGATTGATAATGAATTGTAATACATTTATTTATAAGTTGATAATAATTCTAAGAGACACCACATATGGAATGAATGATAGATAATTAGAAATTGTGAAAAAACTATCAATTCTAGACTGATGGTGATAAGGCGGTTTGTAATTAATATTTGATATAAAATCATCTTCATTCAGTTTCAATATTTGATTATACATACGAATCAGAAAGAGGTCGAAAACAATTGGTCAATCAAAAATTAAAAACAGAAATATGTAAGCAAAAGAAAATAAATAACCTCTCTTGTTTTTTTGCGAGATGGTAGTAAACATGGATTTAGAATTGAAAACATTCAACATCTCTCTACATTTGTCGATTTATAAAAAAACACAATTTTGGATTTCATGTAAAAATTATATCATCTTTGTCTTAATAAAGAACAGAATACTTTCCTGGAAAGTCTCTTTCTTAGCTTCGGGGTATGGTGTTTAGGAACACAAACAATCCTAAAATTTTCAAACATTTTTATGGGAAGCTTTTTCTAGGTACATCACACGTTTCTTACCGGAGGTAAAAAATATCCAGCGGCCTTATGAATAAATAAATAAAATTATAGAAGTTTTACAGAGACGAAACTCATTTATATATGAGAAAAGTGGATGGAAGTCTCTTTTACGATGGCTTAGAGTTTATAACCTGTATGGGCTGGCTTAAGTGACCACTCTTTACAATGTTACATTCATCAATTCCATCGTAAGAACATCCACACATTATTTTTTTTTTGAAAATTCTATATACGTAGGTATATGTTTGAATCAAGATTCATTAATATATTATTATGGTCTCCGCTAGGGACATCTGTTGATTTTTCTTCACATTAACAAGTTAGTTTACACAACTTTCGTAACTGGTAATGATACTTCTGTATTTTATTTCATATAGTGGAGTTTTTTAAGCAATACTCCTTTTAATGTTTATGTAATATTCTTTCGAATTATTTACATATCTACTAGAATACTCCTGAAAATACATATTTTCAATTTTTAACTCATATCATGCACCAGCATACATTTTTAAATAATATTTTTATATGAAAATATGTTCTAATAACATACATCATATATATTTACGATGGAATTGGTGAGCCTTTCATGGTGTAAAGCGATCACTCAAGCCAGCTCAAGCTAGGTTGTAAGTCCTAAGCCATCATATAAGAGACTGTCACCCGCTTTTATCATATATATATCAGCGTCGTCTCTGTGAGACTTCCATAATTTACCTTTAATTAATTAATCATCCCTCTGGAAACAAAATCCAGTAACTGTGTTTAAATTATTGTTTAATTTAAAAAAAATCCAATTTTTTCTTTAAAAATAGGCATTGATTATGTTTATTAGGGTAAAATACGTATCCGATTCGCGAGATTTCAAAAATCTGGAGGTAAAATAATTGTGATTTTGAAAAAACCCACTGCATAATGTGAACATAGCAATTTCGGAAACTTTTTCCCTCGGTGGAATTATGTTAAATTTCAGATTAAACTTCCCCATATCGCGAGGTGTCAGAAAACGTATTACGGAACGGTAAAGTTTGATTGATGCCCGAATCCGAGGACTTTTCGCAAACGTAAGAAAAGTAACTTGACGTGATCAGCGATGATGATGATCTGAAGTGACGCATCACTGAAATCAAATAATATGTACACACAAACATGATCGAACAAACATACCTTTGACTAAAGTTAGCCCTTATAGTATTAACGATGTTTTGCAACCCCGGCACGCAGACAATTGCACGCAAGTCAATTACACGCCGCCAATACTGCGCAGAACAATATTATAAAAATAAAAATAATGAAAAATAAGCATCTCTAACCAAACTTAATGTTCCACTTACAATGGTGGAAATTTTGTGAAACAATCCATGAAAAAGTTTATCCCGAATATTGTAGATAAATTTTAAAAGCTTATTTTTCCTTCAGTCTTTCATTTCTTTCTTTCATCAAGAGTTAGTTTTTTCCTAAGAAGTTATTTGTGCTGATAAATATTAAAATGATTGATTTGATTTTTAAAGTAATAAAATTATGGTTCTTTTAAATCCAGCACCCAGTATAGATGCACATTGGAGAAATATACTCGACTCACATAATCGATACGCTACCGCTCGCTTGAGCCGTTATTACATTTTTTTAAATTTATTTTTTTTATGTTAATAATTATACTTGCACTTGTTATCTCTTTTCTTTTAAACAACCTATTTATTTTCTTATGCTTACTTTTTTTTGTTAATAATTATTGCGGTAATACTTACTCTTTCGCTTTGCACCATGTCTTTTTTACTTTGTATATAATAATTCTTATTATATACTTTATTGCTTGTTATATCTTACCTATTATGTACCTGCATGTGATAATTTATATTTATATATTTAAATCATCTTATGTTCATCTATATCGCATGTATGATAATTTAATATATTATGCATTCTTATATGGAATGAATGAAATACTCTAATATGAAATGCATGAAAATTAATCGTCCTCATTTAATTATGTATTGCGCGCGCTAATTATGTAAAATCAAGAAAGGCTTTACATTCTTTCCTAATTCATTAATTCCTTACTCTATCATAAATCTATGAATAATTTAGATGAGTCATATAGAAAGATTTTACTTGGCATTACTCCATGTTAACCATTTAAATTTACGAATACTTATATATGGGTATTTATTCATTTATGTATTAATCATATCTTAAAAATCATAAGTGACCTGATCAAAGATATCAAATGTCTGGATGAAATGAAGCTGAACTGAAGGGGTTATTTAAGAATTAAAGACTTTATTAATGATCCATTAAACGGCATACATAATTGTAATGTATCTGCATGAGGTATGTCCGACGAATGAGAGTGACAGACGGCATGAAAGAAAGAGAGCGCGAATGTTATAAAGCGCGAGTTGCCATTTCGCAGTCTCTTCTTACCGTGCAGACACTGCCATGTAAAAATTGTACCTTATTCGTATAACGAATTATTATCGCGGGGGCATAGTGTAAACCTAATAAACATCAAAACGAAGACAACTGTTTCATTGGACTCCCACAGCATCAAGACTCCTCTCCTGGCACAAGAGAGAGAGAGAGAGAGAAAGAAAAAAATTGCAATAATTATAGTTGTATTTATATGTTAAATACGAAGGGGTTAGTTTACTTTTTTAATTATACTCTCGGCGCGTAGTTGTCCTGCGCGCAGTTATCGGTGCGTAGTTGTGGGAACACCGTAAAATCTGTCAAATATGAGTATTTTTTGTTTTTGCCGAAATTCATCTCAAATAAATTGTATGTACAAATCCGTGTTTTAATATGCAAACTATCATATCAAAGTTGTACTTTTTCATGGACTTTTTATACACATTTCATACATCAAATTTATCACATTACATTAAAAAAAATGCGTACACGAAAAACATGTCACATTAATATTTCATATTTTCTAAAGGTTGTTAGTTCCGAGAAAACAGGAATAACTATCTAATCCTCTGTGATGAGTCTAAATCTCTCAATTTGTTCACTAGGCGAGTTGTCTTACGACTGTACGTCATTATTTAAAATATATGGTGATAATACAAGAAATCTCAATCCATTTTTTTTTCCAAATTATAAAATCCACCGTACGCGCACGTGCGTGGCACGTGGTGATAGCGAAACACAAGAAGGAATCCAAGATAGGTGAGAGTGAGAAAAATATATGGACTTACGTCCAAACTTCCGAATTCTTTCTCGTCCACGATCTTCTGGGCGGATTTATACTGGAGGATAGTCTCCCACTTTTGCGTTTAGTTTTCTTTTTGCGTTGATCTCGACATCGATTTAACTTTGAAAATACAAGGTATTTTTTCACAGTCGATAACTCGTGTCGATTAAGTTAACAATTTTTGTTTGCAAGTTTGCTTCTCACTGCGAGGCTTCCCAGTTTAACTAACGCGGCAAAAGTATCATGTGCGAATACACTCGAGAAACGTGGGTTTTGCCTTGGCTTTTTAGATAGGTAAGAATTTTACACAGGTACGATGTATTAGGATGGTAAAGATAGATAATCAGGAAAATAAACAAAATACCATGCACCAACATGCACGTTATACTTCGTTTATTTTATAATTTGAGCTTTGCTGTTTGTGTTTGCTTTTACATTTATAATTTAATTTAATAACAGACCTCCGAAATGGAATGTGACGTAGACAAAAATGAACAACTTCGTCTCCTCTATATGTTATTCACAAATTAATTGAGTATTTTAATATGAAAAAATTATCTAGTACACTTAAATAGGTATATATATATAAAGTAAACCAAAACTGAAACTGAAATCTGAATAAATTCGCGAGTAGAGGCTAATAAAAATAATTATGAAGGTACCTCTTCATTAGTTTACCACCTCGTCTGAACGCAGAGTTGAATGTATCCAATATGAAACAATATATTTTGTACGCCTGCCGTAGTGTTGTAGACGTTACGCGTTACGTCCTTTCGTTTGTCAAACAGGGCGTAAGGCAAATAGGGGTGATATTTTTTGTTGACAGTAAATATTTGAACAGAGAGAATGCGCGTAGATGGGGTGTTTGCCAACTATCAGATACCGCGTGCCGGGCCGCAGAGAGCTATGTGATATTTAATCCCTGGGTACAGTTGTCTTTTCCACTATACATACTCGTAGGTATACGAATAGATTTTATATACGAATGCCAGTATACACATCTTAATAATTACGCCTTCTAGTTTGGTCAGTTTTTCTGTGCGACAGATATTAAGCGAAATAATCGAGCGAAGTTCCTAACTGGCGAATTAAATTAGTGCGACTTCTATGTGCGAGAATTAAATGGAATGTTCTAGCCAGTGATCAATATTGTATTACTCAGCCATAGTAAAGATTTCATAGTCGAACGATAAATTGCAAAATAGTGTGAATACCACAAATAGTGTCTACATTTTATTCGTGTTAAGTGACTTTGTCCATTTAATAATGAATTAATATTAAATTTATTAATCAATTAATTTCCAGTATTTTCATTTGTCTCCCAATGCTGCGACCCGTGTCATATAAATTTCTTTGCACATTTTATTATCAACTAGCTATTCATACCTGGCGTTGCACTGGTTAAAGATTAAGTTAAAAATAAGTTTGCGGGGGAAAACAAGGATAACTATCATTGTTTTGCAAAGCCTCTTATAAAAACAATGTTTTCAATTAAACAATGCTGGGTATGGATGGGATGTCCAGGAGGAAGATTGGGTCTATGTTACCCGCAGGGTCATAAGGAATAAATTTGCAAAATTTAGGTCAGATGCAACAAACGGTATATGGAAAATATATTAGGAGGAGGAGGTAGGGTAAAGGAGAGGGGGAAATTTCACCCAAGCTTCCCGTCGGGTCCTAAAAAAAGTATGCAAAATTTGGGTCAGATCAGTCAAACGGTTTGTAAACATAATTTAAATTTGTATACATAATATATTGGTAGGAAGGGGGTTGGGTAAAAGCAAAGGAAAAATGTTGCTTATGTTATCCGCCGGGTTCTAAAAAATTAGAAAACAAAATTTGTTTCAGATCGATCAAACGTAAGCGTAAGCGTAAAATATATTTTTTTTTAAATTTACGGATATAAAATTTATTATTAATGCCATAAACTTATTTGTCAAATAAAGCCAATTTCATGGATGTTAAAAAAAATCTATTTTATTTCAATTAAATGTTTTTTGCCTCTAAAACACAACCCTTTATCTGGTGTAGACTAGATCTTTTACACCTTATTTATATACTTGAATTGCTGACTTGTCCAATGGCTAAACTCTACATTTTTAAGGCCAAAGTTTGCCTACTTAAAATATGAATATGAAAAACACTTCTCGATGTAATAAGCACAATTTTTTAGCTAGTTAGTAGACTAAAATTATTTTATAAAGAAAATTATAAAAAGTAAATATTACATTTACAAAAAAAATTTGCAAAATGACACAATGAAGAGTGACTGTTTTTAGTAATAAAAAATATACACCAATAAGTTACAATTCTTAATGGATTGCAGTTTTATTGAATAAAATTTATATACTATAAATCGTAGGTACTGTTTTCCAACAAAAGGCCTTAAATAAAGTAAATCAGTGTCTCTGAAATGATAACTGGGGCTTCTTTAAATTTCCACCCTCCGTTCTTATCTCGGCCCCTAAATTCAGAGCCTCTTAGGTTCGATCAAGGAAAAGTGATTTTTCACGCAAAATTCTCCTTTGTATTTACTTTTACATCGTAATTTTACCTTCCTCTTCCTCTTTCTTTTCAAAACCATTTTAAGGCTTTCTTTGTTCGGCGGTGAAATAACAAATAATGGATACACGTTCTCCGCTTCAGGAGTTGAAGTGAGTAAACACTAGGCAACTTGACAACAACAGAGTTCTACCGGCATTGACTCAAATATATATATTTTGTATCAAATATTACCAGCCCAAAATACATCGAAATTAAAATAAATTAAATTTTATCGAGATAATTAAAAAATAATAATATGTAATTAATTCATTAAAAATTGATACGTTAGTCAAAAAATATTTTTAAATAATTATAATAAAGAAACATTTCTTCCAAGTGGATATTCTTCTTCTTTATCTTATTAAATTATAATACACTGCCTGTGCCCGCGGCTTCTCACGCGTAGATTTTTAATAACTTTATGTCATATTTAATCAATTTGTGTATAAACCTTAACATATAGAAATATGTCATCATTGACTTCTTTATAAAACTAACTACATTATGCTTTAAGTTCTACAACTACTGTGTAGAAATTTTTTTAATATGTCTTACCGTTAATGCAGCATTCGTTAAAACGCATCGCTCGACCATTTTTCGTCGACATTAGTTGTAAAATAGGTCACCACGAATAGCCCTTTTATTTTAACGGGATAATCAACCTTTGCTCATTGTAAAATTCTATTCTAAATAGTGGTGAAAGAATTTTTTTAATCGGATGATTAGTTTCGGAGATAGCCTGCTACATACTTACAAACTTTGACTCTTTTTATGTTAGTACAGATTCAAAAATTCTCATTTTAAAATAGATTTTAATTAATGTTCATAATCAATGTTGGATACCTCAAAGGTAGTTTAAGTTGGAACTTTAAATATATTTACAATGGTTAACACGTGATATACTTACAAAAAATGTCTTCTAATACCAGCACTAATTTAACTAAAGTTGAATGTAGATATTATAATATAAATTTTTTTCTAATGGTGCAATATAAACTAATTATTACTTTTTTTAAATTTTTTATATATTTAATAGATAAATACATTTTTTTTACAATAAATATAGTGACAGTTTTTACAATGGTATTTCTCTTCTAAATGAGTAATATTACTCGTGCGTACGAGAGGAGAGTATCATTATATTTTAAACTAACTAACTAACCATCATGCCATTTCCCCGTAGTGGTAGGCAGATAGGATTGAACGCCACACTCTTCTATCCTGGCACACCACTTTTGCTTCGGCCACATTCATACATCTTCTCATACAAGTTCTACGGTTGTTGCGGATTTTAACGGGGCCATCCTCAAACGCTCGTTGTATCTGATCGTGCTAGGTCTTTCGCGGACGCCCTCTATTCCTGTTGCCATCCTTTCCTCGTTCATACGTCCCACATGATCAAACCATCTCAGCACCCTTTCTTTATTCTATCTACCACACTACAGCCAGCATTGCACTCACGTCTAATTTGTTCATTCCTTACTCTATCGACATTTTAAACATATTAAATGGTCAGTACATATTTGTTATACATTTTTTTATCAATAATTTATTGCCTTTCAGCCTGGTGTTAAATTATGGTAAGTAGTTTGAAAAAATTGTAATATTACGTAATATTTGTTTTTTTTACATTTTTTTTTATCTACATAAATATGACGTTTTTAATCATATTGTCATGAAAATCTTACTGCACATTATCTAAATCGCGAAAATGTGAATCTATAAATTGGGCTATTTTCATAATCACTAGAAATATGAAGAAACTACTCGAGCGATCTCGTTGCATCGACATTTTTTCGTAAAAATCTGTTGTTTGATAGAGCGACATAGCAGTGCAAAGATAAAAGCAAGCAGTGCGACAGCATGTTAATGTACCTAGCGACTGTAATTATGAAGAATGCTTAACAGGCATTTGGAAACAAAGGCGACCACTTACGTACAAATTACGAAATTGGCGTAAATTCGTGCGAACCTGTGTGAAATATTTTAGTGTGAATAAAAGAACGATGCTCCGATAAAATTCGCGTCCAGTGACTTTGTATGATAAATAAATATTTTTTTTGTTTTTAGTGTTTTATTTTCCTCTCACGGCCATGATCCCATGACAATATTTTTGTGACTAGTTTTCTTGGTAAAATAAGATGTTATCTTTATCACAAATTTTCCAAGATCTAAATGTACCTAACACTGTATCGGAAAATAAAATAAAATCATCGAAATTATTTGATTAAGTTTAAGAAAGTCAACTTAAGAATCTAGAATTTATATTAACTTCAGAAAGGGTACATTTATATAATAAGTAAGGCTGGTAAAGGCCTAGCTTACATAAATTCGGTATTAAAATTGTGATAATTATTTTAATTTTACATATATATCTGTATATATCTTATTTACTTAATCTAATGTCTTACATTTTTGTATTCTTGTATTGTATATATCTTACTTTAATGTCTTAATTTTTATAACTTTATCTAATGTTTCTTTGTCTATATCTTACTTATTTAATTTAATGCCTTACACTAACGATTACATTAACGATAGATATATACATATATGACAATGCCCCCACTTTTAAGCACGAGACTAAATTCTCATTTAAAAGTAGGTAAGCGTGTAATATAAATGTGTATTAATTATATTATATTGAATACACTCTTAATTTTGTACATTTACCAAATAAATAAAAATAAAAAAATAAAAATATATATAAATCGAACAGCTATGGAAATGACCTTTACCAAAACAATAAATAATTGACAATAATTGGCACTGAACTAAACTAAACACCATTTGACATGTACGTTGCAAACAAAACGATCTCCCACAAAACCACACTCTTATAATCGCTTTCATTATTATTTCCTTTAAATATGCAAATGAATTCGATCGAGCAAGAGTTGTATCTTTTACCCTGTAATTCGATTAAGTAAATGCGATTAGAATAAATTGAGAAATAATGAGTAATTACTAACTCTTTAAAATAATTTTCTCACGATAACTGCGCGCGCAAACAATTACGTCTCTCACTACAAATCCCGTAATTCCGCAGTTCCCAGGCTCGACTGTTTCAGTCGCGGGTAGGTACGCGTAAAATGCACAGAGCGCATAAATCATTTCCTTACACTCAATCATGTTTCAAAAGAATATAATATCTGTACCAGAGACACAGAACGTGAATACAAAATGAATAGCCTCAGGCGTACCTAGCCAATCCTTTCAAACGGCTATGGGACAAAACTGGTACAAAACAAGTGTATTCTCACACCACCCACGATCTTCTCAATTCAAAAGGTGCAGAAATAAAACCTTAAAATAACAATCCGAAGCTTAAGTGATATTCGAAAAGGTTTTCGGTTGTGAAACTCAATAGTCGTATGTATCATTTGTTTCCCATTTGATCTGCCAGTACTTCGTGGACCCAGAAGGTTTATTTAAATTTATACATTTATATTTTATATATAAAAATATAATAATTGAAATGCATCGTTGAAGTGATGGTTATTATTTGAAACTAACTGTAACTTGATACTTTTGCATGCCGATTCCTAAGAAATATTTACTTATTTATAGCCGACACCCATGAAATTTATCAAAATATTTAAACGCACTTTTCCCCGGCAGTTAATAGCACCTATTATTTGAAACCCTGGCGATTGTGCGTGCGTAAAACTAAAGCGACTAGATAATTTAATAATTTATATTATAAATAAAATAGACATCAAAATAAAATCAAAAAAAAAATAGGAAAAAATTTTCGGCACTGGGAATCGAACCCTAGTCCCCCGGGTAGGAGCCGGATACTCTGCCACTTCACCAAAGAGAAGACGCCAGTGGTCGCGGAGAAAATTTTTATAAGCGCTTCGTGTAAAAATGGTTTGCGTCTTTGTTAACTTCTATATATATATGTAGTCTTATTTTTAAGGGTCCTGCACATGGTGGCAACTTCCGTAGGTCTCCGCGTTCAAGTTCGCTCACCCGGGATTCAAGGCCCATCTCCGGCCGTTTAATTTGTTTTTTTATCCGTGGATTAGAACGAAATTACGGACGTTACACGAAGTTACAGGGACCGATGGACGGACGGACAGACAGACAACGAAATTATTATTATTGAGAATAAGTAAGTTTTGCAAGAAGTTACAGTTCATAGCCGATATTATCCTTTCATTCGGCGTTTTATTAATAACCTTATTTATGTATGTATGCGTTACAGAAAAGATGTAAAATTTGATTATGTATACCTAAATTAACGCTTAATTAGTGCATATTTATACTAGTTAATATATAAACTAACTCAATTTAATACTCTGTTACGTGTGCACCGCGTATTTGAACGTTGCTATATAACTATTGCCTATTAAACTATTTTGAAAATAAAGAGATTCCAATTACCTACTCTAAAAATAAAAAACCTTCGAACCGTATACAGTGCCAGTGATAACTTACGGAGCGGAGACGATCACACTTACAAAATAAAATGTAAAGAAGCTCAAATACACGCAATGATCTATGAAAAGATCTAAGAACGGTATAACCCTAAGAGATAAAATATGAAATGATAAAATTAGGCGCTGAACTAGAGTTGTGAATAGCATGGATCATGTAACGAAATTTGCCAATGGGCAGGGCACGTTGCAAGGCTGGATACCATAAGGTGAAAGGACTCCTAGAGTTATGGAATGGAGACCTTGGAAGACTAAAAGAGGCATTGAAAGACGACAGAAGAGATTGGCCGATGATAGCCGCTGTGGGGAGGAAAATATGACGACAATAGGCTAAAAAGAGATAAAGATGGAAGGGTATGAAAGAGGTCTATATCCAGTATATCCTTTATAGTAATGGAGAGATGAAGGCTGAATAAGAAAAAAATATAGTGTTGCAACAACTTACTAACAACTAAGACAACAGATTAACAAACTATTAAGTTGTAGAGATTCTATCTGTAGTTTTCATCAATCATTTCAATATTCCATTCATGATTAATTTTATGATTTTTACTATTTTTTCTGTAGAACCCATGTAAAATAAAATATATTTTTTACAAATAAATAAATATTATAATTAGTAATCTCTCGGGACGTACATTTTAAACTAAGCTATAAATATCTTTTGCAAAACAACATAACCACTTTTAAGTATTATAATCTCGCAGACTTTTGCGGCTTAAGAATCGGGCACTTCATTCCTTCCAAACACTGGGGTCCAAGTTTTCAATTCAATTTTAAGCATAATGCATTTTTAATTAGAATTTTTTTAAATACTTATAAAAAATCGTGGAAAATTTCTGATTATTAGTAACGAAATTTGATGAGACTCGTGTATACCTACTATATTTTGGACTAACAAATTTTCATGGATTAATAAATCTTTTGATTTTTGGATTAATGAATATTCTTATCTTGATATCCAGTGTAACATTGTATTTCCAATAAATGATTCATTATTTCTTATATCCTGTTATTTTGTGGTCTTTTGGGACGAATAAATTCTTGACTGAATTCTCAATATATATCCTCCTACCCAAATTTTCTCTTCGATTACCTCATTTCCAATCGAAAAATTATTTCAAAAAATCTTATACGATCAGTAATAATCCCTCTTCCCAACTTCAAATTCTTAACTAACTGACTTACCATCACGCAGTTTCTCCATAAGGGTAGGTAGAGAGGATAGAATGCAAAATTCTTCAATCTTGGTGCACAACTTTTACTTAGATTACATACTCTATGGTTGTTGAGGTTGTTTTAACAGGGCCATCCTCCAATTTTGTAGTATGTGATCGTACCAGGTCTTTCGTGGACGCCCTCATTCCTGCTGCCTTCAACACTCGTCTTATATATTTTCTTAACCATTATTTCCTTCCACATGACCAAACTAAACTATCTTAGGGATCCTTTCTTTATTCTGTCTACCACGACTTAGCCAGCATTCACTTATAATTTGTTCATCCTCACTTTAAGTGCTGTAGTGATCGCATTTCCTTCGCATTTAGTCTACTTTTGTTCCTTTTTTCGAATAATTTTCTTATCACCTTTGGGTGCAATAAATGCCACTGAAGTTTTTTTTGCTGCGTATCGCAAAATAAACTCATTTTTTCAAAATAAATATTTTAAGCAGATTATGACTAAAAAAAACATATTTTTTTTGCGGCCACGAGAATAGTATTAAAATTAGTACAATACTTCTCTCGTATGTTTCATATATAGAACAGTTTGAATCTCTTCATAAGATGAGTACGAATGTACCGATACCTTTTACACATGGGTATTAAAATATGATAAAATATAATACATGACCGTTAAACATCAAACGAAACAAAATGTGCATATTGTAAGTAAGTATAGTAATAAGTAAGTAAATAAGTATAACATATGTAAGTAAGTAAGTAGTTAAAAACAAAATGTGTAATGATGGGATATTCAAATTTGTATTGTATTAAACCGAGAATATTAGATAAAATATCTGTAGGTATATAAACTAGAAATCATATTAAAAAATTGGAGACCTTTCAAAAGAAACTAAAAGTCGTATACGGCAGGCCTGAGTTGTATTTTCAGCTTGATAAAATTATTGTGCAGCCATAACTCAAATTTAAAGTTGCGAGTAAGTGGGATACAATATTACGTGTTCCCCGTCATGAACACTTTCTGAAAAAATGTGGGATGTGGGTCTAGTTGCTTTAGTATTAGTATTAGTACTGGGCTGCAAAGGATCTAAAAATAAGCTATCTTGATTGGTTAACTATTGATAATAAGATTATCTGCATGCGAAATTAAAAAGATATCCTTTAAATAATTAAACCGCCCAAATTGAAATATTTTTGCCACACTACGAGACCAGAAAATACCATATCCTATATCTTTCAAAGCACAATTGTGAGCAGAAAAGTGAGTGAACTTTGCAACAAAAAAATAATGATCAATATTTTTATATGTTTGTTCTAAAAACACAATTACTTCATTTTTTCCAAAGAGGGATAATCATTAATTAAGATAAATTATAGTCTAACCGACACGAAACTATCTCAGTTATAATAATGATCTGTATGTCCGCGTAACTTCGTTAAAAAAAATTTTAAAAAAATTTTCAGTAACTTTTTTCCAGAATTTTTTTTTGAAATTTTATTTTGGAGTTTTTTACGAAAACATTTTTTTACACTTTTTTAAATAAAATAAATATATACTTATTCCTTAGGAACCGACATGTAAAAGTACCGTCATGTTTGATGGGCTACAGCTTGTTTATATGTAAAAGCAAAATCCCTTCAAATATTTAAAGTCACAATATCGAACACGGAACTTTTATTTGTTAACTAATTTTATTTATTTTAAAATAAAACTCAAAGTTTATTACATTTTATTTTATTCTAGTCTATGAAAACTACAATTAATTTATAAATTTTATTTACTGTGACTCTCCAAAAAGAGACTTACTATTTTGCTAGGAAAGGAACTACCACTTTTACGTGATTACTTATTAGTATACATAAATTGAAAAAATTATTTAATTTTTAATCGTGTTTTTTTTTTGTCAGTTATCTTTTTGATTTCTGTAGTTATTTTTATACTGAATAACTCCAATCTTTCTTTAAGCTACCACATTATGCACTTCTTTCGCGTATTTTGGAATTATGTTTTGGTACCGATTGTGGATATTTTAAAATAAAACTTGAAATTTTAGTAAACTCAAGTTAAAAATCCCGACCTAAGTGAAACGATCCGTCTGTTATTCTGTCCGCGTACTCCATACTTGGCGAGAGTTAATGAAAAAACTGCAAGTCCAAGTTTTGCTGTAAGCAAAGCTCGGTGCATTTTTCAAACTATCAATCGGCGGTGAACTTTCTGCGGCAGTCACTTGCAGACCTTCAAATTTCAACTACGAAAACAAAACGCGGTCGTTAGGCGTAAAAGCGTAAATTGGAAACGAATTATAAACAACCGCATTGAAAGTGCATTCAACTCGTTAACTGAACGGTATTAGATTCGACAGTATCGAGTGCATAATTATTATACTAGGCAGTAGCAGACAGGTAAATGAAATAGACGGAATAATCATGGCTGGAAATGGTGTTTTACATTCCCTTCATAATGCGGTAATAAAAAAATCCGAACTAAGTGTTGAAACAAATATCATTACGTATATAGGACATTTTTAATAATATATGTTCGCCAAATACGGATTCTTTGAGAAAAGATCAAGAATTTAGACTGCATATTTAAAGTAACTTAGGGGAATAGCAGGCGTATCATTAATTTTTGATATAATATTTATCAATAAATTATACTCTACATATTGTTACGCTAAAAAAAGGGAGCAAAAGAAGCATCCGGAGGTTTCTGGAGCGTCCTCGAGCGATCTAGAGGAATACAGAAGCGGTCCAAAATCTCAAGGCACTGACGTTGCTTACTGGTAAAATCTGGTAATACTGGTAAAAAATACTGGTAAAAAAAAAAATTACTGGTAAAAAATGAATCTAATAAAAATTGGAAATTATATTTCCTGGCGTATCCTAGTGTAATGCAAGTAATTCGGATGAATTTCATTACACAGAAAAAGTAAATTGCTTTAAAAATTCCGTAAATCAATAGTAGATTTTCTCATTACCGAAATTAACGATATTTAAATAATTAGCGATATCTATGGAGATTTAGGGGAATGAAAATGGCTTTGTACAGGCTGCATGGAAAGGCGGTTACAACTCATATATGAAAGCTTTTCATACAATTCAAATATATATACAACTTCCAAAAATTAATAGGCATGGTATATTCAATCATGGGTGGAAATGGCGAATGTTACATCGTGTAAAGTGATCACTTAAGCCAACCATACGATAGGTCATAAGTCCTATGTACACCCAAATGACTTTTATACCTACTTTCCCATAAGAAATACAGTTTCGTCTCCGTGAGATATCTACAATATTAACGAAATAATTATTTAATGTTTTCTATGGGTTTAGGTTATCGCGAAGAAAATGGATGTTGTGTAGGAGTGACATTTTGAAAAATGATCTGGTGTCTGCAAGAATATATTCATCGATACAGTCAGCACAATATGTATTGTAAGTACGATACATTCTTGTGATGGTAGAAAAATAACCAACAGTTGTAGAGGGGTGGTTTATTCTAAAGAACCTCGGGTTTCTTATCCGGGGTTAAACATGAAAATTTATGTAAGATGAAGAAAGAAAATCAATAGCTCCATTGATAATTAATCTGTGTAGCACAACAAGATCGGATATTTTCCATTGGGACTCAAGTTTGTGTATCTTGAAAAAGGCAAGTTGATCCTCGTAGCTGTGAAGGTTACTGTGTTGACCAGCTTTGTAGGAAAAATACATAGAAACTTTTTCTGCACTGTTTCGATTCTCGCAACATTCCCGATTTGTTCTACATGGAAGATAAAAAAGATAAAAAAAATTCTAAAATTTTTCTAAAATTTATCGCCACCAAAAGTTCAAAATATAATGAAATAACTAGTTCTATGATATTAAATGGCTTACTTTAAAATACTTCATTGAAGGACTAAACATGTAACCTATACTTGAAACAGTGTAAGCCATCGTTGCCCAGGTGTAGCAAGATTTTTTTTATTTAGTCTGTAACTTCTTAGTAAGCTAACAATTTATTTTTTTACTTTACGATATTATATTTTATACTCGAGAGAATAGCCTTTTACTAGCAAATTCTTTCAGACATTAAAATACATAATTTTAATTTAATTTAAAAATTAAATTTATTTTAAATTTTGTATACTAATAATAGTTTGTGAGTTTGTAAGTTTGGGTGTAGGAGGTAATCTCCGAAATTACTTATCCGATTTTAAAAATTCTTTCACCAATATTTAGAATAAATTTCAAAGATGTACATAAGCTATTTATTATCCCATTAAAGTAAAAGGGCTTTTCGTGGTGACCAATTTTACAACTGACATCGACGAAATTCGGTCGAGCGAAGCATTTTTTATGAACGCTTCTTAAAGGTAAGAAATCTTTAAATACTTTCTATAGAGAAGATGTAGAACTCAAAAACTTCTATGAAAAAATCTGCGACCACATATATCAATATTTTAAGGTTAATACACAAATTGATTAAATATGACTAAAAGTTAATAAAAAATCTACGCGTGGTTAAGCCCGTTATAAATAAAGCTTGTCTTTACATAATAAACTTAAATGTTTTCGGAAAATTGTTTTTTTTTTCAAGTCTTTGTTCTACCGAGGTTGAGAAAATATCTACATGCAAGCTTACATACATTCGGCCGACCAGCAAAAGCTTTTCGCCCTCGGCTTGTTACAACTTTAGCCCGAAGCCCTGTTCGCCCGCCAAGTTATGCGGTCTTGCGAAATCTCCAGATAAACTCACACGTCGGCTACCTATTTTAAAAGGTTTAGGATAACTCCCGCCTATCTTCAAACCTTGTCATCGTAAAGTCGTACAGAGAGGTAAAATAATGTAATATTCTAAAGATAAAAATTTGCATTTTCTGCTCCCCGGGGATGCGGTACGGAGTGGCTCCATTAGCAACTCTGGAATACATTATTTTCCAGTCACGTGACGTGGCCTGAACCCAACTATAAACATAAACATTTCCCAGCCTTATAAATCTTGTTTAAGTATTATATCATGAATTTAAATACATACATATAAGAAAATGAGCCACTCATCTCAATAGGATGAACCTGTGCCTAGATGAGCAGCTTTACAACAACAAAAAGAGGACTACATACTGTCACGGAATCGTGGCTGTGGGAAGCAAATAAGGAGGAACTTGAAATAAATTAAAGTTTTGTTAATTGACTAATATCACAGGAAACAAATTTAATCTGAGCATTTCATTTAAGCAGAGCATTCAATTAAATTGTCACTTCTGAATATTGTACAAATACTTTACTTCTTTCTTTTTCTATTGCATTACTCTTGTCTTTCGCTGGTTTGTGGTCAAACAAACGGGGTCACGATTCGGTAGCTTCTATAATCTCGCGTTCTGTCACAGCACACACTAATTGCAGTGGGCTCGTTATCTCTTAATATATAATGTTATGATAATTTAGTGAATGATCACGTGACTTCTCCACATTTCTAGAGATTTCCAATTCATTGTAAAACATGTAGAGTGCCGTGATTCTCAATCACGTGCAATTTCTTCCGCTTCTATCATCTTGCGATAACGCTATATAAAACTAACAAGTTGCTTATATGTTGTAGATATGCTCAAAAAATAAATAACTACATATTATTTAATACCATAGCAGATGAAATAATACGATTCTTTTTGTAAAAAATATAAAAAATAAAAAATTAGTGTACATATTCGCATATACGAAATAATGCAGTTCTGTTAGCACATAAATAACCTGAAACCTGTATTTTACAGTTGGGTACTTGTGCACTTATAGTTGAAAATACTGTCAATAATGTTTTTACTGTGTTATTTTGTATAATTGTAACACCCTTAGTAATTTTCTTATAGACACTTGTAATCTCAATGTTTTCAGGAAGAACATGAAAGATCAAAAGAGCCCTGGAAATGTCTATTTTTAAAAGCAATATTTCTCTTATTCTTGTTCAGAATGTAATGATATTTGTACTGAAAAATCTGTAATCTGCAAAGCTTAATTATAATGAAGAGAAATTCAATATGTATTCGATAAACATAAAAATATATAATGCATATAGAAAATTTATATTCGCTCGTGGCAGATGCGTGATGTACAGCCAATTATGAATCGGTTTGAGGTATCATTATTATTAGATCATCACCATTGACGCTGAAATTCCTGATTAGTATTGGCCTACACAACAATTTTCCCTCCTCTCTATAATACGCCATTTCTCTTCAACCTCGGATTTCGAGGACACGTTTCGGTAATGATTTGTGGAGTCAAAAATATTGTCACGTATTCACTAATATTGATTTTGACAAAAACTCTTGGGTAAACGTTAACATTTATTTGGACCCACTTATCAACATCTAGTTATATCAGAATTCACTAGAATGTTCGCGCCCAAAAATTATCGCTTCACAACAGACCGTTTGCAAATTGTAGGTACTCTATACATACTTTCCCATAAGAAATAGCAGACTAGCAAGTTAGTCCTATTTTCATAGTACAAGCGCTTAGCTTAGTTTGAAAATAGTAAGAATATTGATGTGACACGTATTCCGTGTTCACATCTCTATTTTTTAAAAAAAAAAAAAAAAAAATATAGCTTCGTCTCTGTGAGATATCTACAGTATACATTAATTGATTAATAATGTCTCTGTGACAAAAATCCAGCACTGTTCTGAAAGATTTGAACAAACTTAAAATATTCTGAATTATTTCGTTACATATTTTTACATTAATACTCTAAAATATTAGGTCCTTACATATGAAATTGGCGTTTTGCCGTACTGGCAAATTTGATCTCAAATATCTTTTCTTTTGTTAGGAATTCCAAATCCAAATTTATACAGCTATTTACTCATGTATTTGTGTTTTGAAAATTATAATTCATTTGTTTTTTCCTCAATTGTTTTTTTCTTTGCGTCACTCAGTTTACAAAATGAAAAACTTGAAATATCGCGTTATTTACGAGTACGAGTTCCACCGTGGCACCAGTGCTGCAGAAACGGCTCGAAGGATTAATTATGTGTATGGCGACGGTGCCGCAAAAGAAAACACGGTGCGTTTTTGGTTCCAACGTTTTCGTTCTGGAAATTTCGACCTGCAGAACAAGCCCCGTGGACGGCCGGAGACCAAAGTTGATAATGAAGAATTGAGGGCTATTGTGGAAGCGGATCCATCGCAAACCACATCCGAGTTAGCTGCAGGCTGCGGTGTTACTGATAAAACTGTTTTAATCCACTTGAAGCAAATTGGTAAGGTGAAAAA
>JADDOH010000124.1:0-130943 GCA_016648135.1 Agrypnia vestita | reverse complement strand
TTAACTCTTAAAAGACTGTGCTAAAAAAAAACTTTGGGGACGGTGGAGTAACACAGCGTTACCTGATTAAAAATCGGCATAGTTTTTAATATGTGATAAAACATACATATATACAATACAGATAAGACTTTTTAAAGGTCCGTTTATAAAATTATGTAAGGTAAATATACATATTTGCATTATTTTAGTAAATTATTATAAAATCATGGCAAATCGAATTTGCGTGCGCTTCCGCCGACGTTTCAATAGCAACTGAATACAACGACGCGGTCGCCTGCTCGCTTCAGTCGCATGCACTCCGTCTTTGTCTAGCACGTGTTACCCGACTCTATCGTACTCTTTCTATATTGTTTTTTCTTTCGCCGAAACCCAAGCAACCGCCATCTCTGTCATACATGAAATGTATGGTATTGTAGTGCTCTTTCTTACTCGATTTAACTGCGATGCACAATATACTGCTCTCTCTTACACACTGGCCGAAAATACGAGAGTAATGAATAAATATTTTTTAATTAAAAAATCCGTACATTCCTAACAGTTTAATTTAGTAATTTTGGTGTGAAAATGTCTATTCGATGATTACAAAAAATGTGACGTTTTAGTTTTCGTAAATAAGGTAGATATTTCATATTTTGTATGACAGGTAGACCTACGTTACATCACCGACACACAGGAGTTAATTGGTACTAACCATATTTAAAATGTTTATTCTGGGGCCTCCTTGCGTCTGGCTCATTGAATTATTATTATTTCCACGATTTAACTGTATACATTATGTAAACTATTGCTTTTTCCGATCACTGCAGACCTGTGTTAACCATAGCTTGATCAGGTATTGTTAAATTCATTTTTGATATATTAAATAACATTATACAAAAAAGACACATTATACAAAAACACTTCAATATTACAAATACATAAAGAGACATTCATTCAACAAAATATAAATATACCACAAACTCATAATTCTCACATTCATATCCAAAGAGCGCAAATAATCGGATGTTTTAACATTCCCAAATACAAAAAAACAGTCACACAACACCATTACACTTATCTAAGTGTTAAATTATTTAATAATTTACCAATGAATATCAGAACCGAATAACGATATACAAAATTCAAGAAATACATAAAATAGATAGAATAATACATAATTGAAACAAAAAAAGTAAGAATTTAAAAAATAACTGTACTCCGAAAATAATTTGTATACTTGATTCACTAATATTTATTTAATGATGTTTATATTTCTCTGCACTGTTCCATTTATTGACGGATACATACTTATCATTCATGCTCTAAAATTATGCGTCATGTATTCTTGTCCCCAAATACAAGTTTTAACTTTTTTGGGGACAGTTAAACACTGTAATATGCATAAAAAAATGTAACATAATTTCATAACAATTAGGACTCATGATAAACCTGTATGAAAAATAGTTTCTAATTATTTTATGATACATCGTCCACAGAAAGGAAACTGTAAATGATGAAGGTGAACTGGTGAACTCTAAAACGGTGAATAATTACTGTTTGCGGGTGTGTGTTATATTATAATATTTGTATTAAATACTACCGGCATTTAAAGCAGGCCAGTGGAAGGTGACAGGGTTGACGGTACGGATTTATTGAAATAAGCACTTACAGTTTTGCATAATTGCCCAAGATTATTTCGTATTAAGAATCTTCTCAATATATTTCTTATATATGACGACTTATAATTTAACAGCTAGGAATTGTCACAAGTTACAAGTCAAAATTTAGAGAGAATCAAATCAATCAAAAATATACGAAACATGTGCACTAGTCGAAGAAAGGGAGCGGAATCGGGCTTGCTATGTAGCGTCACTTTCCGTCAAGAGTTTTCCATAAATATCAACCATGTGGAGTTACCAGGCGTCCGAAATAGACGGACCCGATAAAAAACTTCACTGGATCGTCTTTCCTTACTGAAGATTCTTTTAAAATAGGGAAGGGAAGGACTTTAAGATCATAACCGGGGAGTTTAATCTTCAGTAATGAGGAATTCGATCAGAGCAAGAGATGCATCTACTAAGGAATACATTCATTAATCCACTTAACAAGTTGTACTGCCAGCCACATATTGTATGCTATAGTCTCCTCGATGGCACTAAGGAGAAGATAAAATGCGGGATTGTATTAGGAGTGTATTGAATATTAGAGGAGGTATGAAAAGAAAGATAAAGGAGTAAACCTGGAATTAGTAAAATATAATGAATGTAGACTACGGTAGATATGTGATCTTTAAGTTTCAGGAAATTTAATTTGTTAGTGTGAGGAATGAACAAATTAGAAGTGAATGCAACGCTGATAGAATAATGAAAGTATGGTTGAGTTAGTTTGGATGAGAATAAATGAGAGAAAATATGGTTTAGAAAATTTATAAGGCAAGTGTTAAAAGCAGCAGGAACACAGGATATCCACGAAAGACATGGCACAATAAGATAAACCAAATATTGGAGAGTGGCCCCGTTAAACGCTTCAACAGTCGAAGAGCTTGCATGAGAATTCTGTACGAGTGTGGTCGAGGCAAAAATGTTATGCCAGGATTGAAGACTGTCTTCTCCCCCCTCTGCCTACCCCTGCGGAGAAACAACGTCATGTTGTTGTTACATTGGCGATCAAATGAAATGGACACACACTATTATGCCCGTTATCATTATTTAGGGATACAAATCACTAATGTTAAATAAATATAGAAACAAAAATCTACAAATTACATTATTACAAAATGAAAATATTTTAATTTCAGTTTCGTACATCAAAAATAGTTGCCAAAGTTGAAATCTCATAAAAGAGAATCCGATCTGTAAGAAGTGATTCCTCTGATCTCATATTTGAGATTCCTGCCTTGGAAGGGTTTAAAAAAGTTTTGTAAAAAATTACGAATTCCCCATGGATGATGTTAGTGACAGGCATTTTTGGTTTTATTTTCAATTCAGATTATTCCATATGGTTTCGTTCTTCATGTAAACGCTAAGCGCACAAAATAAAATAATGATTCTGTTAAAAACCCGGATAATTAATTTGAAAAGCTACTAATTTTCAAGAGCCAGGACACGAAAGGTGCCTTTGTAAACAACTTCAAAAGCCACAAAGATAAATTGTTAAAAATGTTTACAGCAAAATTAACGTTATCTTTATGGCGAAGCTCACTTATTGTGGTGGTTTACAGATAATCCAATTAATCCCCCGCTGTTTGGACTTGGAAATTTGTGTGCATAAATGTACTGCTGACTTCAAAATCTATAGTATGGCTTCCTGTATAAAATAAAATAAAGGGAGTTATTACATTTTTTGTTTGCATTGCTGATCAGCTGATTGTTTGTAGTAGTACTTTTAATCAATACGAAAATGATACAGTAGCAATCTCGCATTTTTAAAATAACATGAATTGAAATAAAACTTTATTTATCGGTGTATTTCTTATTAAATGTTAAAACATTTTCAAAAGACATCCTTTCACTGTCAATAATGGATTTCAAGTAAAATAAGAACAGTTACAGATAGTAATTTAGCTATAATAACTATAACTTTGTGATTTATACTGTGCTTACTTATAAATGCAATATTTTGTATAATGAGCAACAAAGGCTACCTACTTCAGAACAAGTATTTCTTTATATCCAGCGAGGTAGCTAGTGGCTGAGAGACTTTCTAAATATATTTAATTTATGTATATATTATTTATTTATTCTAAATGATGTTTTACATAATAGAAGATAAAGGTAAGTTGCTTACTAGATTAGTCTGTTCTAAAGCAACTAAATATATACACAATATAAATTATGTATACACTATGTGTACATATTAAGCACTTACTTACTTACCATCACGCCGTTTCCCGTGGGGGTAGGCAGAGAGCACCACATCTTCTGTCCTGACATACAACTCTCGCCTCATCTACATTCATACATCTTCGCATGCAAGCTCGACGGTTGTTCAGGCCTCTAACAGGACCATTTTCCAGTATCTGGTTAATCTGGTCATGCCACTTCCGTGCGTCTTTCATGGTCGCCCTCTCTTTCTGGCACCGTCAACACTTGCATTATATATCTTTCTTACCATTCTTTCCTCATTCATTATCAAATATTACAAAGAAGACTATATTGAATTTAAGAACAGTGCCCAGATATAAATTGTGTCCAGCGATTTTATGCGAAATAAATAAATGTTTAAATTATTTTAATGTTCCATTTCCCTTTCACAGCCAGCCACGTCCAGTGAAAATATTTTAATTAAATTTATTTGAGTTAAATATTAAAAATTAGATTTAGTTGAATTAACGAGGATGTACCTCGCGTACTGATGACGCCATTTGCCGGATCATATCTGATTGTTTTGCGGAAATACGCCTTTATGAAACTTTACCGATTAATCGGACCTCGTTTTGCCGTAATCTGTTGAACGGCATTGTTCACGAACTCGGTTAACCGAAACGCCATCAATTCCAATTAACTGCACCGCAGACTCGATAACGCGATGATGGCAATGTACAGTCCCCGGCTATAACGCCGGGCGGAATTTCTTGAACGTCGTTATATTGAAAATAAATCCATTTATCTACATACATTGGCGAACAATTCCGCTTAATTGAAAATAATCGTTCATCCCAGCCGAGAATTCTTGTATTCAAATAATTATTTCACAAATTTCACCATTATTATAACATAGATTATGGGAAGAAAATAGGTTGATGTAGGTATTGGTTTATGTAGGTTGGATATTTTTGTTTACTATTTTGTTTAATACATTTGATATAAACATTTTAATATTCATAAATAATATGATGTGATTTACTCCTTCCATAACCACAGCGTTTTATGGAGCGTAATACGATTTTATTGTATGAATGATCTTTATATTTCAATAAATTTTGTACCATGATATGTATTTAAAAAAAAGGTTTCGATGTACTTTCACAAAATTGAATTTAAGTTACATTAATTAGTAGTTATTATATCCTAGAATTATATAAACGAAATCAAATAATAATTTTATACAAAGATTTTTTATACATTAAATTTATTTTTTATAATTTTTTATTTAAATATTTTTTTATTGACAATATTTTTGACCAATGTGCAAGTGTTGATGCAGAGTATTACTGAATAGAGAATTAAAAATGTACTGGCCGTGAGTTGTAACTGTGAAAAAATAGAATTAAACGTGCTAGCTTAGCGTCTTGGTAGTGTTAGTGATGGACATTGTTAACACAGAGAATTATACATTTTCATAATGATTTATCATAAAAATTCGTAAAATAAATGAGTCGCTAATATTAAGTCGTCGTAGCGTTAGTATGGTAATGTGCAAAATATTTGTTCTATTATATATATTGTTAATGAAAAATCGCGTCCTATCGTGGTTTTGCAATATCAAAACATAGTTTAATCACATTATATTTAAAAAAAATTGGTAGAATCAATTTAAATTATAAAAACCAATAAAAAGCAATAGCGATTTCGTTTTGTTGGCTATTCAAATTTCTAAAAATATATACTGAGGTAGGTAAAAGGTAGTTGTAAATCACACGTTTAGTTCGTTATATCTTTTATTATGAGATTTCAAAATAAAATTTATCTATTATATTCAAATAAATATCGCAAAACAATTAAATTTGTACCCATCCGGTGTTAAAAATATTATATAATAATTTCAATCATGCTGACTTTTTCTAAGCGAAGAATATCACAATGGAGTGAAAAGAAATAAATTAACGAATGTAATAAAATATATAATATAACGCAAATTGTGCAATTTTTAAACGTACTGGGCACTAATGACATAATTAAAAGCATCAGACGAAGATCGCTTCCATTTAAGTTATACACCTCATAAATTACACGGTAGATGGAGCATTCTGTCATGCAATGATTAAAAAAAGGAAGCATGAGATTTGATCAAAAAAGGCGAGAAAGTCCAAAAATATTGATTAATTCATCAAAATTAATTACCTATATCCCTTTCAAAGAAGTCGCCATTAGATTGGGCTAGTGATTCTTCTAATTTTCGAAGCACTTCTGGAATGATTTTTAGCTAATATATAGTTTTCTTTTCATGTTTTTTTTATTTTTATTTATTTCTTAAGTTGGTTAATATTACAGTTTGTATATAAACTAGTATTTAACATTTTATATTCTTAAATCTATTACTAATATAGATCCATAATAATCTGTATATTTACATTTACATCTAATCTAATCTATGGTACAATCTATAATTAATAATACATCTTACACTCTACAATTCTATATTATTTTTACAATAATTATAGCATTTGTTTTCAAATTTATTCATCTTATTTATACTCTTCATGTATTCTGGCATCTCATCGTATATTTTTACACCTCTGTACATTAGACAATTCTGTGTATATACTTTTTTCTTATATGTTTCTAATCTTATTCTATTCCTATTTCTGGTGTTGTATGTATGTAAATCACTATTTGCAATAATTTTGTTCAAAAAATATTTTGACATTTTGTTATTGAAAATTTTATGAGAACGTTATAAAAAAGTATTTTTTTAATTTCCATCCAATTGAGTGCTTTTCTCATTTCTTCAATTCTGGTGTATTTAATTTTTTTTTAACATGATCATCATTGCCTGTTTTTTCAACTTCGATAATAGTCAGAACTTGAAGGGGGCCATGTCTGGCGAATACGAAGGGTGAATCACAGTGGTGTTGTTTTGGTTTTGAAACTTATATTTAATTTTTTTCCATACAGCCGCCTGCAACGACTAGCAGCATGCAATCAGCGATAGCCGATTGATTAATTACTAGTACACATTTAAAACAGTATCTAATTTTATTTTTCCTGTATAAAAAAAGAAAATGAATCTTTAAGAATAAAATTCAATCTCCATAAATAACACATTATTAATATGATCACAATTATATTATGAAAACTAAATCAGCAGAACAAAATATAAAATAAAAAGAAAATCAGCAACCAGAGCATAATAAATTTTTTATCTATTTAATGTTGCTACTCATTACTCGGAAAACAGCCATCATAATGTCTGATTGGCGAGTTGAATGATATAATATCACGCATGAAATATCATATCATGCAATGAAAATATTTCATTGCATGTTGTGATATTCCATGCATCCTAAAATTTCACTGCCTGACGCGCATATTTTTATCAAATCACGTGTATTGCAAAAAGTCAATAAATTTGATTGATATGTTGATTAATCGTTAAACAGTTATTTTATCACTGAGTGTTTATCAAAATGAGTAAAACGCTTAATTTACCGGATCGGATTTGCGTGGAGCCGCCCATACACACCCTCCGCAGTTTTAATATTTTTCCCGTTCCCATTTTTCCCGCCAATTGACATCTCAAATTTGCATGGCATTACAATTTCACACCGCAATAATTTTTAAATTGGAATGCCGGTGTCTTTGGTCACATTTTTCCGAGCGGCGCTCGTTCCGAGTGCATTCGTAATTCGAATGTGGCGGTAAAAAGATTACCTAACTCAATTTCGGCGGGAAAGAATGAGGGAAATCACGTCTGGCGCGACCGCCCCCCGGTAATGGCCGAAATTAGATCACGCGCCGAAAAATGAGCGCCGAACGTGCCATCGGGCTAACTGCAGAGAATAAAAAGAATTGATAGTTTGGTTACGTGATGGCCGGCCATCTTGGACGAGCGGCCATTCCCCGCCATCAGATATGAGCGACGCCCCGCGAAGTGCTGGAAGTCGGACTTTAGAGCGCGGGATTTGACGGGTACGTGCTTCAACTTTTCTCGGCGGAAGCAAAATGAAAACAAACACTGCGGTGTGGTAACCTTAGTTTTCTGCCACCATTTTTTATAAATTGACTGGGTTTTGTCCGAGATTTTTATCTAGATTTAATCTTATATTTCACCTTCCTGCAATATTCACTTCTAGAAAATTGATAAAATACATCTAAGTTTCTCAGATTTATAAACTATTAGTTAAAAAATTCTATTTGATGATTGCCTGACCTACCGCAACATAAAAAAATCTAAATGATATTCAAATTTTTTTCTTGTGGATTGCCCTAGATTTGAAAACATGATTAATAGTCAAATACATCAAAAGTGTTGATGATGATGAGAGGAGACATCCGCAGAAGGTGCAAGACCAGATCAAATAACCACGCTTCCAGCTGCTGTCATGAATCCAGCGAGCTGATTCGTCTGGGCTCGCTGAACATTTTCATATTCACTTGATTTTTACTCCCTTTCTTATAATTCTAGCGTCGAAAAAACTTTGGATAGATTTTTAAACCTTTTCCCATGATTCGATCGAGCTGAAACTTTGCAGGCAAACTCGTGACGATATTTAAAATTATCTCACAAATTTTCGTTTAAAAAATGTAATAATTTTAGTATAATTTTGGATTTTACGAAATTTTAATGTTTTTTTTTTCAAATTGAAATCCAGGCAAATGAGTAATGAGACCGACGCGTGCAGTAGGCGCAAAACCTGTTTCAATGAGAAAGGGAGTGTAATTAAAACTTGGTTTTTATGGGTTAGTTTTTTAAAATACCTTTTTGTCCTTAAAATTATTATAATCACTGTTTTTTAGATGACAAAGGAGGGTAATGTGGTTATCAGCCTATGTACGTATGTTTGTTTGTTTGTAGCGTTCTACAGACCAAACGCGTTTACAAATTTTGATGAAATGGTTTTTACGTCAATCGATTCGTTTAAATCTTGCAAGTGTCATTAAATATAATACATTCCAGTAATCAAAATTCAATACAGCGACAGTCAGACGCCATATTGTGAAAAATAAATAAATTAACGTTGACGAACTATGATAAGTGGGGTATCATTGAATAGGTATTTGAAAATATTTTTTTTAGTTTTTCATATCATTTTTCATTTTGAATGACCATTTAGGATCTAAAACGAATTAAAATTGGGTAGCAACCAGTCTCACATAAATTTTCAATATTATCTACTAAAATCTAGATCAACTCAAATCTTTCCAATAATGGGTCCCGACTGTTAATGTCGCTTTGTTCCGCATTAGAATTTTTTTTTTTTTTATGTGTAAAGATCATTTAAGTATTTATCAATGGTGTAGTTATTCAATATTGCTTAACAGAATTCAAGACTTCTGGATTTGTGATTTCTTTTCAGATTTTATTTAAAGTTTACTTTGTACGCAGTTGAAGTTTTTGTTTTTTGTAATTAACTTTTTTTATTTGATAACTGGCATTGTTATTTAATTACTTTAAAGTACTTTAATAGATATTCTAAGTAAGTGAAGCTCGAAAAGCTAAAACCAAATCATGTTAACGTGAGTAGTGCTCAGATGGGTTCACTCGGACCAAACTTTCATTATTCTAATTGCTTCTAATAGCCCAACAGCCCTGTAAATCAGTTTATGTCTGTGGTTTCGACTAATTCATGAGCAAAGGTGGTTGTTGACGGAATTTAAGCGTAATTTAGGTCAATTTACATTAATTTGTTACTAAATTTATACTTGGGAAGTAGTAAAACATTTCCGCTCTAATTTATTATCTTTAACAGGTTCCGGCAGAGAACCGGCTATTTTGAATCACAGGCTTTATCTGTTAATACGGTGGTGGAGAACAGAGCGAAAACCTTTAAAAATATTTTCAAATGTTAATAACCATTTATAATTACGTATAATCTGTTATATATATAACCTGTTTCCTTGCTGAGCCCTGTTGGTATCACGTGTAGGCAAATTTATGAGGAAATAGAAACGAAAAAAAATAATGAATTTTTTTTCTTTATAATTTAATTATAACATAAACAAACAAGTTAACTTCTACGAACAGAAATTTCGAAATCGAAAAAATGTTGAAATGATCAATGTGTAGGTAGTTATTCTTTGAAACACGTTTCAGAATACTTCTTACAGCATAAATAATGTATTAAATTCTAGTTTCTGCCTGTACTTCTCAATTGTTTGTTTATTTACTCCCGATTCGTTATATTTTTTCATAATCTTGGAAATTTCATTGAAAATTCAACTAAGTACTTTAAATAGCCCAAAAAATAAATGAAGAAGACTAAACTATATTAATTCAGTTTCTTGCGAAGGAATCCGCATTAATTGTATACTTAAAATATCAATTTAAGATTCATTGTATTTTTAAATTGTGCACGATACCTAAAATTTTATAACAAAACAATAAAGCATAATAAATAGTATTGAAATGTAAAGGAGAAAAATTTATATGTTTCCGCGTCTTTTTTTTAACTTTTATTTTTTACTGGGTACCTACTTGTAATACCTGTTCTGTATCAAGTGCTTAAATTTCTGATATGAGTTAAACTAGTTTTCAATTTGCACAATTTCGTGATAATATATTGAGTTTTTTGGAGTTATCTTTAGCGCGTTGAGGGTAACTTTTTTATTGTAATAAAAGTCATTATAGCAAAAATACGTGTAGCGTAATGCAAGACCACGAAACGCGCGCACATCCATTAAGCTGTCAAAAATTTATTCACTTGAAATTAGTGTTCCAGAAATATAAATTATATATTGTCGACTATATGACGAATGATTGGTTATTGGATCGAAAATTAGAATTTTTTATTGAATTTCGATTTTAGATGTGTATGTTATTGTCGATGTTTTTTCAAAAATATTCGTTTATAAAACAAAAAACATATTCATATTTATTCGACGTTCAAAGCGGCTGTTAAAGTTGTATGGTTTTGAAACTTTTTGAATACGGAACCGATACGTTATTGTCGATGTTTTTTTTCAAAAACGACGTTTTTGTCATATATATTCGTTTTCAAAACAAAAAACACATTTATATATTCGATGTTCAATGCGGCTGTTAAAGTTGTATGGTTTCGAAACTTTTGAATACGGAACCGAAAATCGGTTTGGACTTTTGGATTCGTCGCAACATATATCATTAAACCGTCACGAGGCTGATTCGAAGACATTTATCTCTTGTATTAGCTATCACAAACCAATAGCTTTTACATTTGTACCACTTCAAAAAAAATGAATGTTTTAATTTAACTATGTACATTAATGTATTATCAAATATATTTATCATCTTCCTAGAAATCGTATTGTTGTATTTATATACATTTTAAACCAATATATAAATATCAATTATAAAAATCACGCCAAAAAACTATAACTTCTACCGCACGTTCATGAGTACACACTCCTCTTTTTTTTTAATTATCTTGGAAATAATAAATTAATGTTAAAAATTAAAATGACCTTGCATATTTATGACATTGGCAAAGGGTGACTTAGAGTTGTTGTTTGAATCAACAATTTCTCAGTACAATTACTTTTAACAAAATGTACAGAAAATTGAAAATATAATTTATTTATTACTGGAATTGAACTGACACCAATGATTTAATGTGAGGTTTTCAAAACAGGCCAAAAGACTAGCGGAGAATCTCTTCTTGAAAATTATTGTATTATTGTAATGTTTTTTCCCTTAGGTGTGGTTAAGAACCTTGATGTTCGAAATTGAAACGAAGTTCTTGTCATGGCTTTCAGATATTTATTGGTTTATAATTATTACGAGTGACATCGAGAGAGCGAAATCTTATAAATTTCACTCTCTCGTTTTTCCATGCCGTCTGTCACTCTCATTCATCAGACAGACGTCCCTCGAATACGTTACAATTGCATACCTACATACGTGGATATTAAAAAATAAATGTTATCTTATAACATTTTTAATATTGAATGTTATACAATTTTCTGATATAAAACAAACCAACCATATACACCTAATTCTTTTTATCCATTATACTAGCCATAGTTGAGAAATATTGAATTTCGTAAATAACATATATATGGAAAAACATTTTTTTTATTTATTTGTGCATTATCTATAAATAATTTAAAGTTTATTTTAAAAATAAAATATCATATCCATAGCATGGCGCATATTATGTAATTATTTAACAATTTTATTTGTTAAAATTGACTTTGATTAATAGTTTAACATTAAAAGTATTCCATGTAACCATTTGATCGATAACGTGATTAATGGGAAAAGCATCCAAATAGTGGGCCGAGGATATTTTTTTAACCATTAAATGTGGTGATCCGATTTGGATTGATTGCGAAAAAAGTGCGATAATTTTTTTGCTACATATCAAAACTTATTTATGGACGTGATTAAGCTAAGGACTAAAAATAGATGACATGTTTTGACTGTATGTATTACTTGCCATTCGTGTTTGAACAGAATTGTCAATTAGAAACCTTAATTAATTCTTAAAATTATATAACACTTTAAATATAAATACAAGTTGTTGAATGTAAAATATTTAGATTTATAATGCCCTTATAAGGCGAAATGCATCTTCATCAGAAAATTAAAAAAGTAGAACTTAAAAAATGTTTTTATTTCCATATGAGTTCTAAAAACTTACCTCTGAAACAATAAATGTATGTTTGCTACAAATCTGACGAAATTGTTAATATGAAAAAAATTTAAGCTGCATTTATAATGGATGTAATTATAATCTTCTAAATATAGCTTTTTTCTTTGTACCTTTGTGTAATATTTTTGGACTATTTTTTTATTTCACCCAAAAATGGTCAAAAACTGAGAATATAAGCCTTTCTCAAAATATTATTTGATGTTATGAACCTTTACAAAACTAGAATTAATAATTCGTGATTCGATAGACGAAGAAAAAATTGGAAATCCGATTTGGGAAAAAAATTAAGCCGAACGGCTGGGATCGAAATTGCAAGCAATTGTGGCCATAAAAAGCAAATTGCGTTTTATGCTCACGCTCGCTTTTAGGCTGCAAGACAGATTGGTAGATTATAAGCTTGTTCAAGATCAGATTTTATTGGAAGAGGACGCAAGTAATTCTGCCTCGCTTTCTTTGATACAAATAGGTTTTACTTGGCCGCCGTGGATGTAATCATTTTCACATAAAAATAGATTTATGTTTCTATTAATTCTGATAATTGAAAAAAAAGAAAAAATCCAGAACTATCTATGTCTTTATATTAATTTGGCTGCTTAATAGTCTAGAAATTAAAGAATTTTGAAAAAAAGTGTCTATAGATAATATTTTCATTGTGAGACCATATCTGAGATAGGGATTATTTAATAATTTATTAATAAAAAGCATACAGAACATGCATACAAATATTATATAAATATAATAATTTCGTTATCTGTCTGTCGGTATGTAGCGTCCGTAACTATAATTACAACTATAGACAATTAGTGTGTGACACTTTTTATCTAAAGTTGTAATTAATCTGGCAATCAGAGCGCGGCTCAAGTCACACCCAAGGGTCAAAATTACACGGTCGTGATATTTTTATATTATTATATTTAGTTTTAGGTATAAGTGATTGAAGTAAATTAAAAAAAATGGTTTTCTATTCGTGAATTTTCAAGTTCAAAATCCTTAAATTATTATGTCTCGGGATTTACCACGGGTGTACGACTAGCTCCCATATATTAAAAAGCGATCGTCCAGCAGAGTGAGCAAATTTCACAATTTTTTCTAATATTTCCTCTTGCCTTTTTTGTCACATTTTTGTATAGAAATAACTGATTTTTAAATAAATTCATCAATTAATATATATTTGAAATAAGGGTGTCTTATTAAAATTTCACAAAATAAATTATATAATTCGTGAATAAATTACCAAACCTACGATGTTTTAAAAATTAACAAAATTGCTCCACTTTTTGGGCCTTTCATGACTGAATGGCCGCATGAGATGTATTTTTTTTTTCAAAAATATTATTACAAAATAAACAAAAAGTACTATTTCGTATCGGAATTATTTCAAAACCTGTAAGCTTGTTTAATTTCATTTTATGTTATAAAAATACTGTTTTTAAAAATATATAAATTTTTGAGTTGTGTTTACAAATTTTTTACACGGTTGACAACTTTTTAACTTCAATAGTAAAAAATAGATTTTATAATTATAAAATAAAAACAAAAAAATATATAAATCTTTGTCGATATTCCTGATTTTAGGTATTTAATCAAGACGTAACGTATTTATGACACTATACGCAGTATTGATTAAATAGCTAAAATCTGAAATTAATAATATGTTTAAATTTTTTTTAGTATTAATTTTAAAAAAATAACGTCTATTTCTTTAATTAATTCAAGAAAAAATTTATCAACTATAATGCTCCAAAAAACTGTTATAAATTCTGGTACTGGTCTAATCAACCTCTTATAAAATAATATAAATGTTGCAATTTCTTAGAAATCTTTGCTTAATATTAGTAGGAAAATTGGTACAAATATAGACTTATTTATAAAACATTGTTTATATAATAAGTATAAATAAAAAATGTTAATAATAAACATTTATGTTGTTATTTTAGAACTTATTTATTTTATTATAAAATTATAGTTATATGACATTTAAAATTACAATCTTAAATGATTAACAAAGCGCAATTGGTAATTAATGATTCAAAAAAATTATATTCATGACACAGTTATCCAGTTCATATTATTATTTGTAATGAAAACCCATTTAACTATTTTTAATTTATAATATAACTAGCTGTTCGTACAGATTTGCATCGAAAATATATCCGGGGGAGAGGAAGGGGTAAAATAATAGGGGGAAATGTCACCAATATTACCCGTTTCCAAATTTTGAGTCCGATCGGTCGAATGGTACAGATTTGCATCGAAAATATGTCAGGGGGTGGGGAAGAGGTAAAAGAATAGGGGAAAAATGTCCGCCGAGTTCCAAAGCATAAGTATCCAAAATTTGAATCGGACAAACAGTGTGGATTTGTATAGAGAACAGACAGACAGACAGACAGACAGACAGACAGACAGACAGACAGACAGACAGACAGACAGACAGACAGACAGATAGACAGATAGACAGACAGACAGACAGACAGACAAATAAATAGACAATGTTGAAACGATTAGTATATATATTCCATATTTTATGTTTTCGTTATTTTATACTTCCTTGTAACAAATTGTTTATTTTACTTGCAAACTTTGCCCGTCTCAAAATATAATATTTTAAGCGAAAAAAGATTGCACGGTTATAAATTTGTAAAAAAAAAAATATCTTGCAAAGCGAATTCGCCTCACTATAAAAGTGTTTTCAGCAAAGACAGTGAATAATTGTCAAGTGATTTCAACTGATTTTAATATCGCGATTAAAGAGTGAATAAGAGCGAGGTAATAATTTCTAGTGTACTAACAGTAAAAGTGTCTAGACTTTTATTTTCAATGTAACGTTGTTCCGGCCTTTTCCAGCGATATTAATTGAAGCGTTTTCCGGATAAAAGTGTAATCTAATACTTAGATTTTATTTTACTTTAGTAAAAGTGTTATTTAATATAATGCGAATGATAATTATTTTATAAAAGAGGCATATCACAAATTTCAAGTGTTCGGGATATAAAAGCCATAATTTTTTATTTAATTTGTGCATTTTTAATCTAAATATAATAATTTCGTTGTCGTTGTTTGTCTATCTGTCTATCTGTCTGTCCATAACTTCGTGTAACGTCCGTTCATTTTGTTCTAATTATATTATTAATTAAACGGCTGGATGTGCTTGAACCCCGTGCGAGCGAACCCGAAGGCCGCAACCTAGCGAAGTTACCATCACCGCGTGTGCGTGACCTGTCAAAATACATTACAAAGAAGCAAAAACGCGAGCCAATGTTCCATCAATTTTGACGGGTTACAGCTTGTCTGAATCAATAAGCTTGGATAAAATAAATTTCACAAAATTACTTCAACATTGTCTGTCTTTATCGCTCACAGATTACTGTAGTAAAACATTTTTAGCTTATGGGAAGCTTTTTATCTTATCTTTTATTTATTTTATACAAATTATACAGGATTGAATAAATTAGAAATTTTGGAAATAAGAAAAAGTGTTTATAGTAAATTGAATATTATAAATAACCAGATTATTTTCCAAATATATTTTTTTTATACTTTGATTGTCTATACTTCGATTTTTGAATTTAATTTGTTAGTATACAATTGTATCCTGACAAAGGGGCCATGGGCTCTGAAACATGTTGATATTTTTCAATAAAAAGCTGTGAAAACTAAGTTTATTTTTATTAATTATATTAAAAATATCACCACAAAATTATTTTCCTATTTTTGAAGAAGAACTTATTAATTTTTTTGGATAATGCTTCCTTTGCTTTTATCCTCCACATATAATGATTGACGAAATGGAGGGACAGAGTGATACTCACCATTATCCTGCGGGTATACCACCATAATCCCCGATTGTACGTACCCTTTTAATAATTAAATTATAACCCGCACATAAATATAAAAATACGAACAATGCTTTATTTTACGTGAAAAGATTACTGAAAGTATTTGAACAGTTATCTCTTTATTTTCAAATTTGTTATTTTCCGTTATGCGGGAATTTGGTGACTTTGAAATTTAAAAGCAGTTCGAGTCTATATTCTCGCATGATATACTCGCGAACCACCTTCATCCCTAAAGATAGATGTGTTGGGAATCTTTATGATCAAGTGCTATGTTAATTAACGTTAACCACTGGACGTAATAATGTATACCTTTTTTACAACTGAATAAAAATTAACAAACAAACAAAAGTTATATTTCTTGGGCAAACATAAAAAGCACTGTACCTTATATATGGACTGTGATTTATGTTTTAACACAAACTAGAATTTACATCAATGACGGTTCTCTGTCAACGGATATAAAATCTAAAGTACATTTAATGCAGTGCCCACTAACTATATTAAAGAAAATAACCAGAAATTCAACAATACAAAAATATACATCCTAATGATTTAAAAACACTTGAAATTCATAAAAACCTGAACACAACAAACAACATCATCAATAATCAAATACAACCCTTCACATCACCCCTTCTCACAATATTCCTGCTCTCTCATCACCTAGACACCCCCTCCACTTCTACTGAATCCACATTCCATACATCAGACATCCACTCCGGCACACCACAGTCTCAACTCACTTGAAGAAGGAAACGGAGGTTTCCGAAACATGTAGTGTTTTAAAAATAAAATAGTGGACAAAACAAAGTTTTTGTTTTACTCATATAATTATTAAGTTAGCCCATAATTCAATCATTATAAAAGCATATTATGAATTTGATCAGAAGCTTGGAGCCAATGCAATTTTCACAGAGGAATTTTCAAATGACTTCATGTCGTCATTTATAAGAATTGTTTTTGTTTAAATAACACGGCGGCAGTGGATATGACACTGGCTTCTCACACCGAGGATTCCGAGTTCGATTCCCAGCGAGGTCACAATTTAATCCATGTGATTTATTCAAGCCTGGGTGTTTTGTGATGTATGTGGCTTCTGTAATTAGGCCTCCAAGCTCCTCTGTTGAAGGGTAAAAAGATAATAATAAATATAAAAATAATTAATAAATAAAAAATAATAATAATTACACTCGGATAACCGCCATTGCACCATTTCATTGCATTATATTTTTTTTACAAAGTAACTAAAGCAATGTAACTGTAAAAATCACATTTTCATGAAAATTATTAAATGTGGATTTACCATCATCTTGTGAAGGATTGCGATAAGCGACTAAGGATCAGAGAACTAATACTTCGGTCACTCATTTCTTGGGAAATCGTTTGCGCTTAATCGCCACCATGATATACGACATTCGCTGATATAACGTTTGATTTTTCACTTAATGGGCGGATGGTTAGCAGAGATAATAAAATAGTTATCGCTACAGTTACTACGGCTAATGTTACGACATTAGGTTCAGTCGACATAAGCCACGCGATGGTAAACGTGATTGCTAAACGGAATCGGGGGCAATTTCCCCTGATAGTGTAACATTCTCATATTTAAATCTGAATTGTGCATGTTCGTTAATTGTTATATAAAAAAAAACTTATTAACACTAATTATAATTATATGCTCGTGGGAGATACTGTCAAGTACTTTCCTCGAATCGATGAAGATACCTATGCAATTACTTGATTTGTTCAATTTAGTTTGTATGGTGGTGGATGTTTTGCGGTTGCGTCTTGTGTGCATATTCCCCAGTGAATCAGAATGGATTTTCATTTATTGTAGAATTGACTTTTGTGATTGAGTTTGGTTGCCTTTTTGACCGCTTATTCAAAGATTTTAGATATATTAGATAAATAGTGTATTACCTAATTCTTATTGTTTAATAAATTAGATTACATTACCTATATGATTGTAAGTGGTTACCCCTCACCCCATACAATACCCATAATTATTTTTGGTGAGGTATAAAATATAAAAAAAATTGAATTATTCATATTTGCTAACTATCATTGTAATAAAATAAAATATATGTGTTTCATTTATATCAATTAAATAAATAAAAATAAATAGTATTATTTTTTAATTTATTAATTTGTTTCTTAAGTTAAGTAAATATTACAATGTGTATCAAATAATATTTTACAATCTTAATTTATTACTACATTCTGTAGTAATAAATGTTGTTGGGAGATATTTACATTTATATTCTATAATCAATAATACTCTTATAAAATATAATTTCTAAATGTTCACATCTGAGGTACACAAAAATATGTGGCCAGTGAAAAATCAGGCAAATATTTTTGTCGATAAATGTCCAATCGAGAAAAATAAGATATCAAAATGGTAATATATAATGTGAATGATTGGAAAAATAGTGAATGGGAAAAAACGATCAATTTGTTATTTTTACATTTTAAAAACGTTTTGTGCCGAAAAAGAATGAAATATGATAAACCGAGTTTTCACTGAAAAATAAAAGATGGTGAAAATATGGAAAGTTTCGAGCGTTAAATCGAGGTTTCACTGAGTAATTCAAGATGATAAAAATGTGAGAAGTTTCTCAGGAGAAACTAAAATTTGGATTGCTAATTCTGTTTTCCTCGTGAGATATTTAAAAAGTTGCCCGCCAAAGGGGATAGTCGCGGAAAAAACTGAGCAAAAACGTAACAATCAAATCATATATGCCACACTCGAAAATAAATGCGAAATGCGGACACCAAAATTTTGATTTGAATTTCAAATGAAAGATTATAATATTATCAACGGGGGATTGGTTGAGTTATTAAAGCCAGTAAACAATACAGTGGTTGTCCTACCCTGTCGCGAACCACCCTGCGGTATTGCAGCGAGTTCTAATTTGCATTACACATATACCTTGATGAGAACGTTTGTTAACTTCAGCAGCTGGTTTCGCGATATGATATTGCTCTTGGCACATTGGTTTAAGTAATAACTACAAGTGCGCGCCAAGGAAATGTCCGCGATATTGGATCGGATCCAAGTCTTTTACTCAAGCCTGTCACACTGAACTCGTCCTCGCATCAAATAATACTTTATTTGGTACAAACATATTTTATTCTCTTTAAACATGATTTTTATTCTTCTCACAGCTTTTCGAGTGCATTTACTTTATGTACACTGGTGTATATTTTATTATTTGTTTATCAATAATACACGTCCTGGTTTTAGCTTTTGCATCATCTAAAAAACAAAGAAGCGCAACTATCTAAGTGCATCGTATCTAAGGAATAACATGACGAAAAATGAAATAATTTTAAAAATACAAATACAAGTCATTAGAAAATATAATAAGTAATACAATAAGTAAACAGTTGATACAAAATAAGAAATGATATAAAAATTTTAACATTTTTACGAGATAAATACAACAAATAATTGATCACAACTATTAAATATAAAATGAGTAGGTTTATTTTTCCCTAAACATATTATATAGTGCACGAGCATTAAATACATCAACAGAACTGTATTGATTCCCTAGACGATGTAGTACACATATTTTTGACGGGAATAGGACTTTAAAATCGATTATTCCATAATGCACATAGGTCATATTAACGCTTAAGGTGGATATCCTAATATTATTGAGAAAAATAAATAGATAATTACTTTTTAACCATAGTATCAGTTTCACAACTAATCCACAAAATATTGAGAAATCTGGTACAAAAACGAATTTTTTATTTATTTTTTATTTAAAAAAAAATCCTTGTTTACAATATATAGGTATTTAATAATAATTTAACAATAAAAATATAAGATAAGATTACACATTTTTTTTTGTTATATTTGTGGATTATGCCACTCTACTAAGCTACGCCTGTCCTAGAGTGGCGTTATAGAACACAATTATAATATTTTTTTTAATTCATCAATAAAATTTGTTTTCATAAGGTAATAATTATGTATCTACAATGTATCAAGTGCAATGTTAGTGATTGGGTGAGTCATAAGTCCTAGTGTAAATATGTGTAGAATATTGTTTAATGTAAACAGGGTTAAAGTTTTGTTTAAGATTATTTTTTATTTTCCTTAATTAATTAATTTATTAGTAAATTAAAATAATATAAATAAAAAAATAATAATATAATAAAACAAATAATATAATAAAATTGAAATAATATAATAAAAAAAAATAATCAAAATGATACAAAGTATAACGATCGCAAACAATTAAAGCAGTTTAAATCTAATACAATACACAAAATAGTACATAAATATAACCCTTTAATACCTAGATAAACTTTAAGTTCACCGAGATAACAAATAAATTGTAAGATTATTATTTTTTATCCAAAATAATATTTTTATATTTGGGTATTAACTTTTTTTTTAAATGTGAGACATAATTATTTTTGGCCTTGCTTGCTATGTACAAGACTTGTAATGTACCTCAATAGGATTTTAGTTATTCTGCTCTAGCTACTACCAGCTTTGTTGGTATCAAATACATCCCATTCCAACAAAGCTGGATGATGATAGCTTCAACATACTCCAAACAATGACGATTAAAGTTTCCAGGGTTTGCTGCGGTGTGGGGTTGGTAATATTACCAGTCTCATATAGGTTAAAAAAATTATTTCGCTGATCGATAATTCTAGACTGGCTGATTCACGCAGAAGCAGTACAAGACGGGGGAATATGGAAGCATCTTCTCAAGTCTTTGAGCACCCGACCCTACTAGGACAAAGGGATGAAGATGATGATGATGATGATGATGATGACCGGTAATATAATTTATGACCACCACAAATATAAGGCGAATATATTTAATACTGACAGTCAGCGCATATCAAGAGCGACTTAATTTCATACAAAGAATATCTGCCAACTGTGCATGCTCATTACCTAGTATTAAAAAACTATTAAGGGGAGTATTTTATAATGAATATAATTGTTTTTTGCAATGAAATAAGGTTTACGAACGGATATTTCTAGACGATACATGGAATGAAACGGACGACAAGAGATGGGCATCTAAATAATTAGAATTAAAATTATTTTGTGCAAAAATGTGTGATGTGTTTTTAGAAATTTTGTTAAATATGTTTTATTCTGAAAAAAATATTTTTTTCTTTGCAATGTAAAATATTCTGTATTGATTTTTTTAAAAATATTATTAAATTTGAGGTTATGTAGGTAGGTAAAAAGGCTTTAAAATGTATTTTTGTTTGACTGAAACATTCTGAAAACTGACAACTAATCCCGGACTAACAACATGGAGTTTCCAAGTGGTCGTGTATTTCGTGTAGTTATCGTTCCGCATTGGAATGACTGTCGAACAATGCCACGTTCCGGTCCGTTATGGAGCGGTGCCCGAAAAAAACTCGAAAAAACGTCTATCATTCCCGAAAACATTTCTGCGATGAAAAAACAGCCCGTTCGATTTTATAGCCATGCCGAGTTTTTACTGCCGCCGAATCTGAAGAACTGGAATTACAAAGCACCGAAATTTCTGTTCTCGCAAATTAAATTAAAACACAATTTCTAGTTAAGGCGATAAAACAACGCGTAAAGTTATCGACTAACGATTTATTTTAGCGCGAGAAATCTCAACTTTGCCTGTTCCACAATACAACCGATCATTTTTCATACTTTTATGTCGGAGCTCTTTGCGATATTCACGTCAATTTTTTTTTTATAAAAATTCCTGCTTTTTCAAACATCAGCAGCGAAGTAACCGCGCAATAGTAGCGTAATTGAATGCAATATTCAACATTTAATGTTTGAAATATAAAAATTAAAAAAACACAATGTTTTTTATGAGAGTTCAATATTTTATTAGTCTCTTACAGGACGATCGTTTCGGCTGTTTAGGCCATTATCAACTGATAAACATAGCTATTATTCTTGAGTTTATATACAAATATTTTGGAAAAATCATAATAATAATACAGAGGATACAGTTAATAGCTTTATTAATACATAAAATAGTTGGGTGTTTGCGTTTTTAAATTATTAAGATATGGTAATGGTTATTAAGATATGGTTAAAAAGGTAAACACCCAACTATTTTATGTACTTGTAAAGCTATTACCTGTATCCTCTGTATTATTATTACGATTTTTCCAAAATATTTGTATATAAACTCAAGAAGAATAGCTATCAGTTGATAATGGCCTAAACAGCCGAAACGATCGTCCTGTAAGAGACTAATAAAATATTGAACTCTCATAAAAAACATTGTGTTTTTTAAATTTTTATATTTAAAATAGTGGAGTTCTTTGCAATAAATAACGTCAGTGTTCAAAAAATTAAAACATTTAATGTTTGAATTTATTTTTCCTGTAATATTTTTTCTCATACAAAATAAAAGCCATTTTGAAATACATTTATTCATTAATGGGGTATTCTTTTGAAACGGGTAAAAAATATATTTTTGAATTTTTTCCTTCTATTATTCATTTTATTTTATTTATTTATTAATCAACGCCCTATTGGGCTTTTACAGTACAAGCAAATTAAAAGTATCTTATATTCCTAACATAAACACATTTAACAGTAAATTATTTAAAAAAATAATAAAATAAAATATATTTAAGATAAATAAATATAAAATGTAACAATATAAAATAAATGAACAATAGAAATGAAGGATATATAGGATATATATATAGATATATATATATATATATAATATATAATATTATAGAGATATATATTATATATATAAGATATATGATATATATTATGATGTTGATATATACACAAGCTAACAGTAATAATAAGAAACCCTTAACAAATTAATAATACAGTAAAATAAAGATAATTAAACCAATATACCAGATAAATAAGATACGAAGATAAAATAAACCAAAAAATTATTATAAAAGATAAAATCAAAAAATATTTAAAAGGGAAATGAACAATAGTTAGGACTCTTTTAAATAAATAAATACTTGTATATAATTCATGGGGAACAAAACATCAGTAAAAATGAAGTCCACTAAACTGTAAATAATTATATGAGCATAAGTAATTCCTTAATTCGGTTATGCTCCTACAACTCCTGAAAAATGTCTACGAATTCCAAAAAATTGTTTCCAAGGCTTGCCTGTTATTAGTGATGGTCAAATCATTATTTTAACCGGTTATTTTCTGTACAGTTATTTGGGATTTGTATCTGATTTTCTGATGATTGGCAACTAAGATCTAACTGTTGCATAGTGCCGATGGTTGCGTAAAATTAGTTGCCAGTCATCGACGCAATCAGATACAAATGTCAAAAAACGGTTTTTATGTCACCAGTTAAAATACCATCACAACCTTCTATATTCCTTCCTTAATTAGGCCTAGAAGAATTGTTAAAACATTTCAAAAGTTTAGTTACTTCGGTCGAAAAATAATTGGACCTGTGGGCCCGCGTTACGACTCAAGTTTTAGTCTCACGGACATTACAGTAAAAGGTATTCGTAGAAAGTAGCTGAACACCCGTGAAAGATCACGGAACATGAAATGGCTCACGTCTTTGCTAAGTCCTAGTATATAGTATATTTTTGACGGTCTACGAAAAGACAATGGTAGCAAAGTCGCTAGGGTGCCACGCCGTCATTCGCGCCCTACTTCCACCAGTGTAATTTCATTTTTTTAGCCGTGTGTTTGATAGAAATTAAGGATGTTACATACAGCCAGACAACTAAATTATTATGTTTGATGAGAACGCTTATAGTTATGGGTATCTACGCAATTATATGATAAACACGTATGCAGAAACTGCTTAGGAACTACTACTCTCTTATACTAGGTTAGTTAGTATAAATATTGTGATAAAATAGAAAAATTATTTTTTCATATTTAATAGTAAAATTAATTTTCATACAAGCCGTAATAAAATTTTTCAAGGTTGGTTCTAGAAGACGAAATTTTGAATGAACAAAATTTTAGAAAATACTTATCTGTAATGGCCAAAATAACAAGTTTATTAAATTCGAAGCGATTAGATATGAAGAAGAAAAAACGAGCGAGCATTATAGTAGTCGCATATGATGTGTAACATTTGACATCTCACAATTAAAAATATCTAATACCAATATTCTTATTAATTAGTAAATACAAGTAAAGAAAATATATGTGCATTTATTTATTATTGAATTTTGCCGTACTAGGTAGGTACCGTATATCTAAATAGGCATTATGTTTAGAAATGTGTTTGGTAAATTATATGTTTTTATTTATTTTCATAGATGGCGATAGTGTGCCACTACACATATTGTATGAAAACTTTGAGTAAATATTTAAAAATAATCTCAAAAGTTACAACAAATTTGAGAATCTAAGTGTTTACATTCATGTAAAAAAAATAAGTATTTATTGGATAGTTTCAAAGTTACAACATCCACACGCTTGACACCAACCTCGCAACATATATACAAAATGAGAAGGATCGGCTGGTAGTGTGCGTCTTCGCTGTGATGGCACTTGTTGGACATTGGTTTGTTTATAAATGATGATTTTTTTCCATCGCGTATATTACGTTGGTTAAAATATTCCCTGTTACGCATTTCACGAAATCACTGCTGCAGATTGCAGGAAAGCTAGAGGAAAGTTGTTACACATCAATAAATAAAGATGAGGATAGCTATTACATAGGTCTAATACTAAATTACAAATAGACTTCAATCCGAAGTTGTCACGAAGATAAAGCTCTTCCACGAAGCACGTGCGCCTGCGATAGCGCGGTCTCCGCGAATTCTGGGATCGATATCAAACGTCAGCTAAAACCCGCCCACTTCTCCCAAAATACAAGTTCGGAGATATCTCCGATCGGAAACGCAACAAGGAAAGAATTTTGATTAAAGTATTGAGTCGAGGATATTGCCTTCTGAATAAAGTACTTAGGCAAGGAGCCTCACAGAGAGCCGGAGAAAAGAGTTCAACATCCACCGGCTTTTATACGTGGAGAAACTGGCGAACTCCAACCGTCGATGTTTCTGAACAAATTCGATAAGGAAACTAAAGATGATAGAAGAATTTATTTAACCTTTCCTTTCCGGTGCTGTAAACTGAGTTGACACTGTCTCTTAACTATGTGAGTATGTCTTTAAATATACTAAATAAAAAAATTCGTATCTTATATAGGTGTTTCTCCGTAATATATTTATTGTCATATGCGACTGCACCACTTGTAATGTCTTGGTTCTTCAATAAAAGATGCTGGTGCAGTTTGATCTTTATTACGGGTAACATAGTACAGTTCGCTCAACAGTGATACAGCAAATCTTATACAATGTCTGTAGTGGTCATCTATTGATATGAAAAAGCGCTCTCCTGACTGGGGCGCGACCTTATAAACATTCGCTCTCCCGTTCGCACTCTGCCTCTTTCATGCATCGCGACATCTCTCAGATGTATTACATTTATAAATTCAATAAAATGAGTACTGTGAACGTATTTACCAAGAAAAACAAAAAAAAAACACGAGGAAACTGACATTAATTTGTCAATTTGTATGTATTATAGAGGGGATACGGACGGCGGATACATACAAGATGCGACAGGGATAGTGACGGTAGAAAAGCTTTTAAAGATAGGATTAGGAGATATAGTCAACGTTGGGGGATCTGACACTAAACTGGGATAATAATATTATAGAGGGGAAGTGGTGCGAGAAGCACAGTGCATGGTGCGTTGAACACAGAGTGCAGGGCGCCGGATGCCTTTAATCGGATCGTCGCTCTTTAGTAGAGCTGCGATGCTGACCAGATCAGAAATGTTTTACGGGTCTTTATGTCATTGTTTGTGATAAACAATGTTCTTATCTCATTTAAGCATTTTTTCACAATTTATATTCGATAAAAATATTCACTTATATAAATATCACACATTATTTTAATGATTTATTAAGTATAAAAATGTAAAATTATTATATTTATCTGACTTTAAAATCGAAAAATATGTTTTAATTTTAGCACCGTACGGGAAAGTTTAACAAATAAAAGTAAATTTTTCATGTCAAGAAACCACTCAGTTTATCCGATCAGTTTATATAGAAGGAATCGGCAATCAATTTGAATCATATCGAGACACTAATTCACTTTAATTCGCTATCTCTATCTAATAGAATAATAATAAAATCCGTAAAGATGCTATATAAAATTGTAAACGATTATCCTGATGTGCAAAATGTTCTTTGCAGAATTCAAATAGCTCTTCCCATTAGAATTACCACAGTTGGCAATATCTTTCATTTAAATTTATTCAATACGAATATTAATACTTCTCTCCAATATTGAAATTCAATAGAATGTAAATTATTCTTCATTCGCAAAGCAATAAATATATATTATAATCCGATATTCAAAAATAACATTTTATTGCTTATCTCAATATGATTATTGATGCATGTGTGATTCAATACATTTTTTACATTCAGAAAAATTAATTATTTGTTATTTTTGTTATGTTTGACGCCAATATTATTATGAGATACGAGCTAATTTTAAATATGAAAATTGTTTACATTTTTTTACATAGCGTACCCCAGAAAATAAGTCTTATTATTTTGTGTATACATTATTAAATATGTCAGACAAATATATTTATATGTATACGGATACTAAGAATTTGATTTGAAAAATTGATAGCTAGTGGGAAAATAAAAACGATTACGCCGAAATGTAGCTCTGTTAATTGGCAAAATTTGACTATACATTATTAAAAGTTCTTCAAAAGTATAATATATGCTAATATACCTGGCTCGAATTTGGAATTTTCGATTACTTTGTTGACCTTGAAATCCGTGCATTCTTTGGGGGTTTTGAGATGGTTAGGAGCAATTGCTTTTTCGGGTCGCCACCATCATGCGACGGAAAAGCTCCAAAGGCGTAGAATATTTGATGATTTATTATCTCGATAAAACAAGTAAAAAATTTACATGAGTATGATTTAATAGACAATCATAGACACTCTAAGGGCCAAAGCCTCTGGCCGCCGCCGGAGGTATGAGACAGACTAACATGCCCACATAGGAGATGGACCGCATTTTATATTATTTCTGAAAAAAGGATTTCTGTTTGTCCGAAGGTGTACGACTTGGTGCGCGTGTGCATGTAGCATAAGTCACGCCCGCTGGTGTCACCTGTGCCCGGCGCTCGAACTGCGGCTATACTATACACGTGTTGATGGTCTGTTCGGGCCCATGGCTGTGTATAGGGTAACTCCTACAACTCTATACGAGTACTTAGCGACAATTGTATAATATTGTTTGTATAGTTTACTCTCCTATTTGTAGCATAAATTTACATTTATGAATATACAATTTTTAAATCCTTTAAATTAAATTCATCGCTGGTCTCGATATCCTGTGGAAAAATCTTGGAAGTGAAAATTACCACACTTGTCATCATCCAATTGAACTGAAATTTTGCACTGACTTGATGTCGATGACAATGCATTCTTACATTCGGGATCACACATATACACAAAATTATTTAAATAATGGACCCTTTCGAATTTATCTCTTTATTTAAATTCTAGAAAACGAAAGGTCGTTTTCATTCTGTAAAATAATTTATTTTATAAGACTTGTTATTTTAAAAATCACTGAGGTATAATAAAAACGTTGTGTTTAAGGAAATTTTTTTTTATAATTAAACTATGAAAAAATATATTCTGTGACATGTGATGGGCCTAAAATATTTTTGTAATGTTACATCCTATATATAAGGGTCATAACGATGATAATCGCTGTCGCGTTCGTTGTTATTATAAAAAATAACATAATATAATAAACAAGCTGTAACCCGTCAAAAATGACGGTACTTTACATGGCGGTTCCTAAATAACAAGTGTTTACTTATTTATAGCCGGCACCCATGAAATAGTAAAAACGACTTTTATCAAAATATTTTTAACATTTTTTTTATATTTCCCCTGCCAACAGTTAATTATACATTTTTTTTGCGTCTTTGCTACGTCCTAAATGTCCTGTATTTTTGACAGCTCATGCAGATGCGGTGGTGGCAACATCGCTATCGTTGCCGCCTTCGAGCTTACTGGCCCGGTAGGGGTTCAACCCCGTTTTATTTGTTTTTCTTCGCCGTGAATTGGAACGACAGACAGAAAATAGACAGACAATGAATTTATTGCATTGGTTTCTGACACTTTATTATAAGAAAATAGTGTTTGTTGTCAAATATGCAAAACTGATCACGCCTTTGTTACACTATTTCACTGAACTGAGTTCAATCATTTTATTATGAGTATAAAGGTTTCTAAATTTTCTCAACTATTCCCTGGTATGGCTTCACATAACGATATTGAATTCCTATGTATGGAACACAATTTCAAGAATTTTGTTTCACCTTTTATTTTTCAATTTTTTTTTACATTTATGTTACGGTACAGGTATCTATTGTATATATATTTACCTGTCTTTGTTGTATTTCAATTAGATTTTATACATTGCTGAGGACTTTTTAAAAAATGTGTATATCCATATTACAGTACGAGGGAAATCCCTCTTATTGTAATATGGATAAATAATATGGAAAATACCCACCTTTATAAAATTTTGAGTGTAGATATCCTTGTAACTGTTTTATAAAGAGTTCCTTTCTTAGAACGTTGTTACTAATGAAATATCTGGGATTATGTAATAAAGTTAACAAATCATTTTATACAAACATCATATACATCTTTATTTAAATTAAATTTTAAAAATTTTAAAATATAATTATTAAATTAAATTAAATAAAAAATTAAAAAAATATTTTTTTTAAAAAAATAATTAAAATTTTTAAAATATTTAAATTAAATAAAAATCAAAAAAAATTTTGCAACAATAACCTCGAGCTGTCATCTTTTCCAAGTAGTCCAATTTATTTAATTTTTTGAAAGGATTATTATTTACAAACAATCTGAATTCAGTGAAACAATATTTGTGAATTACGTGGTTGCATGAAAAATAGAAAAAGTATAGTTTTTCAGTGTATTTATCATCTTGGATGAGCATATATCGTACTAAGTCGGCTGTCACCTCAAGGAGTGTCCATAAAACAGTGCAATTGTGCCTTCAAGCTACATAAATCCATATCTATCATCACCATAGAGTCAGTGTCTGCATGTTGCGACTGCATTAATACACACAATTATAAACTCAGACCTGTTTGCCTACGAGTCTGAATTGGTGAGGATCGTGAGTTGGCTGCTGGAAATATTATCTTATTTATATTCCACATACATCCTCATCTCTTCTCTATCTTCTTGTTTTGATTTGTTATCTCTTATCCCACCATGAGTAGAAACACAAAAAATGTCAAGCGACAGGCAATTAGCCCGATAAGCAATGAATGCTTAACTCCTGATGCTGGCGATCGGACATCGCTTCTGCTAGTGGAAATCCAAGGAATTCGCAGAGATATCAAGCAAATCGGAGAACTACGAAGCGAAATCACCAACCTTCGTGCGGAGATACCCGATTTCAAAACAAGCTTGGAATTCTGTAACAGAAAGTATGAGGAAATCTCCAATAAATTGACCGTGCAAGAAAAGAAGTTTAAAAGGATCGATTCCATTGAATGCAACTTGAACACGATGCAAGTTACTCTCCAAGGATTTCGACGCACCATAAATTACAGTGAGCAATGGGGCAGACTTCAAAATCTGGAAATTTCCGGGGTTCCCGAGCGCAAAAATGAATCAGTCATTGACATTGCAATTAAAATCGCAGATGTGGCAGGAGTCACCCTAAATCGTGCGGATATTGATTTTGGTACTCGCGTGATTCAAAGGAATCCTGCTCCCAACAGACCGAAATCCATCATTATCAAGGTCAACAGGCGCGAGTTAAAAGATCAAATCTTATCAGGATTTCGTAAGAATCATGGACTCACTACGGCTGATATTGGAATCAACAGCAACCCACAGAAGATTTTCGTAAATGACCACCTTACCCCATTTAACAAGGAACTATACCACAAAGTGAGGGTTCTGGCTAAGGAAAAGGGGTTTCAATTTCACTGGTTGAAGAATTGCAGGATCTATGTCCGACGCAACGAGACAAGCCCACACATCAACATCGCTCTGGAAGAAGATCTGAAGAAAATACTTTAATCATCGATTACTTAACTCTCTATATTTCATATTTTTCATTTATATGTATGATCACATTATCCCTTCCCTTCACTCGTCCTTCCCTGCCCCCCCTGATCTATTATGTATTTTCTATTTATTCTCTCTTTTAAGCTCATCGCCGAGTAAGCCCACTTTTATTACTCTTCATATTTTAGCATTGGTCTGTATTCTCCTCATTCATTATGCCGTTCTACTCACTATCACTCTTACTAATGCAACATCTAGGTACTTGCATTTTTCATATCCAATGGTCGTCCTTGAACTGATTCATGTTTTGTTTTTGATTATTTTTTTCCAAATGAATACTTAGCCTAAGTCCTCTCTTTCGACATGTCTCTGACATTATTTTACCAAAAAGTCCGCGGCCTACGCACTAAAACAGATATCCTATTTCATAATTCGGCAAATAACAATTATCACGTCGTTGCACTCAGAATCGTGGCACACAGAAAGGCCGGCGCGATCGTGATTACTCTAGCACAGGTCAACGTTTGGGCGGCGGAGTGTTGCTGGCGGTCCGGCGCGAATTGGCTGCCCGCGCCCGCCCTGACTGGCACTCACTCGCGGAAGACCTGTGGATCACCTTACCAGCTAAGGGTTTGTCCCGTAGCGATCTACATATCTGCTGCATATATCTTCCGAGAGATGTGGTACACCAAGTACATATGGAAAGTTTCCTCAACGCTTTATCAGCTCTGACTCTGAAATTTCCCACTGATAACTTTCTGATTTTGGGTGATTTTAACATACCCGATATCATCTGGATCAAATCACCCGGCAATGCCTCGGTTTTAGCTACCCAAAACTCATTCCTCGTCAGCTCTCGTTTTATCGATTCCATGCACTTCTCTGGTCTCTCACAATACAATAAAATTGCAAACTCTAATAGACATTTTCTCGACCTTGTGTTATGCAATGAGCGTATTTCTGTTTCGGCCAGCAACGATCCGCTGATCCCTGAAGATACTCACCACCCTTCCTTACTTATTGATATTTATTTTTTCAACGTTCCTTCCCTGGTTAGCGAGAGAAGTAAAATCTACATCTTCAGACGAGGCGATTATGATTCTATAAATTACTTCTTAAATCAAACTGACTGGCATGGCTTGCTGACAACTGGCGACCTAGACTCAGCGCTACATAATTTCTATAGGATACTTAATAATCTTATCGATGCTTTCATACCTCAAAAGTTCATCTGAGATTCTAAATACCCCCCTTGGTTTAATTCTGCTCTCATTAAACTAACAAAGGAAAAATTCAAATATCACAAAAGGTTCAAACTCTTCAAAAATCTATCTGACTTTGCTTCTTTTTCTCTCTTAAGATCACGCCAGAAAGTCTTGAGTAAGGAACTCCATAACAAATACATCATCAACATCGAAAATAGATTATCATCAGATCCTAAAAAGTTATGGAATTATATGAAATCCAAAACTAAGTCACAGGGTGTCCCTTCATCCATTACTTTCAGAGGTGATAAAGCCAACAATGGGAGAGATATTTCAAACCTATTTTTTAAATATTTTAACTCAGTATATGATTATGACGATGGAAGTACTCAATTTAATTCTGATAACCTCACTCACTGCTCATCAACCTTACATAGTATTGAAGCTGGTCATGGTTTAATACTTAAACATTTATTACAACTAGATCCTAACAAAGGTGCAGGACCTAATCAAATCCCTTCCATCTTCATCATTAACTGTGCACAAAGCCTCTCCACTCCACTATCGATCATTTTCAATTGCTCCTTGAGTGAAGGCGTCGTACCCGAACTCTGGAAATCGGCATTCATCTCGCCAATTTTCAAAGGTGGTCAGAGAACCGACGTTGAAAATTACCGCCCCATATCCAAGCTCTGTGTATTTAGTAAAGTGTTGGAGAAAATAATCTATGATCAGATGTTTCGAGCATTTAGCCTAGAGCTTAATGCTAAGCAACATGGTTTTGTCAGCGGGAAATCGACTACTTCTAACCTGATTGAATTTTCTGAATTCCTCTAGGACTGCATGAATCGTCGGATCCAGGTCGATGCAATATACACAGACTACAGCAAAGCATTCGATAAGGTTGTTCATAGAATCCTGTTAAGTAAACTCTCACAGATAGGTATTCATGGGGACCTATATAGATGGATTCAATCCTACATCTCCAATCGCAGCCAAGCTGTAGTGGTCGGTGGCTTCAGGTCTGACTGGGTTGGCGTCCCTTCAGGTGTCCCACAGGGTTCTTTATTAGGACCCTTGCTTTTTAACATATACATTAATGATATCGGTCATTGCTTTCTTAATGCACAAACTTTATTATACGCTGATGACATGAAGATCTTTGCTCCTGTTAAGTGTGTCGATGATTGTTTCAAAATTCAGGAAGACCTAAATCGTCTTCAAGCCTATTGCAGTCTTCATAACCTTCAGATTAACATAAAGAAATACTTTGCACTCAGTTTCACCAGAAATAAAAAAAATGTATAGTTTAAATACTCTTTTAATGGGCTCCCTCTGAGCACCAAATCAGAAGCAAAAGATCTTGGTGTAACTCTTGATTGCAAACTCTTACTAGATAAGCATATTGATATTATGGTCGCCAAATCCTCTCGAATGCTAGGCTTCGTTCTTCGCGCTTGTAAACAGTTCCAATAAATTCTAATAAATAATCCTTTACTTTTCCTTTGTTAGGAGTATTCTTGAGTACGCATCTCAGGTGTGGAGCCCCAGATATCAAGTTCATATAAACAGAATCGAAAGTGTTCAGAACAGATTCATAAAATATCTTGACTTTCGTTCCAATCGTATTCACATTAGTAATGTAGATTCCTCGACCTTCTTTAACATTACATCCCTGGTCAATCGCAGAAATACTGCTGATGTTATATTTCTTCATAAACTAGCTACGTCTAAGATTGACTGCCCGGAATTGCTGCAGCGCATCTCCCTCAGAGTACCCGGAAGATCCACTAAATCGGTTGAGACCTTGAGCCTTTCACACTGTAATACCAACTCCCGGCAAAACTCTTTTATATATCGCTCGTCTAATTTGTTCAACTCTATATTCAGCGACTTGGATCTTTTCAATTCATCGATCTATGAATTTAAAACTCTTGGATATTCACCTCGGTCATAAACCTTATTTTTTTTCCTCTTCTTTAATGCATCTTCTTTCTTTTGAACTGACTTCGTATATGTAATTTTTTATCTTGTATCTTTCTTTGATTAACATTTTTTCTTTTGCCCAGACCTCGTATATATATATATACATATATATATATGCAGATATATTGATCAGATATCTTTATGCAGATATATTGATCAGATATCTTTATGCTATACATATATCTTTTGCACTTCTTTTTATTCTTATCTCTTGTCCTTTTTACTAAGTAGATTTGTCTTTTCCTATCCATTCCCTATTCTCCTTTTACCTCTAATTCTTTGACTCCCATAGTTTATCCATAACTTAAAACATTCACTTTTTTTGTTTTTTATTCTATAACTCAAGTTATTGTTGCTTTATGTTAAAACACAACTGGTTAATTCTGTGGAAACTTGTAAGATGGTCTCTATACTGTTCAATAATTATGTATAATCTCTTTATATGTATTGTTAGTTTTCCATAAATAAATAAATAAATAAATAAAATAAATACGTTCAATTTATGGTAAAATTCTGAAACAATTTTTAATTTTGATTTTTTTTTGCGAACAAGAATGTCATATTTACCGAATTATAAATTTAAAACAACTTAAAAGTTAGCTCCGATGGTTTGAAACAGTTTCTTCTCAAATTTGCAAAACAAAAGAAACAGCAGAAAAATTAGCCTCATGTCTAATTTTTTAGGGTCGTATTGGATGAGATAAATAATGAAAAATTTTCGGGCTTAATTTCGTTACGTAGAGACGTGATGTCAACGTATTACATAAAATCAACACCACGCAACATTTGAAGAAAATTTACTATTGGTATCGCCTCGCAGAGCTAGAAATTCCCACACTATTATTTCCCCTCGCTGTCCGCTCCCCTAAGAGGGTTGATTCACTACGGCTAGCGCTATACTACGCCCACCTACGTCTCTAAACTCATGTTACGCCAAATCGGCAAAGCGAGCGGATCGACCGTTCACCCGCGCAGTGTGTTTGGTAAGCGTATATATTACATATATGGAAAAAAATTAGCGACGTTCCGCTGCGGAAGATCAGCGTGGTGTGGCGCTGACCTCAGAGTATTCAAGGCTCTTGTATTTATATTGATAACTATTATGTAAGATTGATTTGCTATGAGAAATAGTAGTTCGAACAAACATACCTTTTCTAGTTGGAAATTCTACATTTGAAAACTATTTATTTTAAATAAAATGTATCCCAATCCCCAATAATAATAATATCGAATGTCCGGCCGTAACTTCCTATCCATGAGCTGATCTCATTCCGTTTTCAAAATAAGTATTATTTCAAAATTGTTATTAAATAATGTGAAATATTGACTAAATGCGTTTTTAATAAAATACTCTGGATAAGATTTTTTTTCAACGTATAGATCTTTTTAAAATACTTCAGTTCAACGAAAATTAAAACTAATGAGTGCATCCATTACTAAATCATATAATATACCTTTTGTATTGATCAAATTCATAGTTCTATATGTAACAATGTTCTTGCTAACGCTACCAGTACCAGCTCAAATAAAAATGAGGAGTATAAACAGCAAAAAAAGGCATAATTTTCTATTTCATAATGTCCGTCACTTGCATAATCAAGACGCTACGTTACTCTAGCGCTGTTCTCACAGCCGTAATAGGTGGCCAAAATATAAGTGGTAAGAGTATGTCATTTTTGAGGAATTTGAGAAAAAAAAATAGCGGATAATTTTGAGGTAAAGTGAAAAGATTTTTAATTTTCTTACTCTAAAATATCGATTAATCTTCATTTTTATTGAACTATATTATTATATACAAGGTTATTTGTAAAACATTAATAACCTCGCATGACTATATTCCTGCCTTGATTATGAGTGGAAAATGGTCAAGCTATTATGACCTAATATCAATAGTTATGGAGATATGCGACATCAAAGTTTGCATTTTATTTTCAATATTTCTGAATAACTTTTTGTAAAACGTTGGACTATGATTACAGTAACTCATATCGATTACGAAAAATTCATTCGTTACAATACAAGTTAAATAAAATGATAAAAACCCTGAAAAAATTCCAAATGGAATGTTTTCCATTTTATTTTTTTATTTGAGTTGTATTAAAAGGAATGAATTTTCAATATTTGATATAAGTTACTGTAATAATAGTCCAACGTTGTACAAAAAATAAGTCAAAATATTGAAAAAAAAATGCAAACTTTGATGTCGCATATCTCCATAACTATCGATATAAGGTCATAACAGCTTGAACATTTTCGACTCATAATCAAGGCAGGAATATAGTCCTGCGAGGTTATTTATGTTTTACAAATAACCCTGTATAAAGATAAGCAGAAAAATAAATTTATGAAATTAATTAATTGTTACGAAATTTATGTAAATATTTTTCGTCCATACTATCGTTTAAATTTTTACTTGCACAAAATTTTGTTGAAGTTTAAAAATACTATACTTTTTCTAATTTTGTTCTAATTTACTGTAAGTTGATGTGTAATAAAGGACTAATAAATGAGAATCTAGTAAGACGCTTTATTGTTCTTTTTTCTTGTCAAGATTTTGTAAATAAATTCAAATGAAAATAAGAAACAATGAGTATCCCTGAAATAAATTATTTTAACAATTGCATAAAACACACGTCTCAATTAAGGCCCCGGCATTTTATTTAATTTATATTTGTTGGCTGAATAATAAGTAAAGTTTGAAAATAACAAACATTAATTAAAATCGCCGCTTGCAAAATTTTCAGCGAAGCAAAGAAAACTAAAGCAAACTTTTCAGATTGCAATTAGAGTTTTGTGCTATAAATGCCTTACTATTTACATCGGAGTGGGATATAACTACTTTATTAACTAACTAATATAATGTTCGTTCAAAGTTATACATTAAACACTGTAAATATATTTTATGAGGTCATTACCGCTCCAACTTACGTCGATGGAAGATTGTTACTTTTTTATTTTTCACTTAAGGTGTCGGTCAAAGTTTTCGATCCTATATTAAAACCATTAGGTCTCACTTGCGCGTAGGAGGGAGTGAAACTTTGAGTTTTTTTTTTATAAATTTACTTCCTCGTAAACAAAATTACGAAAAAATTGAAGGTTTCTTTCAAGAGCCCACGATTTTTTACACAAGTGAACAAAGGTTAAAGGCAGATAATGGCTGAAGGGTGACTTTTGAAATCGGGTGAAGAAAATTTCATTATTTTTTAACCGAGTTTAATACGGTGTAAAAATATTCAATTATTTCTCTCATTTTGTATGACGCTTTTTTTGGATGTATCTTTAATATTTTTCTGTGTGGGATAACGCCAAGTTTATACTATATTTTATATTAAAGATTTACGGTGGTGTCTGAAGCTTACAGCGAAGACATATTTTTTAAATTATCTGAAAATTGGAATAATCTATGTAACATATTATATTTGAAATATTATTTTTGTTCGAAAGGTAAAATATTTTGTCATATTAACGTTACCAAAACCACAGAGAGCATGTTATAATAATTTAAATTTAAAAGAAAAAATAGTAATTTTTATCATAAGCATTTATTTTTCATTATTCTAGAAGGTTTAGATGTGGGTATGTATAAGAAGATTAAATCTTCTCCATACCCTGTCTTGCGCTGTTTTAGTATTTATTTAAACATAGTTATCGAACATAGTCTGCCGCAAGCTTGTCTGTGGCATTTGCAAGACGTGTTCAGGCTACCTCAATTAAGATATTGTTATATACATTTATGTATTCTTAAGCCATTGACATTATTTATATGTACAGCTGATCTCCTTTCTCAGGTTTCTCAGTTTAAATAAAATCTTCAAACATAACCAGTTGTTACAAAGATCATTTTAATTAAAAATTTCCCACAAAAAAAGTTACCGACCAAGATAGCAACATATAAATCCCAAAAATTAAAAAAAAGAGATTCTCCAAATCATTGCAGGAACCAGGCGTGCAGGAAGTACTATGTAGCGTGACTTTTACGTGGACATATATTTTGGATTTTTTTTTAAATAGAGTTGCGAAGACGGAATACCTGTCACATCATTATTCTAACTATTTTCGAACTAAGCTTAACGCTTGTGCTATGAAAACAGGACTAACTTTCTGGCCTGGTGTGAGGTCGACCCGCAAAATTAGTTAATAGTTAATAGTTTACCATGAAGTAAAAAGGGTGGTTTCGACACCGCTTGGTGTTATTAAAAATATAATACCTATAGTTGTTTAAACCGAATGAATATGCATTTTATTTAATTTGCATTGAATGACTTCAAAGTAATAGCCGATGACAAACATAATAAATTTTAAATAACTAACTAACCATAACGTTTCTCCACAGGGGTAGGCGGAAAGGTTATAAAAACCATATTCTTGTACCTTGGCACACCATTTTTGCTTCGGCTACATTAAAACATTTTCTCATGCATGTTCTACGGATGTTGACGCTTTTAACAGGTCCGTAATCCAATATTTAATATATATTTGCTCAGGTCTTTTGCGGACGCCGTTTATTCGGGCTACCTTCAACACTCGCCTCTTATATTGTATTAATTATACTTTCTTCCTTCGCACGACCGAACAATCTCAGCTATTCACTCTTTATTCTATCTACCATACAGCCAGCATTAAATTCACTTCTAATTTGTTCATTTCTCATTCTAAGTTGAGATATTAATGTCTTTAATGTTTTTCATAAAATTCTTCAATATTTCATAGTCTAAAAAATTGACAGTTAAATAGATATCGTAGCTTCTCGGCATGGAAAGACTCCGGATTCGTATTTCTTGGCAGATAGTTTAATAATAAATTAATAAAGTATCATTGAATCGATCAATACTGCCAGATAAATATTTATTTTAGATTTTTTTCTCAAATATATGTTTAAATAAAGGTCATACTTTTTGTTTTCACTGCACGTCCCAACCAACTAGCCATCAGCCCAGAAAGTGGTCTACTACTCAGGTTATTTGGAGCTCGGAACAGTTAGACTATCAAAGTCTATTTCGGGAGGTTAAGTGGTACATGTCAGTTAGACAATTAAGCTCTGTTTTCGAATTATCGAGTGCCATTGTGAGTTTCAGAGAATACGAAATGGTCTAGAGTCCCATCCATCTCTGAGTTTAGAAGTCATCTTTTGTTATTCATTACTCGATCAAAAACTTTACTCCGATAGCGTTCACTACGGTCAATCAAATAATGCTTGATTTATATGCAAAAATAATAAATCTCCCTGGAAAAGACAGAAATGTATTCGCAGTGTCTAGTAGAGTTGCGTCTGTTTATTTTAAATAAAAAACACAAAAGACACGATAACAAGAATCACAATAAATTGGTTGAAAATGTAGCCTTTATATTATTCTATTGACTGTATTATTTGTATATACTACTTATATTATTTGATTAATTACACCAACATGTTCCGGAAATACCTTTCCATCATCAGGATGTTGTATAACTGTCAAAATATCAGAATGAAATGTCTTTTGTGTTTTGTTTTTCTAAATTATTTGAAAAATTATTTTCTTATATTAGGTCCTTACATATGAAATTCACGTCTTGCCGTACTGGCAAATTTGATCTCAAATATCTTCTCTTTGGTTAGGAATTCCAAATCCAAATTTATACAGCTATTTACTCATGTATTTATGTTTTGAAAATTATAATTCATTTGTTTTTTTCTTTGCGTCACTCAGTTTACAAAATGAAAAACGTGAAATATCGCGTTATTTACGAGTACGAGTTCCACCGTAGCACCAGGCTGCAGAAACGGCTCGAAGGATTAATGATATGTATGGCGACGGTGCCGCAAAAGAAAACACAGTGCGTTTTTGGTTCCAACGTTTTCGTTCTGGAAATTTCGACCTGCAGAACAAGCCCCGTGGACGGCCGGATACCAAAGTTGATAATGAAGAATTGAAGGCTATTGTGGAAGCGGATCCATCGCAAACCACATCCGAGTTAGCTGCAGGCTGCGGTGTTAGTGATAAAACTGTTTTAATCCACTTGAAGCAAATTGGTAAGGTGAAAAAGCTTGAAAGGTGGGTACCTCACGAATTGAGTGAAGCAAATCAATAAACGCGCGTTGACTGCTGCGTTGCATTACTCAACCGGCACAATAATGAAGGGATTTTAAATCGAATCATTACCTGTGATGAAAAGTGGATCCTGTACGATAATCGGAAGCGCTCATCGCAATGGCTGAACCCTGCCGAACCAGCCAAACCATGCCCCAAGCGAAAATTGACTCCAAAAAAGTTACTTGTGAGCGTTTGGTGGACTAGTGCTGGTGTCGTTCACTACAGCTTTCTTAAATCTGGCCAGACGATTACGGCAGATGTCTATTGTCAGCAACTGCAAACCATGATGGAAAAGCTAGCTGCTAAACAACCGAGGCTGGTTAATCGCTCTAGGCCACTGCTGCTTCATGATAACGCTAGACCACACACTGCACAACAGACGGCTACCAAATTAGAGGAGCTTCAATTGGAATGTCTAAGACATCCACCGTACTCTCCGGACCTTGCCCCAACAGATTACCATTTTTTTCGAAGTTTGGATAACTTCTTGCAAAGGAAAAAATTCAACTCCGATGGGGCAGTCCAAACCGCCTTCAAAGATTTTATTGATTCCCGTTCTAATGGTTTTTTTAGTAAAGGGATCGATGAACTACCTATGAGATGGCAAAAGTGCATAGATAGCAATGGTACATACTTTGATTAAATAAATATATTATAATAAAAAAAAATCGGCTTTATGTTCCTCCCATACTAAACGTCAATTTCATATGTAAGGACCTAATATTATATTAAATTATTATTTGATGTTCTTGATTACTCGCAATTATTGGAAGTTTTTTAAAATTGGGCTAGTAGTTAAATTTAATTGATTATTAATAATATTTTGTTTACTATTACATGTTTTACTAATTTCTAATTATTCTAAATAATTCAATTTCAGACCAAAATTATTTATGTGTAAAATAGAAAGTCCTAAATTTTTAAATATTTTTAGGTTTTGAAATAGAGTAGGAGCCAGCTACCTTACGTATCAAACGTGAAATATTTTCTGTGGATGTACACTTTAGTAGGTAAGGAGGTTTGGATATTATGACATTTGAGTCCGGGGATTTCGACATATAACAGGCGATATAAGGTATTGGGGAATATTATTAAACACTGGCCAGAATAAAATATATTAAATTCTGATTTGTCATTATAACATAAATTATATGATTAAATGATTATTTATAAAGTTTTAAAGCGTACGGCGGAAGAAACGATTCATAAATAGCGTCTGTCAATGATTAATATGAGTGTAAAATATTGTGAAATATTATAAAATACATAAAAAATCAGGTTTGTTATTTTTACGTTTTACTTACTTTTTTTGTACCTGTTATACCTTTTATCTGCCAAAATCTACTGAATTCAAATGTCATAATATCCATACAGGTTGATTAACTAAAGCTGGCGTGTACAACACATTCACACACGCATCTCGAAAAATCTCTCTGTCTCTCACGCACGCGGCCAAGCTTATGAGCGTGACAGACTATTTTTTTATTGTTTTTACTACTATTAAAAAATACAGCATGATGTTATGTATTATTTCTTGTTCGATTTAAATGGCATAGAAAAATTAATTTGCGATTCTGATTAGAAGAAATAATGTAATAAAATTAATATTTTATTTCTTACAATATCCTATCGTTTTTTATTTTGTTCACAACGCATCAAATTGATTTATAGATTTTAAAAACGGTGATTTAATATAACAAACCTTTAGATTACGTGACAATTATAGCAAACTTCGTTATACGAAGTGCCCTTAAGAAAATTTAATTTTTAATTGGTTAAAATAATATAAAATAATTTTTTTATATATGCTGTATAAAAAAATTATTGTGTGCGTGCCAGCTTTAGATAACAGACGTGTACTTTAGTGTACATTTACAAATATATTTCAGGTTTGATACCATAACGTAAGTACTGCCGTCGAAGGCTTTTGGTGTAGAATGGTGTTATCTGTTGTACTATATCCCTACAAGTTGTTGACTATTGGCGCATTGAGTTATTTGTTTTCCATTTGAGTTCGGTGGTGGTGCTAAGCAAGTGTTTTTTCATCTTCAGTATATTTAAGGATTTTTATTTTAATATAATTATTTAATCGCAGTATTTATGTTCTCGCTCCACGTTGTGTAATTCTGTCGGAAATGTACCACCTTCGCAGGGCTATTCGGTTCAAGGCGAAGGGTTTACACGTACCACAGTTAACAATGTTATGACATGAATTGTCTATTATGCGTCCATTATAACTTGTATAGGACGCTTCATAAAGGGAGATAGGGCAGCACAGCCCAACGCACCGAAACTTCACAATGCGTTCCTCGGTTTCGGTAACATTTGCGTTAACAAACTTAAACCATAATAATGCCTACAAAACTTGGATACTATCCGGTTTATCAATTGCTGTTTGAAAACCTATTCCTTGGTATATATTACACCATGAAATGAAAAAGATTATTCAAACAAATATAAATATATAGTTTGCGCGAAACTTAATATATTAGGTGATTGTTGATGATAAGAATTTATTAAGCCTATTTTTTTTTAATATTATTGGATCTTGTGTCTCCTCACAAGGCTTAATGTTATTCTAAACAAGCTTCAAATAAAAACAAATAATATATAAAATAAACGAGGTTTGATTGAAAAGTTTTAGAAACTGTCAATTTTTCAAAAAATTAATTAATCTTCATAAATTTGTTCCAGCGCTTTTTCGAATCTTAGAAGCACTTCTGAAATACTTTTCTCAATATGACGTTAAGTTTTTGCAGTGGTTTTATTTTCACCTCAATGTTGGTAAAACGTCGTCCTTACGTCATTCTTTTCAAGATATATTACATTATATATTTCATAGAGACGAAGCCACTTTTGTATAAAGAACTATTTGTAAAAAATTAAATACCTTACAGGATTATAGTCCTTCCTTGATTATGAATCGAAAATGTTCAAGCAGCCATGACCTAATATCGATAAATATGGAGTTATGCAATATCAAAATTTGCTTTTTTTTCAATATGTCTGAATTATTTTAAATAAAACTTTGAAATATCTTTAAAGTAACTTATATCGATTACGAAAAATTCATTCGTTTCAATATAAGATAAATAAAATGGATAAAAACCCTGCAGAAAGTCCAATTGGGATAAAAAAAAATCATATTTTATTTGACTTGTTTTAAAGGGAATTAATTTTTCGTATTCGATATAAATTATTGTAATGATATTCAACGTTTTATAAAAAAAAAAAACAGAAATATTGAAAAAAAAAATGTAAACTTAGATGTCGCATATCTCCATGACTATTGATATTAGGTCATGGTTGCTCAAACATTTTCGACTCATAATTAAAAGCAGGAATATAGTACTGGTAGGCTATTAATGTTTTCCAAATAGCCTTGTGCATGAAAGAAGGTATGGAAGTATTTTTCGTGTGTCCAAAGGCTTACGACCTAGCGTATGGCTGGCTTGTGGTCACTTTACACAATGTTCACCAGTTCCACCCATGAAAGAGTAACATATCAAATCAAATTTTATGTATGTTTAATTTGCGCACCTTGCTTCATATGTGAGTATTTTACTACTACCAACTTTGGTTGAAAATTATCATTCCTAGGGGCCATGTCTGGCGAATATGGAGGCTGAGGCATCATAATGATGTCGTTTAAGTAAGTAAGTAAAAAATCCACAACCAGCAAGAAAGTAAGCATTTAATATTATCACGAATGTCAATATACATCATTGATAAGTGATTCAATACAACAAAATCTGGGACAGTTGAACAGTGAAATTTAAAAATTACGCGTATTTAAGTATCAAACACCATTAATACCTAGTTAAATGTTTGTTACTTAAGATACGTCTCTCTCATCGTTATTTTTATTAATCACTACTTCCTTCGAAGATCCTTGTTATTATCTGCCTCCTCGTATAGGCTTACCTTTCTTTGGTCTCTTATTATATATAGAGCATCGAAGATCGTCTGTACCAAGCTGCATCTTCTTGAGAACTCCGCAGTATAGGCGTTGGGAACCAATAAGGATAATAAATTAAAAGATGTATGAAAACAAGCTGAAATAGAATTGGAATACCTTGTTTTTGGGTCCCCGGCTCTTGAATATGTTATAACATGAATATTTTGAATCATCCTGTTTTTATTTGAGTTTTTTTTAAATTATATAATATAAGGAGTATAAAAACAAAGGCAGTATTATCCAAAAAAATAAAAATAAAAATTGAATGCAGTCACCGAGAATTTACAATTTAAATGACGTTAAAGAATTTTGAAAATTAGTTATGTATATAATTATTTTACATAGTATTATGAACAAGTATTTTACATTTTGACATTTTAAATGTGTTGATGTGATACAAAACCTAGGAAAACATTTTGAATGGATTCACAATTGTTATTAAATTTAAATAAATTACTTCTTCAAAATAAGTAAAATAATTTTGTGGTAACATTATACAATTGTATCCTGATGAAGGGGCCATGGACTCTGAAACATGTTGATTTTTTTAATATAAAAGTGGTGAATATACAGTTCATATTTATTAATTTTATTAAAGGAATTTCGTGAAATACTGCGATTTATTTCGAAACTATAAATATGCTAAAAATATGTATTTTTAAGGTTTGCAATCTGTAATTTTTTTAAGCGCTTCAACAGATCAGGAGGTCCAATTGCAGAAGCGAAATATATCACAAAATACATCACCCAGGTTTAAGTAAATCACATAGATTAAATTGTGACCTTACCTTCACTACGCTAAGAGGTCTATAATATAATATGCTAAACTACGGTCGCCGAAAGATTTCTTCGTACATCGACCCTACACTACGCATCCCTGTTGCACGCGCACAATTATGTTTCTGTCACGCTCGCACAGGCACAGCGAGCGAGCGTGAAAGCAACACAACTGCACGCGTGCGACAAGGACACGTAGCGTAGGGTCAATGTACGAAAAGCTCTCCTTTTGGTGACCGAAGTATAGTAAATTTTTATAATTTTACATAAATTATATTTTAAAACATTTATCTACTTGAAAACTACTGAGGCTTTCCCGTTCAGGGTTCGTTGAATAATCGTGTTTTAGAAAAAAAATGATGTCTAGCATATTTTAATTTTCAAGTAACTGGCCATCTCAGTTCGAAACCGGTTGCACGAACATTTTCCAGGCATCCGAGGGAACATGTTGTGTATGTATTTGAGATGTTTGATAAACTAGCGGTCAGGCCGTTGCCTTACCCCCACGCGGGAAGGGAGGGGTTTTATTTCGGGTCTTCCATCCCTTGCTCATCTGAAGAGGTAGTTCTCCGCAGATCCCCTTCCTCCCCACACATCCTGAGACACCCTGAAATCCCGCCTTTATAAAGTAGTCCGTAAGAGTAGCGAGTTTTCTGTAAAAGATAAATATTCAATTCGAGCCGATTTCTATACTGAGGAAATCCCTCGATTTTAATTTTTTTATTTAAAAAAAATACGTATACATATATTTTGGGAAACATACAGTACAATATAATAAAAAATTATGTAATATCGAAAAAATATTCATTTAGCATGACCAGTGAAGTTTCGAAGCTGGTAAAAAATACTATGTAAAAAAATGATAAAGAATATGTGATAAAAGTTTAAATTATGATAATCATTTCAAAGATTTAAATTATGATAATGCATAAAGTGGGAAGGATGGGAAGAGGAAGGGAATGGTATTCAAAAATAAGTATTAAATTTATTTCAATAATCATATATGAATTGCGATAATACAAATATAACATTTGTCCAGAGCGCGTTGTAAATCAGTATATATGATGTTTTGGTACTTATTAATAAAGCAGTTGTATTTAAGGTTTAACTTTTAACAAGTGAGTATTTTATTTTTAATTCAATTACAATGGGATGTAGAAAATAGATATGAATATACATAAAATATGTATGTAATAAGAAGGGAGAACAATATAAGACATTTTAATATTTTTGATAAGTTTAGAGATAAAAATTAAATTCGTAAACCTGTATATTTTACTTAAGTACAAGGTCGATTTTTTACTCATGGCACTTTATTTTATGCTAGTATATATTTTTTATTATTATAATATTCAAGTACTTTGAGATTTGTTAATGTTGATTTGTTTTATGAATAGGGAATGGAATTATATGAACCACTTGTCAACACAAACACTCTTCAGGAAATTTCCAGTTCCGAAATTAGAAATTATTTACATAAATAATTAAAGAATTCTATTATAAAAATAATAAAATTAAATATTTTTAGAAAATTCGAAATAAGCACATCCTTAAAATTTTTAAACAAATTCAAAATACCAAAAGTAACACTAAAATATCCGAAAAATTATAAATACCTATTTAGGAATTAAGAGTTTCAATAACCTCCCTACAGAAACTAAGAAGACAACTTACATCAAAATAATAAAAAATAAGTTAAATGAATACTATAAAAAACACAATTAATTATAATCAATATCATAAATTTACACCAAATTTAAAACTCGAACACACTGCGCACGGTATACATAACTAAAAGCATGCATCATTTGTAACTAACACACGCTTACATGAAGTATGTTGTTGCATTACTGTCTGGCGACTCTTGTTGCATAACTGCCAAGCAATAAAATAACCTTTTTCCTTTCTCACATAGATGTCACTCACGAATAAATTATCATGTATCAGTATAAAACATATTCAGGAACAATTTAATAATAAATAATGTCAAACATGTGAAAATAAATTCATGTAACAGAGATAAAAATAACGAAAAGTATATTTTTGTAAAGTTCTTTATAAATATTATGAATGATTTTATTTGTAGCTATAATAAGGCTTCATTATTTCTTTGACAACATTCCACTGTGATCATGAAACGGGTGATCCTTTTATATATACCCTTTTACGATAAAGGAATGAGCATTCGTTTCATGACTTCACAATATTTATATGATATTTGTTTAGAAGGGTGTTAAATTTACACTATTCTGAATCACAGTACCTATATAACATTAATAAAAATACATTTTTATTCCTTGTCAACATTTGTGATATTATTTTCTATATAAATTTTTGATATCTGAGTACATATTAACAGCTGTCACATTCAATTTTTAAAATGTATCTCTATTTGAAAAATAAAACCAGTTTTGAAGGGTTTTATATTTACTTATTTTTATTTTTTTTATTTTATCAATAAAACGATATAATATACTGAAAATTTTTCATTCAGTGAAAGATACAATGGACCCTAGGTAAAGATATCCGACACATATTTGATTATTTGTGAAATTCAAGAAAATTACTTCAATAATAGCGAAATAACTTTGTGGTTACATTATTTATATAAAAATAAAAAAGAATTACCTTGTATCTATTAATCACATGTTTTGGGGGCTACGTCTGTTGACGCATCTTCTGGTTAACGCCTGTTGAGACGCAATTCCCATAACATTCCCTGAGACTTAATATATCCATCTCTCTTGTCCGCTCCTGTTTTCATCACTCCGTCCCCCTCTGGCCTGCCGAGAGCCGGGCGATAGCGCGTGCGGTGGACAGGGCCGGAGTCGCTAATTCAGTTACCTGCAAAACGCGTCGACGGGCGAATTTATGCTCTTTGATATTCTGTGTTTTTTTGTGATACGTCGCCGTGCGGCCGTGATATTGGAAAGATGAAGTGCGTGAATCCAACACCATCCAAAGACTGTTGCCGCTTCTAAAAGGCGTCCAACTTCACGAAGGACAAAAGGTAGGCCGGATCCTCGCCATCTAACCTAATCTATACTTTTCTTCGTCGAGTTGCGTCTCAACCAAAAAAGAACCAGTTGATACAGTCCCCTACAAAGTCTTTCCAGGAGGTTTTGTATAACGTTTTCAATAATATTAGAATAAAATTATTTGTAGGATAAATATACTGATTTAAGAGAAAACAAAAATATCTCTTATTGTGAATTTTTATTTTTACCATTACTATATTTGCTTCATTAGGTACATACTAGATTGTAACCCGTCAAAAATGACAGAACATAGATTCGCGAGGCTTACCTCAGTATACATTTATAGTATATTTTTGGCGATCCACGGAGAGGCGACCGTAGTAACATCCGAGAGCACCGTAGCAACAGAGCGACCAGGTCGGCGAATCGGCTCTCGCTGATTGCTTGCTGCTAAGGCCTGCGAGTGGCCGTTTTGCATGCCCTGGTTGTTGCTATTCTGCTATTGGTATGCTAGGCTCTGTAGAAGTGAAGTTACAATACAGCAATGTGATTTTATCGTGTGTTGTGATATTTTTGCTACAGTGATTTTGTTTCATGGCATTAAAAATTAAAATTATATTATATCATTTGCCGACCAGTTTGGAAAACTAATATGTGATTATGTGCGGTTTAATTGATTAATTTAATTATCATCTCATGACAATATTTAAATCAGAGAAATGTAAAATATCAAAAAAATCCAAGTAAGAACAAGCTATAATCATAATGTAAAATTATAATTATAAAACCATCCAATATTGATTCACGTTGCATCTGGCAATTAATTTGTAATGAACATGTTTTGAGGACTTACAATTTGCATGAGCTAGCTAAAGTTATCACTCTACATAATGCCACGTTCACCAAATTTAATCGTAAGAACATCCACACATTATCAAATTTCTGAAGTTCTATATATGTTCAAATCTGAGAATCTATTGTTTATTTTAATGGATTTTGCTTAAGACATCTGTAGTCTTTTCTCATGAACGTAAACAGATTTTTGCAGCTGATAATGCTACCTCTATATTTTAAAATATATATTTTAAATATAAAGATATCATTAACTCTATAAAATAATGTTTGCTGTGTTCACATTTAAGTGATGAAAGCATTTAAACTTACTGTATTATATTTGTATTACCTATATCATTTTATGTGTTTTTCATTGTTTGTAAACCATTCAAAAATATAATAAAATAAAATAAAAATTACCGGCAAGTTTTGTCTCTGTTGGATTTTGATAATCTTTATTATGTTTGATGATAAGATTTTTTTGGAATTTCTCTATAGTTAAGTTCCGTAGGTACATCGGCGATTTCAGAATACTTGTTGGCCAATTTGGTATCCGGTATAGTGGAGAATTAAATTAAGCCACCGTCACAGTATTATTGCAATGATAATTTAACGCATTTTAGGTACTTATTGATATATGAATGGGACATTTATTTATTAATTATTTTTTAATAAATTTATACATATTTTCTATGGTTATAGATCGTGCCAAGCCTTGTACAGCTTGTCGGCACGTTTCTTTTCCATTTTCTTGCATAAGTACATTACATATTTAGTTATGGGTATAATTTACATAGGATAAAATATACATGTAAAAGATAATAATATTATATAAACATAAAAAAGCTTAAAAATAAACTTAGTAATGAGACTTGGTAACCGATCAATATAATAATGAAAGTTGATTGTATGTAGTAATTCAGAGTTATTAATTTTATTGTGTAATAGTTTAAAAATATCATACATACCCCATTAAACATTATTTTTATTTCTCTCAGTTTCTTTGTAACATTTCGATTATGTGAAATTGCACTGTACACTTTTGAAACTAAAAATATATATAAAGTAATAAATTAAATTCATGAAACATTTACTTAAAGTAACACTAGAATTTCTTTATCTAAATTTGTTAATATTTTATAGTATATCACGAAGATTTTCGTGAAAACCAGGGCATTTGTTAATTTTTCTGAATTTCATGTTCTGGTTCTAAAAATGACTTTTATGTATGTACAATATACACACAATACAAATGCACAACAAATGGTACAAAGCCGAAGGGTTTGAGATTCGTAGCTGCAAATAATAATGGGGTAGCTATTACTTGAACCTCAAAGGAAGCAGGTCTGTGGAAGGATCCGTCACAAGGAGGCTTCGTGTTTTCATAATACCGAGTTTCTCCTCCACGTTCTCTACGATTTAACCGTTCCTAACACTAAACCCGTCGCTTGTGCGTCGTCTACTTTTATTTTACATAATACATGCTTTTTAAAACCAATGATATATTATGTCATATTTTTTACAAAGATTACAGATGATACATGTTAATAACATAAAATATTATTAAAAGGGCATCCCAGAGATTGAAATTTAAATGGAGTCTACAGTTTGAATATATCACTCGGCACCCGTTTTTTGAATAATACAAATAAAAATCACAAAAATACTGAGTCAATTGAGTCGAATGAGTGATTTTCCATTAACACATAAATCACAAAATTTTGAATTTCAGATTTTGATATTTTTGATATTTTTACCACGTTTATACGCACGTTATATGGGTTGTTTTTAAGTGTTACCGGCACTTACTGCAGACCTGTTAGAGGAATTCGGTGTGATAGCATGGATTTATTGAAATAAGACATTCGTGGTTTTAATTGCACAAGTTTATTTCACATTGAGATTATACTTAATATATTTTTTCATGACTAATAATATTAAAGCTAAGAATTTTCACAATTTAAAAGTTAACTAACACAGAGGAAACACATTCGAAACGTGTTCACTCGTCAAAGCAAGGGAGCAGAATTGGGTTTGCTATTCCATATCCCGTCAAGCGTTTTCCATAGATATTGTATATGTTTGTTTTGAGTTGCCAATGTGAGCGTCCGGAACATGCTCTATGAGTTAATAGTGATAGTAATATTCAATAACCATTAACTTCTGTTGAAATATTTCTCTGAAATACCCTGTATAATTGCATTGACGTGTATACAAGTCCATACAATCTGTCACCAGGAGGTGTCGGGGCAGCAATCATCCTTTGTTTTTGATACAAAGTAGACGTGAATCGTATTACCGCCGTAATGGTACATCAGGAATACGAATTACTTTTCGTCCTGCAACTGTTAAAAATAAAGAATTGAATGATTAAGTGGAAGAAAATACGTAACAATCCGGTTGAATGTTATAAGTCAACCGAAAGACCTTAACTGATGATAATACATATTGTTTTACGATACCTTGACCTTTCAAAAGTTTTACTGTAATATTTACAGTAAAACAATTTCAATTACATAGAAACTGAAAAATAAGTGTAAAGAAATTTTCGGATCTGTATTTCTGTGTTAATTTAAAAATCAAAAAAAAAAAAAAATTAAATTGTAAAGCTAGTCTTTGTCCTTCATTTATTTTGCAGAAACATAATTACATGTTATTCAATTTATAATCTAGGTGATTTTCAGTGGCGTGCACTAAGCATGTCAGGTTGCTAATAACGATACATGCAACACGACTACCATTAGTCATTAGTCATTACGATAAATTGTGGACTATATTCGACGGAGTTAGAAACAATATTAAAGAAAAATAATGGTTATTATGTCTTTCTTAGGCGACAATGTTATTTATCCTTATTTATGCTACTGAATTTTCTTAATGTAGATATCTTAATATTATAGATGTGAAAATATTTTGTACAACAGTTATCTCAGATAAATATACTGTGAAAAGTGACATATGAAAGGATATAAAATCTAAAATACACATTAAATACAGTTTCCGCCTACAGAATTGTATTTAACTTACATTAAAAAGAGAAAATAAAACAACATGCACATAATTCAATAGGTAATAAGTTTAATCACATTATATTATGAAAACGATATCAGTAAACAGAAATTAAACTACATCAATAGCGCCCCGAGCATATGCAATTTTCATATCAGTATTTTAAAACAAAGTGGTGTCGACCACATAAAATAATTTTTGTTTGTTAAATGCTTATTGATGATTGATGATTTCATGATCGAGTAGTTTGTTTGTTAGTTATGACGCTTGTTAAGTGACATGGTGGTTGGTGGTTCAAGCCAATTTCAAGGAAACTAGCAAATTAGACCTATATAATAGCACATTTATGTTCAGCTTAGTTTTAAAGTAGTGAGAATATTGATGCAATATGTATTCTGTGTTCGCATCTCTATTTCTTAAAGTATGCAGTTTTGTTACAATAACAATAAAGAAAATTCCAGGACAGTTCTGGAGCGTCATCGAACAGTCTAGAAAATTGTGGAGGGACTTGAAGTTTCTAGGGTGTCGGGCGGCGAAGCAATAGTAGTATTACATAGCTCAACACCGAGCGTTAGGCAATTCCAAGTTAAAACTGCGATCAGCGAGTGAAGGCGCGAAAATTATAGAAAGTTTTTATATGCAAAAAGGATTGTGTTACTTTAATTATAATGTTTATAATTTACTCGAAGCCGTGTTTATCCGAAGTGTTTTACTCGAAGCCGAATATGTGACAGATAAATTACTTATTATTAATTGCATTCGTGTATTTTATTTATTACTAGCCGTGCGCCCGTGAAAAATTACGGAACATAATTGCAGAATTTTGAAGCCAGAAATTCATGAATGGAAAACCATTTGTTTTTTAAATCGACTTTAATTGCCAAAACCTAAATATTATAAAATAATAATATAAACATATGAAGATCATGTGATTTGGTGGGCGACCCTTGCGTGTTTCCTGAGCCGTTACATGTTGCGCGCTGATTGCGTGTCATACTCTAATTATACAGTTGTAATTCCAGCGATGTTTTAGCAAGTAACGGACGTAACGGACAGACATATAATTAAATTATTATATTAAGATTAACATTGAAGCATAAAAATCTTTCGAAAAAAAGTATTGCAAAAAAATTTCCCTCGCGCGGTCTTTATAGTCTAGTGGACATGACACTGGTTTCTCCGGTTCTATTCTCGGTGAGGTCACGATTAATCTAAGTGACTTACTCATCCTGGGTGTTTTGTGATATGTTTCACTTTTATAATTTGGTCTCTTGGCCTGTTGAAGAGTAAAATAAAAATAAACATAAAAAAGAGCGTCACGAAATGCGCATTAGATAAGATGTGCGCACAAACATGAATAACAGTATCTAGCATGCGGTGTCCGTGGTGTGGGATCTCGCTCAACTCCGCGTCAGCATTGTAATAATCTCCATCTTTTGCAGAGAATAAACGGGACTCGCCGTCGGTTTGTACAAGAATGAGTACAGTTAGTGGTCACCCCAATGGCTCATAAAAGGACACACAAAAAGGTTATCTGTGAAACGTATCGGAAATTTTACGACCCCAATATTTCAGGGCCCGTTCCCACGTTTTTAAGGTCAATACGTCGTGCAAATAATTATACGAGGCCAAGGCTTTATTTGTTTGGGTTTAATTAGAGTTGAAATCGCGATCACCTTTGTCTACCTACGTTTGAATTAAATGCTTAGTTATTTAAAAAGATATGCATCATTTTTAATCGAATAGGATTTTTACAAAATTAAAAATAAAGTCTCATCGCAACCACCGGTTTTTCCGGTTGTCTGGGGCTTGGGGCATTGTTTATTTTGGGTATCGTTATCCCAATTATGATCGTAGCATTTGGCGGTCTGCAATAAATTTTGTTAAAACAGATTTTTTTTATCCGCTTTTCGTGTTTTTAATGCCTAAGGCCATTACAAGGACTGAGAATTTGTAATAAAATGAAAATTTTAAAATTGACATGTATATTTTTTACTTCTCATAACTTAGTATATATAAGCGAAGGAAAAAACTATATTTTAAAATGAAGACTACAATACGCAAACGTTCACCAGTTTTAAGACTACAAAGTGTGCGCTACATTTGTAGTAGGTACCGGAACATTACGCACTTCATCTACTTCAATAAACCACACGAAGTGAACTAATTGTAGAACTAAAAAATTATATCTACTCAATATATCAATATATATTATATATACAATATATATACAAAAAAGAAACCCGTATTTCCCTATCCGCCAAGTTCTCTCCACAACCAGCCACAACAACCCACCAGTGGTGGTGGAAAATATGCGAGTTTGGTGGGGGCGGCTGTGCGTAGGTGGGAGTGGGTGACAAAAATGTGCTTTCTAGCACATTGTTTTGTTATGGGAAGGCTGCAAATGCTTCAGATTGTTTCAAAATAAATGCGCCGACTATGTCGGTAAGTCTAAAAGGTTCCAGAAAACATGCTCTAGAAAGTTCTGGAAGGAGAAGGTTCTAGAACATTACCGAAAGTTCTGTAAGGTTCTAAACTGAGTGGCGGAATGTGTCGGTGTGTCTAGAAGGTTCCTGTACATTCGACAAATTTCTTGAAAGTTCTGGAAGGAGAATGTTCTAGAAGGTTCGCAAAAGTTTTGTGACGATCCAAACAGTGTACTAAAAATCTACGCGTGCGAAGCCGCGCGGGCACAGCTAGTGTCCTATAAGAAGTGCTACTTGAATGTGTACTACTAAAAAAAAATCAAATCCATGCCACCCACCCCCATCGTTGTTTCAGTTTCCAGGCATTTCATAATTCGGTCGCAAAATTTAGAGCAGAAAACATTGACATTTAAGATAAATTATAAAACTCTCACAGAAACTTTTGAAATTTACGATAATCTATGTGTGCTAGATGCTAGTTCAAGAGAAAAGACTGCAAATATCTCAAGCATAGTCCATTCAAATAAAGGAAAGATTCTTCGATTTGAAAATGCACAGAATTTTCAAAATTTGATAATGTGTGGATGTTCTTACGATGGAAATGGCAAACGTTGCATTATGTAAAGCGATCACTCACGCCAGGTCATCAGCCCTGGGCCACCCTATAAATACTTCCGTAGACGTTTTTCACATAAATAGTCTCTGCAAGACTTCTATAATGTTTTTTGGTTAAAAAGTATGTATGTATATTTATTTTAAAATAAAATCTTACGATTTGGTTATTTTTTAATCTGACAAAACAACGCACTACTCGATGGATATCCAAATAACTAATCGATATACGTGTCTATTAAGATCAGTTAAATTATAATTCCAATACTGGATACACCTTAAAATTTTATTTAATGGTTTTTAATTGATAATCTCACTGGACTTCACTCATATTGAAGAAAACAAAAAACAACAAAAAAAAAACAACAAAACAACAAAAACAAAACAAACAAAACGAAAACAATTAATAATTTATCAATTTTGCGGTAAGCGTCAAAACTCATTTGGATTACAGTCATTAACCATTTTTATTATTTTAATAACGTTGCTTTCAAATTTTGTAACCAATATTTTATCAAGAAAATTAGTATTTAAAGGCCATTATAAAAATACTAAAGCTATAGTTTTGAAGTTACCAGCAAAATTGCTTTCCTGTGCGTTCTGATGATTAATATGCAAACTTGATATTTGTTTAATTTCAATAATGTACATATACATCATAATAATTAAAAATTGTTTACAACGATTTATTAATTGTAAACAAAGCAGCGGTTATCTCCGGATGCTTAATAGACGCTGTGTGGACCAATGAGCATATGCTAGTGGAAAAAAAGTCAGAATATATAAAACATGCATAACAGCAGAAACGTTGAGAATTAAACACCTTCTCAGAACTACCGAGATCCCAAGACCCCAAGATCCATTGCAGGCAAGAACCTCAGAGACACCCAAAGCGGAAATCCGCAGAACCCGCGACATTGTACGACATTGTACGACGGAGCAGGCAGAGAAGACGTTTTTAGAGACACACCATGTTGAGAGAATGAACAAGAGAAGACTTCCCAGAGCCGTCATGCGCAGCCTGGACAGCCATGGAGACCACCAGAGAGATTGAGAGAAAACTGGATGTCCTCGTCGCAAGACCAGGACTGACCTGTCAATAAAGATGAGGATCTTACAAAAGAAGAAGAAAAAAAAAGTAACCAATAAAAACTTTATTATACACTTTTTATTATACTCCCTTTCTCATTTACTAGTGGAAATTGGTTTGGCACTTAACCATCGCGTTGGGTTTCGGTCGAGCGACGCTACGAAAGGGAGTAATAAAAAATTTCCAAAAATTATACTATAATTATTAATTTTTTTTAACAAAAATTTGATAGATCTTCTTAATCATCGCCACGAGTCTGCTTGCAAAGTTTCATCTCGATTGGATTACGGGAAAAGGATTAAAAATCGATCCAAAGTTTTTTCGTCAAGCAAGCAGACGCGAGTTGATATAAAGTTAATATAAAGGGAGTAAGAAACAATTTTTTTAATAAGTTATCTTTTACGTTGTTGTATTATTAGAAAAGAGAATAAACTTTTTTGAAAATAATATAAAATTAAAGATATTTTCAAAACGTCGTTACGAAAAAACCTCCAATTTATACCATAAAAACACTACTAGCTGCCTGTCTCCAGTTTCAATGGAATAATGTTTTTCTCGGAGTTTTTGTAGCCCTATTGACTGTGTCTAGACAGCAATCGATATTGATTGTATTTATATTTCCTGCGCGCAGACATCGCTTACGAAATGCCGAATGGCTGAGATCGCCCCGCGCGCTCCTCGTCTTGTTCGGAGAAATTCTCAAACAATAGCTTTCAAATATGTATTTGAGCGACAGGCTTTCGTTTATTTTACCTTCGAGTGAGCAATCATTTCGACCGTTCCAAATGTTATTGTGAATTTTGGGAGATCCCGTCACTAAAGTTGTGGCAAGGCTTACACAATAGTGAAATTTGTTTTCATCCGAACTCGATAATAATTTGTATTGTTGGATTTTATATAGATAGAGATAAATTATTTTGTGAGCTTCATTTCAAAAAGGTTAAAACGTAGATTTGAATTATCCACACTTAAATTCAAAAAGTGAAAGTTTTTTTCAGCAAATCGATAATGACAATTTATTGACTTTATACAGGGCTACATATTTGTAAAACATTAATAACCTTGCAAGATTGTATTCCTGCCTTGATTATGAGTCGAAAATGTTGAAGCTATTATGACCTAATATCAATAGTTATGGAGATATGCGACATCAAAGTTTGCATTTTTTTTTCAATATTCCTGACTTATTTTTGTAAAACGTTGGACTATCATTACAGTCACTTATATCGAATACGAAAAATTCATTCCCTTTACTTCAAGTGGAATAAAATAATAAAAACCTTCGAATTCCAATTGGAAAACATTACAATTGGAATTTTTCTGGGTTTTTATCATTTTATCTAACTTGTGTTGACCCTGTATATGAACTAGCCTACCCACGCGTAGATTTTAAGTAACTTTTAGTCATATTTTATCAATTTGTGTATTAACCTTAACATTTAGGTACCTAAATGTCGTTTCGGATTTTTTATGGAATTTTTTGAGTTCTACAACTTCTCTACAGAAATAATTTAAATATCTCTTACTGTTAAGGCGGCAGCGTTCGTAAAAAACGCACGCTCGACCATTTTTTTGTCGACTTTAATTGTAAAATAGGTCACCGCGAAAATCTCTTTAATTTTAATGGGACAATTTATAGCTTGTGTTTACTATGAAGGTCCATTCTAAATATTGGTGAAAGAATTTTTAAAACCGGATGAGTAGTTTTGAAGATTACCTCCTACATCCAAACTTACAAACATTATCTCTTTAATCAATTAATGTATATTATAGATGTCTCACAGAGACGAAACTGTATTTATAATATATATATATATATCTATATATATATATCATATTATATATATATATTATATATATATATATATTTTATTAAGCGAGAGTAGGTATAGAAGTCTTTATGGGTATACATAGGACTTACGACCTATCGTACGGTTGGCTTAAGTGATCACTTTACACATATGTTACGTTCGCCATTTCCACCCATGATAGAATACCATGTCTATTAATTTTTTGGAAGTTGTATATATTTCAATTATACACCACGTTTCACATGTGAGTTGCAAGAATCCTCACTGCGGCTGGCCACAAAGCTTTTTCCTTCCCCTTGAATGACCACAGATATCGCTAAATGAGACATCTGTGTTTGATTTTGGAGTTTTTTAGCTATATACTTTATCTGTCTAATAGAATTCATCCGAATTTCTATCATTATACTAGTATACGCCAGAAATATTATTTTCAATTTATTACTCCTTTTTTTACCAGTATTTTCATTCAGAATATTTTTAGTATGTCCGTATGTATTTTAATTTTTCAGAACAGAACTGGAATATTGTCACAGGGACATCAATAATCAATTAATATATATTATAGATGTCATCTAATCATAATCAAAATATTCTGTTATCTCTTTATATATTTATTTATTTTGTTTTGGGGAAAATTAACAGCAAAACAATCTTAAAAATATGAAATAATGGTTTTTACAATTATGCCAATTAAAAATTTTCCACTGAACTTAAAAATTTACTTTAACTTACTTTAATAGCGAGTGGAGAGGGTGGAGGGGAATGTGGGACGGGAATAGAAGGGAAGAGTTATAGAATATTAGAATATTAGAATATATAATATATTTGACATCTACGTTAATTGCATTTCTTAATTTTAAATTCTTCTTAATTTTGTATGTAAACGCTCTTATATAGATGCCCTTAAACGTAATTATGAAAAACACTCCCTTTTAAAGTAATTTTTTATAATATGAACAGTAAAATTTATTTTATTAAAATCATATTGTTAATAAAATGTCTACTTAAATGCGCGGTTGTTGCGTTGACAGTTGAAATCGACTAGTTGTGAGGGAATCGAAGCGATAAACCAGAGAGAATAATCGAGCGAAGTACTTACCTAATTTGTGGAAAAAATAAACTATTAATACTTTCGGATCAATAATTCGGATAATAGAATCGGATGGAATATCCTAGTGAATGTTAAATAAGTGTTACCCAGCGAAAACAAAGGGATTATTTACGAGTGATATATTGCAAAATAGTGTAATAGCGTTTTTGTGACTTATTTTAAAAGTGACTTTGTACATAAATTGTTAGCTAATCAGTAATTAATAAATTGCTAATTAATTTCCCGTATTTTAATTCATTCCTCTCGAAACAATATCCCAAGGTTTAATTTTTTAAATAAAAATATATTATATTTATACACAACTTTGTATTCTTTATTTTTACAATTTTTACATAAACTATATTCATACATACGAATAACATTACATGCAAAAACAATTTTTTGACAAAAATCGGATTTATCAAATGTAAAGATTAATTTTGTTCATTCAAGTAAATTTTTTTCACAAAAATAATTTTCTGCAGGGGAGGTGGTTATGATACATTTTTCTGAGATACGAAACGCGTTTTGCTTTTATTCTACGTGTAGAAAATTCTCCTTTTACGCTGATTATAACTGCCGCAGTAACAGGAAAGTTTGTTCCTTTTCACCTCGGCCCATTCGTACCCTTCCTGTTTGTTCCTTTCTTTCTGTAAAGTTTGGTGCAGCAAATAATATAAAGTTGTGAATAACAACAGACTTTTCCACTCGGTCGAAGATTGCTTAGCTTTCCTCAACTACAAATACAAAACATCAGTAGCCTGCGTCCACTACGACAGCAGTAGCGAAGCATTTGCCCAGGCATTCTCTAAGGAAAGCAAAATACATGGTACATTTTTGTACGTGTTTAAGAGATAACTAAACTATGTAAACTTTGCTGGAGAATATCTCGGCCTATTGATACACGGAGATGACACGATGCACCGCCTCACCAATATGAATATGCTCAGCGGTGTAAGCTAACTTACAAGAAAACTTAAATCGAAAAACTTTGTAACCGAAAAATACAGAAATTTCAACAAATTTACAACTCTCTGCTAAGGGGTGAATCAAAATTTCCACAAGGCTTAATTCCATTTAGGAAATTTCAGCAGATTCTTTGGAGAGATTAGCGCGCACTCCGGAAATCACCCCTCTTAATTGCATTTTGATATATTAATAAATGAATTTAATTCGGAATTTTAAAGGTGATTTCGGAAGTTAATTGTGTAATTTAATTTAAACAAAGTTTTTAATATAACGGATCACAATTGCTATTTGCATTGGATGCTAACGAGTCACTCAAAGTACGAATGTATCTACAAATAATTTGATTCTTATTAATTAAGGCAGTGAAATTAATCAAAACCTTAACCTTTCCTTTACAATGTAGAATCGCAGGTATATCGAGTAATTATATCACATTTGCGTAAATACGTGTAATATAAAATAAGATTTTAGTTAATTGATTTTTTTTTGGCTTAGTAATAACTAGTGAAAATTATGTTTAGCAAATCTCACTTAAGATAGTTTTTTTTATAAAACTTATGCATTGGACGTTAGCTGTGATAAAAATATTATTTGTAGTAAGAAAAACAAAAAACTTAAATTTTACAGTAAATATATTAACAACCCAAAGAATTTAAACATCTCTCATTAATTTAATGAAGAAATATAAGAAATACTATCATCTCGGGTGGGACTTGACAATGAACTTTTTCGTGTAAATACACTTTTTTTAGCTACAACAGGCCACAAGGCCCCAGAACTAGCGAAACACATCACAAAAAACTTGAGCTTGAGAAAATCATGTAGATGTATTGCGATCTTACCGGAGATCGAATCCGAACCTCAGATATAAGTAGCAAATATCTGTATCTTCTCAATAAATTATATAAATAAACAATAGACCATAAACAATAAACAATAAACAATAAACAATAAACAATAAACAATAAACAATAAACAATAAACAATAAACAATAAACAATAAACAATAAACAATAAACAATAAACAATAAACAATAAACAATAAACAATAAACAATAAACAATAAACGATAAACGATAAACAATAAACAATAAACAATAAACAATAAACAATAAACAATAAACAATAAACAATAAACAATAAACAATAAACAATAAACAATAAACAATAAACAATAAACAATAAACAATAAACGATAAACAATAAACAATAAACAATAAACAATAAACAATAAACAATAAACAATAAACAATAAACAATAAACAATAAACAATAAACAATAAACAATAAACAATAAACAATAAACAATAAACAATAAACAATAAACATTAAACAATAAACAATAAACAATAAACAATAAACAATAAACAATAAACAATAAACAATAAACAATAAACAATAAACAATTAACAATAAACAATAAACAATAAACAATAAACAATAAACAATAAACAATAAACAATAAACAATAAAAAATAAACAATAAACAATAAACAATAAACAATAAACAATAAACAATAAACAATAAACAATAAACAATAAACAATAAACAATAAACAATAAACAATAAACAATAAACAATAAACAATAAACAAAAAACAATAAACAATAAACAATAAACAATAAACAATAAACAATAAACAATAAACAATAAACAATAAACAATAAACAATAAACAATAAACAATAAACAATAAACAATAAACAATAAACAATAAACAATAAACACAATAAACAATAAACAATAAACAATAAACAATAAACAATAAACAATAAACAATAAACAATAAACAATAAACAATTAACAATAAACAATAAACAATAAACAATAAACAATAAACAATAAACAATAAACAATAAACAATAAACAATAAACAATAAACAATAAACAATAAACAATAAACAATAAACAATAAACAATAAACAATAAACAATAAACAATAAACAATAAACAATAAATAGAATTTGGTATTATTTATTTGCTTTATGTCATTAGAAAGTGTACTTATAGTATTCAACAGCCGTATACAGGAAACAATTCTGTTATCTATTTATTCTCCATATGAAGGTGAAGTTTATTGATAATTTATCATTTATTTCATTAAGTAATATCTGTCCCTTTTTGATACTTCATCTTATTGATATAAGTTTACCATGGCTGCGCGCAGGTATTTTCTATCAGGCTTGCTGAGAGTTGAGGGTGCCTTATGAGGTTATCACAATTATTTTATTTTAATTTAAAGTTTTCATTTGCATTAAAAAAAGTATACGATACATTTTTGCAAAATTGAATTTCTCGAACGAAAAAATTAAATCGATTAATATAAACAAAAACGACAAATGGCCGGAGACTCAGAGCTGTCAAATAATTTTCTTCCTGCCGCGCTACTAACGGTAACCTTAAGATGAACTAATTGATTTATAATCGCATTTAACGAACTTGGTAAAATTTTGAAAGCAAACTTTCAGAGTTACGAGTTTTGTAACCATCTGAGCAGGAGTGCCCGGAGCTTTTTGTGGGAAATTTGAATGGAAATTTTTTCGGAAAATAAATTGGCTTACATTTGGAGGTTCATTGTCTCGTGGTCTGCATAAAATAATAGGCTTTTGATTTTTTCTTTCGAAAAGAGGCAATTAAATGGCATGACTTGGGTCAAATAAAAATGTGAATTTATAGACTTTTTTTTTGTGATATGCAGGATATTACAGAGCTAGACCGCAATACTTTACAGGTAAATTTCAAGTGACATTATGAGCCAAAAATGTTCAAGCAACACGGAGATGAGTTTCTTCAAAGTTTGAATTTTTTACCTATTTTCTATAAGACATGTAAATATCATTATAGTCTTAAAAATTCATTCAAGTAAAATAAAATACTTAAAAATATAAATAATTTTATTTGACTTGTATTTGATTGAATATTTTTAATATTCAATACAGGTTACTTTTATGATACTCCAACGTATTACAGAAAAAAGGCTGAAATATTGAAAAAAAAAGTTGCTTGAACATTTTTGATTCATAATTTAGGTTTGAATCTACCTGTAAAGTAGGTATTGTAGACTAGCCCTGTGGTACCCTGTGTACAAATGACAATTTTTCCGTTCTCTCAATAAACTTATATACCTACCTTTTGACAGATCATAAGCAGAATTAGCATAATTACTATTTAGGACCCTCCGCAAAACATGATGAATTATGCTCTTCTCCTTTTATAAATGTGGTGCAGTCCAATGAATTTAATGCCATCTATTCCAAAATAATTAGAAGCCTCCTTAAAAATAGATCTCATCCCTCTTGTAATATACGTGTAGATGTATATTATATTATCATCCAAATTTTGTTCAGTTAATCTTTAGGATCCTGTGAAAAATATTATTATCCCACCCCACATCATCATTATTAGATTAAGTTAAAGTTTAGCGATAATTTTTATACATTGTCACAGGTTGGCAGCAGTGTGATTCAAATGAAAAACTTTTTGAACTCAAATGAAGAAGAAAGGTTTTCATTTTATATCAACACTAAGTCATTAGATACAATCTTAACTGGAACACTATTCTGTAATTTGCATTGATTTTTCACTGGAATATTCTACACACAGGTACTTTTTATTCGCCTCATTTATTAATTCGCACAAATTCACAGTTCGCTATCTATTCGCTCTGTTCTATGCATCGCGAGCCACCGCGTATTTATAAAGACTCAACTTTTTAATCTTTTCGGCATATACTTGCGTATAACAGAAACTTCTAAATCATTTTAACACATTCAAAAACGTCAAGACTGTTCCGGAACCTTGTTTGGTTTTCGATTATGTGCAGCTCTTATCCTTTTAAGAATCTCCTGATATTATCAAGGCCCGGTTTTATGATTTTGTTTATTAATAATATAAACCTCCAGCTTAACAAATATAAACTAACGGTTATTCGAAATTCTCTTCCTAAGTTGCTTTTTATTAAAGAAAAATGGGTAACATTTTGAGAATATGAAAGTACGTATATACTAATAATAAAGATAAATTATAGAAGTCCCACAGAGATGAAGCTATTTATATGAGAAACATGTATTTAAGTCTTTATAGAGTGGCCCAGGGCTTATTATCTGTATGGCTGGCTTAAGTGATAGCAGATACAAAACGTATCGTTCGCCAATAATACCGTAAGAATATCCACACATTATCAATTTTTTTTAATGTTCTAAAGCATATCAAACAAAATAATTTCGTTGTCTGTTAGTCTGTTTGTCCGTAACTTCGTGTAATATCCGTAATTTCGTAAAAAAACTAATTTAACGGCCGGAGATGGGGCTTGAACCCCGGGCCAGCAACCAGAACCGGCCGTTTAACGCATGTTGCTACCGCTTTACATCTCTATGGACCGCCAAAAATATACTATGAATATATAGACGCGAACCAATGTTTCGTCATTTTTGACGGTAAGAGCTAGTATCAAAATATATGATTGGACTATGAGACGTCTATAGTCCTTCCTTGGTATTGGTCTATGCTTGAAACATCTGTAGTCTTTTCTCATTAACTATACTATACAAAGATTTCACAGCTGGCAATAATATTTTGTAAATTGTTGAAGGTTAAGCAATACTCTTTTTGATGTATATATACAGGATTATTTCGAAAACATTAAAAACGTCGCAGGACTATATTCCTACCTTCATTATGAGTCGAAAATGTTCAAGCAGCACGACCAAATATCAATTGTTATGGAGTTATGCAATATCAAAATTTGAATTTTTTTTCAATATTTCTGGCTAATAATCATTACAGTAACTTATATCGATTACGAAAAATTCATTCATTTCAATAAAAATTAAATGAAATGATAAAAACCCTGCAGAAATTCCAATTGGAATGTTTTCTAATTGGAATTGGAATGTTTTTATTATTTTATTTGACTTATATTAAAATGAATGAATTTTTCATATTTGATATAAGTTTCTGTAATGATTATCTAACGTTTTACAAAAAATAAGCCGAAAATATTAAGAAAAAAAAATGCAAACTAAGATATCGCATATCTTCATAAATATTCATGTGACGTCATTAAACATTTTCGACTCAAAATTAAAGCAGGGATATAGTCATTCGAGGTTATTAATGTTTTCCTAATAACTCTGTACCTATATGATACATGATATTCTTCCGAATCATTTAACATATTCAATAAAATATGTTAATGATAATTTTACCGCTGATTTTTTTGAGATGTGTCCTTTGTGTGAGTGAGAAATAGTAGAGTTCCAGGGGGGAATCCAAATTCACCTATTGGTGGATTACTTGGAGATTCATTTGATCAGGTATGTTCGGTGAGTGGCATTTTACCTGTTTGGAGCCGTTTGGTCAGTCCCGTTTTCTTTTGGTTCTGATAGGAGTTGTTCATGGGAGTGACTGTCAAGTACTTCCCACGAATCAATGAAGATACTTGTACAATTGCTTGATTTGTTAAATTTATTTTGCGTATTATTGAATGTTTTGCGGTTGTGCCTTGTGTGAATATTCCTCCAGTGAATCCGAACGGGTTCTCATTTATTGTAGAATTGTCTTTGTGATTTAGTTTGGTCTACATGATTGTAAGTGGTTATCCCTCACCACACACAAGAATCATGATTCTTTTTGGTGAGGTATATACACACAAAAAATTGATTAATAAACATTTTCAATGTATGATTGTTAATAAATATTATATATATTATTAATTAAATAAAAAAAATATAAAAAAATACACCCGATATCATCTCTATGAGGCTTCTTTAATTATTTATCTTAATTAACTAATATCATTTAAAAATGCTGTAGTTTTTATTGATCAGCATAACCATCATTCGCGAATCTTAAAATTTCAAGGAATTGATGTCTATTCGATATTGTATGTAAGAATTGTAAAAAAACGAAATTACTGTTGATAAATGTACAGTTTGAGTTACATTATGAAAACAATTATCCATAAAATGGTAGCAGCTTCATAAGCGATGTCTGCTCTTGAAAGCGTGTTTTTGTATTTTAGAAGCATTTTATCAAAAGCATATCAATTTTTTAATCTCAGCTCTGATTATAATTTCGGTTGGTAAATCTCAATTTAGACAATTGAATTGGGGTGGATTTGTATCTGTAACCTTTATATACGGATATTTTACGATAAATCATACATTTTTGCAACACTGCTGGTACGAATATACATTTTTATATCTAAATTATTTTATATACCCATAAACATTATATTTGTGTATTTAATTGAACACTTTTCTTAGTTATTAGAGTAAATTTTTATAATTCGAATATTTTTTAATTTATAATAATATTGATATATTATAAATAGTATTATTGGATTATTTATAAAGCGCCGTCTTTGTGAAAATTTCACCCCAAGGGTGCAACAATATGTTGAGCCAAAAGGAATTACGCTTTATCAAAACCTCTCGAAGTTTCTTTAAGAAAACGACACAATGGAACACTCTAGAATCATTTAGGTACCACTTATGAGCACTGGAAAAGTCGAGCGAATTGTACACTGGAATTGTAAAGAAAGTCGTCAAAACATTTAAAACTCTAGAAAGCGGAGTCACCTAGAAAAGGCCTGGCGCGCGTACTGTTTTGATATTTGACATGTGACATAGAAATTTAGCGACAATACAGTGTGAAGAGCTGTGGCTGTGGGAGATAAATGAATACACTTAAACAAATTTAAAGTTAAATTTATTATCAAAAAAAAAAGTCACTGGGCACGAGTTGAATTGAAGTAACGTTCTTAATATTCTAGTCACTACATGTTTCTAGAATAATTCACACTTTAAAAAAATATAAATAGAGATGCGAACACGGAATACGTGTCACATCAATATTCTAACTATTTTCAAACTAAGCTAAACGCTTGTGCTATGAAAATAGGACTAACTTGGTGATCCGGAGTGAGATTTGAACCCGCGACCTTTGGATCACGAGGCGAGAGTCCTAACCACAAGACCAACAAGCTATTATTATTACACTTTTCTGAATTCGCCATTATTAACGTTGTTTCTATCGCTTAGATCAATTTTTGGTAAATTCCGTTCAATATTCGCACGCAGAAAAACTTATTGTCCCGGTAGGAAATTTTTTTATATATTACTGCTAGTACCACTGACGCTGGTCCCACCATGCTCGCTCTGTTGCTAATAGCTTGGGTTAACGTAAGACTGACTCCTCGTTGCCCTTGTATTTCTAGGTAAATTGCTTAGAGATCTTTCGAGAGACTTGTTCCAAAGATTTTACGAAGGATTTGTGGATCATTGTAGCCGATTCCAGAGTGTTCGATAGAGCGTCCCAATAGAATGTTATAGAATTTTTGAGAGAATTGGATCGCGTTGTTGTCCTCGAGAGGCTCAGACAGTGCACAATTATCTCGTTACAATATATTTATTATTATATATTTATTTATTTATACAATTAAGTGCTAGAAATATTTAAGTTCCTTTTGGAAAATTGAATTTTCTATTCAAAAGATTTTGATTTATACTGCTTAAAGATTATTTAAAGGAAATAAGTGCAAAAGCGGGTGGTGAAATAAATAAACTGAATTGGTTAAGGTTAAAAATGAATAGCCATAATGAATTTGCATGAAATATTATAAATATTTTTAAAAATATGTACCGATTGCATAATGTATAAAATATCGCATAATTTTAATAAATACATAAGAGTTCTTCGTGACGTGCATGGCATTAAAATTCTCTGGTAGGGATGTAGGCGAAAAATAAGTTCCATATTTCTCATTCAAAGTGGTTGCTGGGTCTTCTTCAAGCTCTGTTCAGATAAGAGCACACTTTAATATTTATAATTTTTAATTTTAAATGAGGCATTCACTGTCGCCGGGTGAAGCTATTCCCTCAAAATATTACATCACAAGTTTTGAATTATATCATTCAATATAGCTACTTATGTTTTTTTTGTAGAATATATTTTGTTTTGTTTTATTTAGTATTAGCAATCAATTTTGACACACAGATTAGGATAGCCTTGATAACTTTTTCTGGGAAACGGATTTGCAAGGAAATTTAGGAAAATACAGTTTATGGAGAATCGAAAACGTTTGGATGCCAAGGTCAGAAAGGAGCACTTACCTCACCTAATATTGCCTTACCAGGAGCCTTACCTTATTCCTCTTTTGATCTCGTCAACATTCAACCTGGTTCAGGAGGAAGCCGTAATTATATTAATGTTGCTGGTGTATCCCGGCAGGGGTATGCGGAAAATTTCTCGGCAATAATTGCTAGCTCACAACGGTTTGCGCACAATCGCTTGCCAGAAAAGTTGATCAACAATTGCGTGACAAGTTATTTTTTACATGAATATAGATAATATGGTTTATGAAAAACGTTAGTTGAAAATTGTATATGTATATTTTAAATAATTATTTAAAAATAATTGTCGTCATATAACAGTATTTATAAACATTAGGTTAAGTTGGATTAGGTTAGTTTAAATACTAGCGAGCAATTGGTGGCGAGCAATTTTCCGGTAATCCCCGGCAGGAGGGAATGTAGCCAATGTTTTCTATATTTTACTTAGTGTCCTATAGAATAACTTTAGACAAATCAGAATGTCAATATAATACACATTAATTTTGTGGGTGGCCATGGCCATGTTTTATAATACTCAGCAAGAAAAACTCATCGAATATTGGAATGCATGGCAGGCAAATGTCTTGCTCAGGGTCCTTAAGAATAACCATTAATAAAAGACAAAATTTATGCAAGAATATGCGTATTGAATATTGTAGCCTAGCTCCGTAATATGATGTTTTTCTATATACATGTCATTTAATCATTGATTATAATTGATGACTAAATGATTTCAATTATCGCTTATGAAAATATTTATAAATATGATATTGATCTTGTAAATTTATTTATAATTTTTTTTTTAAGTATATATGTTCAACATACATGAAATCAGAATATTTTAAGTATTTTAACAATATATTCAGAATATTTTGAGTATTTTAACAATGTATTCAGAATATTTTAATTATTTAAACAATATATTCAGGATATTTAAATTATTTTAACAATAATTTAGAATATTTTAAATATTTGAACAATATATTCAGAATATTTTGAGTATGTTCAAATTTTTAAGAACACAATTGAAAAAAAAACTTTTCAAAAAATGAGTTAAAAATTGCAATAATTTTCAATCGTATTCCAGTTTAATATTAATAATTTGGAAGAATGTCATATACGTAAAAAAGTACGTTTCTTTAAAAACTCCAATCATAAATAAAGGTATCGATCGCATTGCCAAAATTTGTACTCGTGTATGAGAATGAAAAAAAAATTCAACCGCATGTGGCGATAGTAAAAATACAACACATATGAAACAAGGTGTGCAAGTGAAACATTTATATAATTAAGTATCATGGTAGTCTATTATAGTTGGAATTGGTGAACGTTACATTCTTTAAAGTAATCACTTAAACCAGCCGTATGATATGTTGTAAGTCCTATGAACACCCAAAATTAAGGAACGTATAAAATATAAAAAAAAGCTTCATCTCCATGAGACATTTTATATATAAATCATGATTTTATATTTAGTCCATGTATTTAATTTTTTCGAAAAACAAATGATCCGGGTACTTTTGCTGATTTTCACCAATTGAACCCATGCACATTTAAAAAAAAAATTAACTTCTATTCTGAGAAAACACTTAAAAGTACATAATACTAATTAATGTAGGTAGATGCACCAACTATCTACAAAGTAGTGATGGGTCCGCCCTGTACTTCTTCACTGCACTTCAATGTAGTGTAGTACTATACTACATTGAAGTGCACACTTCGCACATTTTGATGTGCACACTATAAACTACAAACACCAAAGTTATTGAAAGTATAAACTTCAAATAATACACTTCATTTCAAAGCGAACACTACAAAGTACATACACTTCAAAGTTATTTAAAGTATATATCGAAAGTATGAGAAACATACTTTAAATAGTGCATTTTTTACGTGAAATTTTTGGAAAGTTGATGTAGATATATGAAGAAATCTCTGGAAATTGTAACAAACCCCCCCCCCCCCATGGTTTGAAAAATTTTGGGACCTATGAAGAAATTTTTGGGAAGTTGATGTAGGTAAATGAAGAAATCTCTGGAAACTGCAACAACCCTCCCCCCCCCCATTTTTTGGAATCGATACTACAATTACTTCACTTCATTTCGTAGTACTACAATTACTTCACTTCAAGTAGTTTTTACTTCAATTGTAGTGTACACTTTGTAGTCTTCAAACTGGTGAACGTGTGTGTGTTGTAGTCTTCATTTTGAAATGTAATTTTTCCCTTCGCTACTACAAAGTCTATTTTATTAATGATGCAGTTGACATTTTGCCTGGATGATTCCTGCCGCTTTCAAGATAAAACCTCTCGAAAGATTACCAGACCAAAATGTCGAAGACCTCATTAAGAGTAAAGTTACTTCAAGGGCATGTTTCAAGCACCAATCTTCAATAAACAAAAATATAAATTAAAAAAACTTACTAATTCTGCTGTCCTTCTGCTCATTAATGAAGCCAGGTTTTTAATTTATTTATTTGGGCATCCAACAGGAAGACATAAATGTAAGGCAATTAATGAATACAAAAAACGAAATTTTATGTCTCCCATAATAATAGGACGACACATAAGACAATGATAACTATACAGACTTATTTAATGGAACTATTAAAATTTTAACATATACATAAAAATACAAAATTTACAGATATAGATAAAACTCAGTGATCTTTTTCTACTGAAATGAAAGTGCTGAGATCCATTACTGGAAAAGCTCTACGTGATCGTGTCCAAAATGTAGACATAAGGAAAAACTAACCAATAAAAAACAATCCCTTTCTCATTTGTATTGTTTCCAATTTGATATTCTATCAACATATTCCTCTTGCTTTAAGTTCATGTGGAAAATCTATTCCATGTAGGTATATCATTATCCTTAAAACTTATAGAATATTTAAAATGTAATAATTGGTATAGAGGGGCATGGCGTCGGCGAAACCGTCCGATTGAACCCATGGCTCTAGTTAGACTAGTTGAAACAGGTTTCGCGCCTTCACCACGCGTCGGGCTACTTTCTCGTTTGTATGGTTTCCAATTTGAAAAAACCGTTAATATTTCGAAAAATCAAAAATTATACTATAATTTAATTTTTTTAAACAAAAATTTGTTAGATTATTTTAATCATTGCCGCGAGTCTGCCTGCAAAGATTCAGTTAAATTGCGTCACGGGAAAAGGGTTAAAAATCGATCCAATTTTTTTTCGGCAGACAAGCAGACGCTACGAGTTAAAAGAAAGGGAGTAAAAACTTACAAAATAGACAATACAGTACGATGGAGTAGATCCAGAAGGAGTTTCTGGAGGGAACACCAAGCCAGAATGGATAGTGGTAGACGCGTGTATACAGTAGCAAATGAAATCCCCTCTGGACGACGCCCACTGGGAAGACCACCGAAATGATGAGGGACGGCTGGATCTCATCATCCAAGGAGGCGTAGTTTTCTCTACTACAGATCAGTAGATCTACTAAAAAAAATTGTCTATTTCCTGTCTGGCAATGTGACCTGCCCATTGGCATTTTAATTTAGCGATATGATCTATCACATCGGCAATTTTTGTCCGGCGTCTGATTTTCTCATTTCTGATTTTATCTCGCAGACTTACGCCTTGCACTTGTGCTGATAAGTTTCTCAAAGGCCTCAGTGATGATAAGGAAGTACAGTGAAAGTAAACAGTCAAGAGGAGCAACTGCAACACCAGGACATCAACTCACAAATTATACTATTAACGTGACTTGGTAGAATGCTGTAAAAAAAATTGAACTCATCCTTCAACAAACTATTAGTCGCTAATTTAGAGATGACAAAATTAATTTCCGTAAGTCTTCACTGGAATTTTATCATCTTCATTTTCAGAAATTTTCAACCGCTGCTGAATGAAAGTCACTTTTCATCGTCCATTGTTATTCTCTTTGAATGAATGCAGTCATCCAATGATAAATCAAGAGGCTGTCGGGCCATTATATAACTAGCTGGAATGATGAATCAAATTAAAATATTATCAAATTCCGTATCGCTGTAACATGTGGCAGTGAACAACAATAAACTCAAGGTGTAATAATGTGTTTAGTCAATTGAAAAATGTAGCGACCTTTGTGGCTTAAATTTTTTTATGACAATAAGTCGTTCTAGTCTTACCAAGTCTTGAGTCATCTACCTGTAGATAAATTCACAAACTCTTAAATCTATCTGTATCTTCCTTTACGCTATCTGCCTGATTTGGGCTCTAAAAATATCGTATAATTTCTGAGTAAGTATGAATACATCCTAAATGTAAACTTTTAGATCCCAAAAAGTGCCTAGTATTTGTTTATATATAAAAAAGTTAATATATATATTTATACAGAAGTACTGTTTCTCTGCAAGTTATATTGCACTAACTGTATTACGAATTCACCTACACTTACCTAGGCGATGCAAAGAATGCAGCGCTTAGGTAATCAATAAAGCTCTGTTGACATATGACTCGTATGTTCCACACATACAAAAAACAAATCTATTTGTCTTTATTTATAGTTTGCCTACATGCTTAGTCTATCATTTACTGTACATATCTTAATGATATTATTAAAAAAGTTTATTGTGTACTTCGATAAGTATGCTGTTTCAACAATCTGTGGTTCGTATTTTGTAAAATCCCAATTCATGTCGTGTATTATTAATAATACTAAAAAATAAAATAAAACATTTACTCAAAATCCGGTCTGCATAGATAGCTAATCTGAAAGGATCCACTAATGTAAAATAGGTAATGTTTGTCTCTCAGCGAGTTAGAAAAAACGATAAAATTCTTTCCAGATTATTCTATGTAGGAGTGTAGTCAAATAAGTATTCGTCTATTTGTATGTTTACTTCATATTGGTACTGAGTTTTTGACGTCCTCAGAATTTTTTTATTCTCAAAGATCATACTAAGAATAAATTGGCTGCCAATATTTCCAAACGGGTGAAAATATTTTATATCTTCATTAACCAGCCCGCCGGCTAGCCAAACTAATTACGGCGAGGGTTGCTTCAAACAGCGGAAGGCTCAACCAGCGCCGCCCTACCCCTATTATTTTTTACTCTCCAAGCACCACCAGATCATTGCCAAACCTTGTAACGTAGGATTCCTAAATGACACCAACGGTCAATGATAATCGGAAATCATAAATCTAGAATAATCAAATCATAAATCTTGAACAAATCACAATAGCAATAACACGATAGAATATATAATCACATTTGTCATGTTATTATATATTCTGTTTCCCCATTTATGTATATATAAGTGCACTCCTGCCGTATTTATTGAAATTTTAAGTACGCCCTGGCGGAGCTTAGATAAAGCGATTCTGGTTAGCGGGATATTTAATAAAACTCATAGTTTACGTACAAAGTGATTTTGTTTTATTTTATCTAATATATCAATCCAGAAAGTGATTGCTTCCTACGAATGTAATAACTTTTCTTTTATTACAATAACTATTACTATTAATTGTAAGTCCTTTTTTTAAAGTCTATTTAATTAGTTAATTTGTCATGACTTTAGACAAAAAGGAAATATCAAAATAATAAGTATTGAGATTTTGTTTACAATAATTTAATTTTAAAAAGTTTGATAATTTAATTGAAAAAAAAAAGAAAACTAAATTTAATTGCTTCACAGTTATCACTTACATTGCGGTTAATGTTATGGGTTAATAAACTTTCAAGTTTGGGTACAATTTAGTATAAGTTTAGTAGGTTACTTTCTTAAGCCTCTCTTAGACGATAATGATCCCTCAAAACTTCCTTAATTAAACATAATAAATTCTTTAAGAGGTTAATTATAACTCATCTTAAATGAGTTTTGTAAAAAGTTAATTTAAACTAATAAAAGTGAATTTTTTATGTTTAATTATAACAACGTTTTCCTTTTAAATGAATTTAGCATATGAAAAAAATGAGAAAAAACAAATGATATGTCCCTAAACAGCATGCCACTGATACTCGTCGCTTACAAAAACATACCATTTCACTTACATGGCAAAAATGCTATTTATCCAGAAGATTATTTTAGGTTGACTGCAAAGAGCCACGTGATCCGTTTATTTTAATTTTCTTTGACCTACAGCCTCGTCCTTGACGTAGTTTCGTAATTGAAATGAAAACTTTGCAAAAGCCTTTTCAATTTTTAAACTTTCGATCTTATTGCAAAAAGTTGGCGAGAAAATTTTTAATAGAGCTACAAACTTTTGAGATATCCTGTTCATAAAACTCATCACAATTTATATAATATTCAAATGACGCCGAAATATTAGATGAGTTCGTGAAGAATTTTACCCTGTCATTCATTTTTTTAAATGTTAAAATAAAAATTGTATTCCTTTTTTCGTTAGCCAAAAAATATGGCACTACTCTCCTTATATGATTAGACAGAAAATAAATAATTAAAAAAGAATTAAAATTCTGATCTGTACTTGTATAACTCTTCTTTGCTTCATGAATCTCAGTCTTCTAAAAAGGGTATATTATGCACTCTGTCAAAGTATTATTAGCTACGCCATGTGTGCATGGGGTGGTGCGGCTTTAACTATATTAGACCCTTTAATAAAGTCTTAGCAATGAATAAATAAGAAACCATTTAGATATATTTCTAAAGACCTATTTTGAGATTTTCATGTGCTTGATATAAGACAGCTATATACCAGTTCAATACTAAAATTATTCAAAAAAAAACTCTTCATCACAAATCTATACTATCTTAATCTAGATATACTAGAAGCATAACATCGGAAAATGTTTTAGTGCCGAAAATGAAGACAAACTTTGGCCAACGCTTTTTCATGTTCTGTGCTCCAAGAATCTATAACGTATTACCATCAGATATTAATATTTAGTTAAACAGAAGATAACAAAGTGGTTACTATACGTAGGTAGACTTCAAAATGAAAGCAATGTGTCCAATGTGAAAGCTTAAGTTTTTGTAACTATTATAATTCAAATACCTTCTGTAAATATGATTTGATTTTTTCTCTATGTGATGTGAATTATAATATGATTTGATTTTTCCTCTATGTGAAGTGAATTCGTAATTTAGTGTATTTTATAAGTAATACTCACATATTTATACACTTATTTTTAAATAAATTTCAAAAACAGTACGGATAGTTGCTTTAGAACAGACAAGTCAAGTTAAGCAACTACCTTTAACACTTTCTATGTAATAAATAATTAAGAATAAATAAATAAATAAAAAAAATAAAAAATGTGGATTTTTAAAAATGCATTTATAATACCCGATAATTGTTTTATTTTACAGTTGTAATAAACACACGGAGAGTTACTCTTTCACTACTACGGTTTAAAGGGGAGCAGCACCTCTCATCATCAGGTATAATTTTTGGTTAACAAATTTAGAATCAATCATTTTTCATAATGTGTTTGTTGTTTCTATTTTTATTAAAGAGTAAAATAGTATTTTTTAGTTTATGTAGAGATTTTAAAGTAAATAATATGTCTTAAAAACATGGATTACAGGCGTTTTCTACCCAGCATTGCACGAGTTTTAGATTTAGTTATAATTTCAAATGGATGTGTCTGGGAGGAGCGGTAAGTTTTTTGTAGGCAACCCGCTCCCCCTGCCAATTTATAAAAATGTTGGTTCAGGTACATGAAAAGTCGACTCATATAAATTTCTTAGTGTTTCTGTTCCTGATATTTTATTTTACTTATACGAAATAAGCAAAAAAAAAATAATTAAAAATTAGTCAGGTATCATTTTATTCATGTTTACACAAAGTTTTCGAATTTAATTCATACTAAATTTACTCAAAAGTTGCATCTTCGTGTGCATTTACAGTCTTCATTAAAACTCGTAAGTTTGGCTCCCTCAATGATTTTGAAATATAAAGAAAGATTTGTATACTGCATTTACATTTAATTGAATAGGGTTATTTTATTATAATATAAAAATAGCCAGCATTAGAATTACACCATTTTGATAGTTTTTATTTTATTTTAATAGTTTGGCCAATCTCATTGTTTTTTGATCAATTTTAAATTATCAGCAAATTTTTATTTTATAACAAACATGACTTACTCATATTCGTCAAAAATTAACCATTTTTTTATGATGCGTGATGGAGATAATCCCTTTTTTTCTATTCTAGTTCGGGTTTCCTGCAGGGAAAATTTGAGCTCGAAATTCTCTTGATATGAAACAGAAACAACTTACCAGATTTCTACAGGCAATTTTAGCCGATATCGTTCTCCGACCGATGTTCTGTTTCAGCTGCAAATCCCATGATAGATCACTTTAGCTTACCGAAAAGGTTTAGTAAAGTAAAATTATATTGGAGACTTTGTATCTGCCGCGACAAAATCAACCGTCGATTCCGAGGTGCCAAAACAATCTACGATTAGCGGCAACTATTATCATATACAGAGAACTCTGCGCTCTTTTATAAAGCACCCGACCAGAGATTACCAAGGATTTTTGCTCGAACAGTGCGATTTTAATAGCGATAGAATGGTGCCAAATGAAGTCAAAATAATGTTTAAAATATTAATAAATTGAGAACCAACTTCTGTCTCCGGATTGACAAAGAAATAAAAAAATTTAACTTGTTTTCTGGGAGGTATTAAGGTTCTTGCAAGTTGAGATATTATCTTTAAAAATATAATAGAAATATATATTCCCTTGTCATAAATAATAACAAAATAACAATATTATAAAGAAAAAATGTTTAAAAAAATGTATGCTACTAAAATGATTTAAAATAAATAACTAAACTATTTTTAAGCTAGAAATAAAATTTATATGGATATATGTACCTAAATAATATACAGTGATGAGCCATGTAATAGTTTTTTTTTTTTTATTTTAAATTTCAATTTGTGCGCTTTAAGACTGTATTGAACAATGTCCCGTTGCCCTGAATCTGTCAAGTTATTAATCCAGCCAGTTTACTAGTCTAGTCTAGTTTAATTAGTCTTCAAGTACTGAGATGATGTGCCCAAGATGCCAAGCTAACTTTGCAGATTGAGATGCTGCCGGAGCAACTGCGGGGAATAATCTCTGCGTGATTATAAAAATATAAGCGTAGTAATTAAATCAATTAAGGTATTATTTATTATCCCGTCGCTGTATATATAATAAATTCTATGTGACGTTTAGTACATTCTGAGATAAGCGAATAAAAACTGTTTTAAAAAGTAATTGCACAGACTAGATTTATAAAAAATGTTTTAAATAATTACTAGGCAGACCTTTCAGATGAACGGCACTGTTTTTTTTAAGTATAATATGTCCATTATTTATATGAGAAATTGACAAATTAATTCGTGTATCTCAGAATGTACTGAACGGCACATAGGATTTATTATTTATACAGCGACGATCTGCAATATTTACTTAAACTGTTTCTTAGCGGATTTCTGTAACATCTGCATTGTAAGTTTATGTATCATTAATCTCAGTTCTTAGTTAAGTACGTAGGTACTAGCAAAATATGTGCAGAGACTACCGCAGACCGCTGGAAGCTGGATTTACCAAGAACCGGGCGTGGATAAGTTCTCCACGAAGAGTTATTAAACCGTCGATTTTATGTTCATAATCTTGAGATTTTATGACTTTATTCATCAAGAGTGCATATTAAAACTGCACTTAAATAGTTTATTGAATATTAAATTTTACGCGTAGTAAATACTCCATTAGAAAAATAATATTTTCATTATATTGTAACGAGATATATAACAATCGGTAAGAATTACACGTAATCAACGAACGTACAGCTTTAAGATAATGGAAGGTTCTAGAATGACCGCACGAATCTTGTAACGACTAGGCAGCTATCGTGAAATCTCGAAAGATCGAGAAAGAATTTTATTTAAATATAAGAGCAAGGGGCATTGCACTTCGCATCAGGCTTAGAGTGAAGTTTAACCGATGCGATATTAGCAGCAGAGGGAGCGAACCAGGGCGCATGTTCCAGTGATCGCAAATGAAGGAAGTACTTGCCACGGGTGAGAAGTTTTTCTAAACAGAATATTGATCATAAATAAATAATAAATCATAAATAAATAAAACACCACGAAATAATGTGAATGAAGAAACAGTGCGAAATATTCTAGAAAAATTTAATAACTGACTTTAAGAACAGTGTTCCGATTCAATTCATGTTAATAATATTAGGCATAGTCCACAGGGAGAATATCTATAAAGCACAGAAATCACTTAGTATGAGAGGAACCGGTATTGACAGTTGGCGCCTGCAAAATTGTTATGAATTCAAAGAGGATTTGAAGGCGCTGTCTTTAGATCCGGGTACTGAAATAAAACCCAAGTGTATTCATATTTTACGATATTTTCGTAAATTGTATGACTGACTTTACTAATGCACTGAATAAATACAATTTAGCTTATTACTAGCTGTTCGTACCCGGCGTTGTTCGTATAAAATAAAAAATTGTTAAGTATTAAATAAAAAATAAGTTTTGTGGGAGGAAAAAACAATGTTTCCTTTCGTGATGCGATGGATGGGAAAAAATGGCATATGTTTTCCGCCAGTTCCTAATGAATAAGTATGAAAAATTTGGGTCAAAAAAAAAGATTTGTCAAACGGTACAGATTTGTATGAAACATATATCAGGGGGAGGAGGAAGTGTAAAGGAGTAGGAGAAAATGTCACCTTTATATTACCCAACGGGTTTCAAAGAATACGTATGCAAAATTTGGGTCAAATCTAGTAAACGGTATGGAATTGTATAGAGAATATACCAGGGGAAGAGGGTAGGATAAAAGGGAGGAGAAAAAAATGTGACCCATGTTTTCCGCCGTGACCTAAAGAACAAGAATCCAAAATTTGGATCAGATCGGTCAAATTGTGTATATTTGTGTTGAAAATATATCGAGAGGAGGGAATGGAGTTAAAGAGATTTAAGAAGAGTTAAGGAGAAATATCACTTACGTTACCCACTGGGTCCTAAAGACTATACCTATAAGTAAGAAAATTTTGGATCAGATTGGACAAACAGTGTAGATTTGTATAGAGAACAGACAGGCAGTAACTGAGTTTTATAGGTATTGAGGCATATTCGAGTTCAACGTTGTCAAAATTTAATTTTATTATAAAAACACGCGAGTATTTATTGCAAAGTTGTGTCAAAATTTCAAGTCAATCGACCCACTACTTTTCGAGTTTTGCGAACACAAATATACACCTGAATTTTTATTTTAAAAAATTATTATGGCGTACTGGCATATCATATCATAAGGTTAAATTGTTACCCATTAAGCTTTTTAATTGCAATAAAACTTTTATGAATTTTAAAAACATATTGATAAATAAAGCTTAGAATACATAATAAAGCTTAATAATATACACCTACTTTGACTTAATAATTTTTGTGTATTGGTGTTTAATGTATCAATTTCTGATAACCTCTTATTATAGAACAAACACGTACTTCGAAGTTTTAGGCCGAGTTTGTATTAAACCCTTGAATATTTAATAAGTTTGCGTTGTTCGCACATTTGAGTCGATTCTACTCAAGTTAGGGAGGGGGAAACTTATAATTATTTATTTATAATTCTGTTATAAATACTGAATACATTACTTAGGATTGTCCTTTGGTTGAGGTGGTGTAGATGGGGACGGTTAATTTTTTCGTCATGGCACTTCAAAATATTGTATACCAATATAGGTCATTGTTTGTATGTAAGCTTTATCTATGCAAGAAAGAGACAAAGTCATATGACCGCTTTACGCTAGATGTCACACACTTGATGTGAGTGACGCATGGTGTCTAATATATTCATTGCGCGCAGTGTGCTGTTCAAAATAAATTGTCACATGTCCATACATTCATGTTAAGCCCAAAAGTGGTGTAATTCTAAAATATCGTTTTTTTATTAATAGATCTATTTATTTGATAACTGTTATTTTAAAAAGATTATTTAAAATATATAAAACGAGAATAAATTTCCATACAAAAATGGATTAAAATCTATAAGAAAAATGATCAACTTCATTCGCATTGTCAGACAATCGCGTTAACTAACCACTGAAGGATTTTCAAATAATTTCACCACTACTGTTGTGCTGTTTGTGGTCATCGTGTAGTAGGTGTATAAGGCAAATAATTAATAAAAAATAGGAAATGAATACCTAAAATGAAGGAAATGAATAGGTCTGAAATTCTGGAAAAATGTTTTTTTTTTATCTTTAACAAGGGCACTAAAATAATTTCTCGCTGTTGATGGAACGATTAAAAAAGTGACATGTCAGAAACTGCCGACATCGCCACTACCAACCCGCCGGGCCACTTATCATCGTGACATCGCGAGGTGTCATTAATCACGGGACAGCCGAGGGATTGTATTGAACCCACTCACACACACACTCGAGTGTCGCACAGGATTATGCGAACGTCACAGTTTTTTTGGAATAAACGCATTTAAAGTATTTTTGAAAAGTATTTCGCTATTGTATTTTTAATGATGACGTTTTTTATTACGAATCGAGGACAATTTGTCGAATGATTTTAAACTGTCGTTAAATAATGCCAAAAATTATTTTGATAAAATTATTTTAAAATATACTCCTTTGTATTTGGTGTTAATATATATAGATAATCCTTTTTTTTCTAATTTTAAATGCGCACCAAAAGTAAAACTAATTGATACAGGTTCATTCGAAAAAAAAATTATGTTTGCTTTATTCCGGGTTCGATTTTCGGTGAGGTCACAAATAGTTTATGTGATTTACTAAAGCCTGGGTGGTTTGTGATGTGTTTTGCTTATGTTATTGGGCCTCTTAGCCTGTTGACGCGAAAATAAAAAATGTTTACTGTTTTTCCGATCCATGCACATGTGTAGCGGTCCTTTTATTTCTATCTAAACAAACCGCGGGCACAGCTAACTTGTCATCGCCTGGGAATAAATGAAGTTGCAGACCTTTCAGAAGGCGATGTCTGAGAATAAATGAGACTTTAATAATATAAATAACCAGTGACATCAGTCTCCGTCACCGGATTAGGCGGACCTCCACTGTGCACCCAGACCTTTTTTACTCGTGTTACTTTTGCGTTTTGTATCATTTGATCTGTTAAATCATGTTGAGAAATAAATATCATTACATGTATTTGTTATTTTACTCAACGAACTTCCATTACTGTTACTCTGATAGTCAATTTCATCAAAAACATTAATGGCATATAATGCAATTTTGGCAAATCAAAAAGATACATTACAACTGAAATTTTACGTGTAGTTTCAATCATACTCAATTAGGTGTTTAAATTGTAGAGATAATTTATGATGATTATTGTAAATTAGGTGAAAAACATTAAATTTTTTATCTCTACATGAGTTAAATAATATTTATATATTTTAACTTTAACTTTTAAGTATAATACTTCACCTGTCGATGAGAGATTCAGTTTCTCTCGAAACTTTTGTAGTAACCAACATATAAAAATATTATTAAACTAATGTAGAGGTAACAAAGTAAATGTTTTTCAATTAATTAAATGATCATTGTAGATACACCAGATGTCACGAAAAAAATATGAAATTGAAAGAACAGCGTAAAGATGGAAGAAAATATCAGAATATAAGAGCAGTGTATATTTTTGTGAAGATCCCGTATCTTAGATTACTTGGTAGAGAAGCTACGTCGAAATTGCGTAAAAAACTAGAAGATCACTTCATACCATGTCCATTTTATCTCATCGTCCCAATTTTTTGTGTACGCGTTCCCCGAGCTCTATGTCAATACTCACCACGCGTCGTAAAATTCAGCTCAATCTTCAGCGGAATAAAAGTGGCGATCTTGTTAATGGAGCCATTTTCTATGTTCATAATAAAGCTGTAAACGTCCTGCGGTATCATTGTCATTTTGTGGGGATTTTTATAGTACTTCATCACATTTTGAAAAACGATCGGGGTCTAGATGTGTTTGATGACCTCAAAGTCACATTCCATTCGTATTTATGAAAAAATGGACTTATATTGATTTTCTGTGGATCTTATAATTATATATTTAATATTTGCAATCTTTCAAACACTATTTAAACATTAATTTAATTTGTTATCTGCAGGTAATGAGTTTTAATATATTTAAATAACATAGCAGCCATACATTTTATTTTAATTTATTTATATTTTATTTTTAATTTTACGCTTCAACAGGCCAAGAGGCCCAATTACAGAAGCGAAACACATCAGAAAACACCCAGGCTTGGGTAAATCACATACCTAAATTTTAACCTCACCGGGAATCAAACCCGGAATCCTCGTGGTAAGAGAGCTGGTCATTTTATAAAAAAATGAATTGACATGTTTTTTTTGGGTCGCAATCTAAGGATAGGTCTGCAACAAGCACTCGCTTTCTACACTCCTCTCGGTCACTTGCCAGCCTTTTTATTTCTTGGTAGGTGCTTTAGCGCCCATCTCCGATAATCTGGTCTACGTTGCTTAAACTCGGCCGGCCTCTACGTTGACTCTAATTGACATGTACGTAATTTTTAAAAATTTGTTTTGTATTGTATATTTGTTGTTGGCCGTCACATATACTTTGTGCTCGTAATTAACAAATAAAAATTAAAATAACATTTACCACTACAAAGATGCTCAATATCTATAACGAGTACATTACACTTCAACCGCAAACATTCCAAAAAATATGTTTTAATTTCGTTCTGTTTTTAACAATTTGCGGCTGCTTCATGTAAAAAAATAACATATATGTTCTATCCTATTTTCTATTATAATTATATTTCTTATAATTGATTCATCAAATGATTCACGGGGTCGTACCTTAAACGAAAATTTGGCATGGTAGCCAACAGGTTCTAAGACGATAGAAAGCTTGCATAACATCTGAAAGGTATAGGAATCAGTATCCGTCACTTAAAAAATCTTTTGAAATTAAATGTAAGTAAGAATAAATAAATCATGAAATTTTCTAATGAGGTATTTCTACTGGAAGAATACAGTAATAAAATTAAAAATATATATTTTATGAATAATGAAATATTAAAAGAATTATATATACTTAAATACAAAGAGGTAAAGTTTGTAAGTTTTTGTGTTTGGATATAGGAGGTAATATCCGAAACTCTTTATTTGATTTAAAAAATTCTTTCACCAATATTAAGAATAGACTTTTAGGGTGGACAAAGATTATAATATAATATTATTCTGTTTAAATAAAAGGGATTTTCGTGGTGACCTATTTTAGCGATGCGTGTTTTACGAGCGCTGCCTTAACGATTAGAGATATTTAAGTAATTTCTATGGAGTAGTTGTGGAACTCACAAAGTTCTGTAAAAAAATCTTTGACGACATATATGTTTATATTTAGTTTAATACACAAATTGATAAATATAACTAAAAGTTACTAAAAATCTACGCATGCAAAGCCGGGCAGATAAGCTAGTGTTTGATAAATACAGAATGAGAAATAATATTTCACTGTGGATGGGTGAGCAGGGTCCACGCCCTATTTTGAAGAGTTAAAAAGGAGTATATGTTCGTTATCTTAAAAAGGGTTTGAGGTATGAAGTGCGTGTTCATAGTCTCAGAATGGATTCGAGGTATGGAGCGCAATGAATTGAGGAAACAAGTGAATAATTGGCGTACTCAGTCAACTTCTGGATGCTGGAGGCTCATCAAGCAATTATCTAACGTTAGATTACAAGCAATACAATCAATGTTAAAACTATATACAAAGAAAAAAATCATAAAATTGAAAAGTCTATGGATTTATCTTACAGAGAAAAATCTAAGGATGTTGGTAAAAAGGACCAAATGCCCTGGCATATACGATTTCATTTCTAACGCGTATTCGCGCTAATCATTTCTCCAAACATTGCTCACAAGAAATGTCATTTAATCACCATTATCTGCGATTGTGGACAAAAAGATTTAGTTTAAACCAGATTCTCTCAATCGTTAAACGTTAATTAAAAAAAAAGTGGGTAGGTAATTAAAGAAATGTTCATGTTGCCGCCGCATTATGTTGGTTTGTTCGCGCGATTACGGATAAACCAAAAAAACACGCAATCAAAATAGCAGTCCTTAATAATACACACCATTATCGCAATTTAAAGAGAATTTATGTGGCGAGCGGGGCATAAACCATTTTAGAATGGAATTTTTATTAGACTTATGGAAAATAAACCATTTGTAGGGGAGAACGCTCTAATTTTTCCATTAAAGCAACTGTATGGCTTATGTTTTCCCGCCATTAGTGCTCCAAATGAATTCGTGCGGTATTTAAAGTGTTCGTAAAATAAGCAAATAATGTTTACACATTTCCTTACCAAATTTTCGGCGGGGAAATTCTGAAATCTTTTCGGGATTACGTTTCAGTAATCAGTTTTTCCATTTAAGAAAAACCTTTTTTTATAAAAGTATACGCAGTAAGAAATTTACGAACGCGCGCGATATCGAAATAGAAATTTCGATTATGTAATTGAATCATTATCTTTATTATTGATAGATTAGGCGATTTGGATGAATACTTTAAAATTCAGAATATTTTGAATGTTTGAATTTATCCACATTCATAAAGATATATTATAGGTGTCTCATAGAAACGAAGCTGTTTATATGGGAAAATAGGTATGAAACCATTCCAACCACAGATGGAAGTAGTAAAAATAGAACTTACATATCGATAACTTAAAGCTAGAACATTATAACTCCAATTTTCGTCGAAAACGAGTACTGAACTGTAATAAAGATCATCTAAATTTGTATGTTTTAAAATACTGCATCTCTTTAGTCCAACATTATAAATATATATATGCTTATTACAGTACCATATTATTGTAACATCTTCAGGCAATATTCTTTGGAGTTAAAATATTCTTTATCTCCTTCACAATATATTTATTTTTATGCCTAACAAAAGTGCATGCCAAAATATTATATCTATATTAGATACAATGTTTTGAAATACATGCTAATATATTTTATACGCTGATAACACTAGAGTCTCGGTTTTAGCATTTACAGAGTGGTTTTGGGGATCTTAAGAGAGTCTGTTTGAAGTTTATATGCTATTCATTTTTAATAAGTTTCCAAACTACTGATTTGGTACTTGAAAACTGGTAATAATAATGCATTGGACGACCAGAAAGTAATGCTTATCCTGACGAAGTTATTGTAAATGTTATTAATTAAGATACAGATGATCTTTTCCACGTACAGAATCCTATAACTACCGCCGTTTGTTTTCATTTATATTGCAATTTAAATGTTTCAAAGTTATACAAGCCCTACAGAGACGCGTTTTGTCTATCTTTTAATATAACAGCTTTAAAATTATCTAAATATACACAATATTTAATTCATAAAACCCACCACAATAAGCTTCCATGTTTAAATTTATTTATTTAATTTGAATTATATTATTTTTACATTATTTTTTTGTAATAACATTTTATTAAAGTATCAGTTACATGTGGTCAGGTTAGGTTAGGTGATACCTTTCGAAAAAAATATTAGCTCTTGTGCTTGTTAAGGGTCTTACACTTTTTATCAAAATTGTGAATTTAATTTATTTTTCAACTGGTTCTTATTTTTTATAACTTTCTTATTTCTGTAAAAAGGCAATTAAAGTTTTATAAACATACATACATCAAATTTTGTTGTTATCATTTTTATTTGCATTTCGGAGTTTTTAAGTTGTTAAGATATCTTAAAGAAGGTTTGTTTTAATTTTGTGTGATAATTTTCCTTGATCAGCTTAATAATACTTTCTTTTTGTAAATTATTTTCTATATTTTTGATATATTTTTTAGATATTTCTGATAAATACTTTTTACTTTTCAGGGCGATGAGAGATTCTGATATTTTCGAAAATCGAGTAATAAATAATAAAATTTTAATTAAACTCACGTAGAGATTGTTTTTACCCAATTTAATTAATCATTCCCTTCTTACCTAATTTTCGATTTAATATTTATAGCAATTGACAAAAACTATATTCAAACCCATTTAAGAAATTAATTGAAATGTTGTTAATCCTAGGCAATGGTCGTTCAAGCGTTTAATATAGATAGATGTGGGAGACACTTCGGGGAGGCCTTCATCTAGCAGTTACTAAAAAATTTCGTGCATACGCGCGGTATAATTTCTACTTCTACAAACAAAAACTTTGTTTAAAAACGGTCGAAAAATTCGCGAACTCGCACGTAAATAGAATCTGACAGCTGGCAAGAATTTAATTCAATATGGCCTCGTTAGCTCTGCTACATGCTGGCTCGTTTCCGTTACAATAGTAAAAAATATATCTTGAAAAAGCCGATGATGATGATGATATAAATTTAATGGTCAGGCAAAGCAGCGAAATTTTTAATTTTTTTTTCCGAAGTAATATACATAATGACGTTTTATACAGTGACAATATATACCTACAGCAATAATAGATCAGATGACCGTTAGTAAACTATTCTTGCGATTTAACATTATGTTGGCAATCTATCAATATCAGGCAACCTCGCTGAAGTTGCAGCAATAGTCTGCCATCAAGAAGCTATCCCATTTGCGCTGATACCTTTCCCCCATCACCTTTATATCCTGATGAAACCATTTACCTTGTTCTTACTTTGAAGTGGCAATGGAAAAGAAAATATATGCATGTAGCTAAGATTAAAGTACACCAAATGTACAAAAGGAGCTTCGGAACACGTTTAACTTATTTATCGACATATTTATTATATATGTTAACAGTTATTCATGATTCGCATTACATTTTAATAACATTGACGGCTTGAGTATTAAAAAAGTACCAATTTGGATGGCGAAAGTGTAGGGCCTATATGGGAGCTCTTGCTCGTAGAACGGCCTTTTCACTTTGTTTGTTTATTACTTCTATTTTCTCTTTACATTCTTGTTAATTTTATTGTGTTTTCTATCGTTATTTTCCATTTTATTTGCACAACCATGTTATCTTTCTGTTTTGTATCATATTTTGTCAATTTTACGTTGTTTCTCCTGATCGGTGTCATACCGGTGGTTTTACCTTTTCTGACACAAGTGCTACATGTTTTTATTTTTGTTTTGTCCCTTTCCCTCCAACGAGGGGTGTTGATTTATTTTTGTCCCGTGCGATGTCTCCTCGGGTGTTCTTATGTAGTATTTTTTAGATTATAGATGTTCTTTTATTGTAATTTTGTAAAACCTCTTTTAAAAAATAAAGACTTTAAGCATGGGATATTGAAGGTTTTGCGCGACCGACTCGCCTGGTCTTGTTTCTTGTAATGCTGGGACGAATGGCCGGGCGGACAGGACGCTTTAGCATAAAATAATGCCAACCAGGCGGCGAATGTGTTGGGCTGATATGGACGCTTCGGCGCATAAAACAGCCCAGGGTATGTGGTGGGTCACCTTCAATGTTCGTAGAACGGCCCTGGGTCTGTGGTGGTTCCCACTTCAGTTGGTATTCTATACTTATTTATTGATGATCCCCGTAGTCCTATAGTGGGCATGACACAGGCTTTGAATATCTTCATTCCATGAAAGATTCCTCTAGAAATCACAATACATATTTGAGATTGTTGCGTTTCACTGTGATAATTGAACATCACGGCTGTTGTATTAAAAATATAAATAATTTTATGGTATATGAGGTAAACTTGAATTTACTTATGTCGGGGTAAAGCGATTCGGTGAATTTCCTTAATATATGTTAGTTTGTAGTTAAAAGCATCCATATGAAAAGGGTATTTATGCAAAAACAAAATTTTACATGACAGAAAAAACACCCGGTGAAATAAATAACCAGAATTAATATTTTTTCATTTTCTTATATTCACTTGCCAATTATGGACATAAATTTTACGTTTTTTTATTTATTATATCATATTCGCTACTATCAGATGAACATTTACCAAGATTGAGTTGAAATCGTGAAAAATAAAATACCACACGTGATGCAAAGGTACTGTTTATTATTTATATACATTTTGAAAAATTAAAAAATACTTTGCGACATAATGTTCTAAACTTATAGATCCTGTTTATAGGAATGCATTCAATTGTACAAATAAGTACTTGCAAATATTTTTACACATGCAGTTGCATTATGCGAGTACGGTTATTTAATATTTAAATGATATGGGGTATATTCATAATATGTGTAATGTAATCATGGAGAATAAAAGAGAATTTCAATTAAGCGATATGAATTGTGGTTCCATCTGAACGCCCTAGTGGATTTAATTAGTTTTTTAATTATACACTAAAATAATTATGGAAAATAAATGGTGATTCCTATTAAACCGAATTCAGTTAAATTTACCGTCATAATTAACTACATTTATTGAAAAATTGACTATCTATGTTTTTGTTCAATAGCCCGATATATTTGTATCGATTATTTTATCGAGGTTATTATTTTTTCCCAGGTTGTTCATAATAAAATTTATATTATATTTAGTAATATAATAACATCTAACAATAAGCATGATACTTCTCAAAGACTTTCTATGTTACATGTTACAATTGAGTTTAGATTCATGTTGCATAAATAAGAGGTAATAATTACTCAATATTTTTATTTTTACTTTTAAATATACACAGTATCAATATATCATAAATAACCCTTATAAATAACCCTGATTGATAGTTTTAAGTTTGACATAAAATAACGATATACAGGCATATTATGACAATTAATGCAATCGCATGTAAAATAATCATTCTTATATAGGTTATACATATTATATGTTAAAAGTTTATTTTTGGTTGAGAAATCAGAAACATAATATTGTCGCGATTTTCTAGAAATAGAACGAACTGCTAATAGTGGAATTCCTAATGGTTTGAATCATTTTAAAGATTTTGTAAAACTCTGGAAGTCTGTTGTAGACGGGAAAAATCTGAAAATTATATAAACAGCAGCACCATCGCAAGGAAAATCATCACAATAGTCTACGTTTGACAGTAGCGAAAAACCACAGAAAAGCGAATGGAAAAGTGATATCAAAGTCACAGATAAAATGAGACAAATATAAAAAGTACCTGTGTACATGCAAAATAATCTAGTAATGAATCTGTGCGATAGAAACGGCGTGAAAAATGTGTAACAGGGGTAAGATAAATATTCTCGAGTGAGCGAAAAAGTGCGAATTAACGAATAGTGTTCCAGTTTAGTTCGTGTCCAGTGGCTAAGTAATTTAAATAAAAGATTTCATTTGGATAACTTTAAATTAAAAAAATGTTTTTAATTAACAAAATACATAAAAAACAATTTAAATCTAAAAAAAAAACCCGCCCACGTATAGAGTGCGTCCGATTCAAGGGCAAAGAATTACAATAAAAGGACCGTGTATATGGATGATTTTTCTATCTCTCGTCTCAGAGAGATCAAAAACTAATTGCTAAAGGTCGATATTAACCCTTATGTTACTACCCGGGCACCCGGGTGTCCAATTCTGACTTCAAGTTAAAATAATTTTATTCATAAACCCTTGATGCTTTTTTCCGCCCGAATCCCCATTATTTGAGGTATTTGAAACGGATTTATGTACAGTTTGGTGTAATTTTATTTTTCAAAAGGTATTTTATATGACTTTAAACTTGTCTAGTCCTCTGATTACTACCCAGGGTACCCGGGTACCCATTCGGTATTGATATTCTAATTCAGTAAAAGACATCAATTTCTCCATCAGATTTCATTTTATTGTTGAAATGAATCATGTTTGGTTTATATTTGAGTCCAGACGTTACATCATCATGATGCGTAGATGATAAAAGTAAAGTTTCTTATGTTTTTTGACACAAAGGAACATATTTTAACATTACCATGGAATCCAAATAACAATAAATAACTGGCTCGAGTTTCAGTCTCCTTCATTTTCGCTGTAATAAATGTAATTTTTATTTCATTTCTAAATGCCAATGATTGTCATATTCCAAGATAAAATAATATGTTGTACCAAAAAAAGTCATGAAAAAATGTCCAATGTAATAATACGTCCACAGCCTTTGAGCGGCCAATTTTTTCACCTTTGTTAGCTTTTCGTCCGGGTGTTGATTTTCCGGTGTTTATTTAGCCAGTAAGATGATAACAACTTTCTGCATTACATATCCACCATATTTTAATCCCTTATTTGGCTGGCTTAAACGGAATGTATTGCATAAATCGTGTATTTTCGCTGTTTGCAAATAATTGCTCATTGATTGTAATAGTTCGGTTGAGGATCTATACACGCTGAAAAGTTTTGAATTCAGTATCATCCATACATATTTCACGTATCGACGCAGCTCTATCTTCCTTCAATTGGTGTTCCTTCGTATTAGCGTCATCTAAGCAAAGAAACTCCACGCTCGATACTGGGTATAAATTACATTTTATCAAATCAAAAATAAAATCTATATCTAAGTAATCAGCACCATATTCTATAAGAATACCCACGAATGCATTTAACTCGAATTAAGTCAAATCCTTCCAATGTGGTACATAAGTAGGATTATGTTCGTTGCATTAATGATATACGAGTACTTTCCCGGCCTTTTTATTGGTGTGACGGAAAATAGTATCAAAGATTTCTGGTATAAAAATACATTTGAATGTAGGTAATACTAATAGATAATGACTTTTTTGATTCGCGTGGACCACTTCTGTGCCTAACGATATTATGCATTGTGGATTTTTATGCCATATCATTTCATTGCTAGCTCGGAAATGATCTTGAGCAGATGTCGGCGGTTCAGTATTATTCTCAGTATTTTGACTATCTTATTTTTCGCATGATGCAATATCGTCCGTATCTTCTGCTGATTCGTCATCGTCATTTTCTTTATTCAAATATTCGTTTTGATCAGTGGAATTCAATCTTCGTTCTCGCCATTCGAAAAATTCTATGTACCCACGGTCATATTGTTACACAGTAATTGGAGTATACAATATTTTTTCAGAAGAGCTCTATCAAAAAATGTTAGATTATAATAAATGTTCATCTTTGGTATGAATGAACGTGAAAATATTGAATGAACGTATAAATGTAACTAAAGAAATTATAATGTTTATAATTTCTTCAGGTTTAGTGAATTTGAAAAAAGTTGAAACAGTGAATACTTAACTGTTATAAACACATAATAAATTATAACTGTAATATAATATTTAACATATAATAAATTTTAACTGTTATAAACATATAAAAAATAAATTGCACATGAGACATATCCGCACTTTACTCAGATGTAGACAGAATTGAAGATATAAATGAAAAATTCAGTCAAAATGTACTAGTAAATGTCAAGTGAACTGATAAAAATCAGGTATAAAGGCATACATATATCGTTATGAGAAGCAGTGACCTTCTAGGAAGCTATTTGACCATTATCTAAATATCGATTTGTGATATACAAAACAAATTAATGCATGGGGGAACATCCATCCAGGTAGAGTACCCAGGTATCCTGGGTAGTAACTAGTGTGAAAAATTCCGGGTAGTAACATAACGGTTAAGGTCATAAAGTTTCCTAAAGGTTGCCCAACCTATTCTAATTCTTCTGGGTATTTCTGCTATCTAATTTTCCTTCCCTTATTTGATCTTGCATATATTCAAGATAAAAATGTATATTATTGAACAGCGAATGGTGCTTTAAATGCAATTATGACCAGTATAAATCTGTCAAATGAAGCAGAACTAGCGGAACACAATGGAGTTCTGGTGTCAAGTCTTACGTATAGAAGTGAAGCCTGGAATTGGCAAAATAGAACGAAAGCAGACTAAATTCAGTAGAAAAGCGTCTCTTAGACAATTGTATGGAAAATATTAGTAGGATAGAATAGAGCATGAACGAATTAGAAGTGAATGAGAAAAGGATTTTAAATTTTAGAAAATTTATGAAGATTGTATTCGCGAAAGATCTGACATATCGAGATAAATCTTATATTGGAGGATGGCCCTGATAGAAGCTTCAACAAGCAGAGAGCATGATGTATGAGAAGATGTATTAAAGTGGATTAACCAAAGTGGTGTGCAGGACAGAAGAGTGTGGCATTCTATCCTCTCTGCCTATCCCTCCTGGAAACGGCGTGACGATTATTTAGTTAGTTAGTTTCTTCAACAGCTTTAATTGTCTTATTATCCATTGTGAAACTACTGTTGGATGGACTGATAATTTTGGTTTGATTGATGTTATTATTATTTTTGACATGTCTTTAGTAAAATGTTGAACAATCATTGAAGCTAATATCAGCATATCTAAGTGAACAAGATTAACTTCACGTTTCATTAAGTGTCACTTAGATGGTTTGGTCATGTGACGTCAGGTCTAAATAATTTCTAAAAATAAAGCTGGTTGTTTCCATAGGATTTCGGGCTTCCTCGGCACCAGTTGGCATTGTATTTAATTTTAACTGAAATTGTCCTCTTCTTTTTCCTTTTAGTATACCTTTTAGTAATGTGGTCTGTTCATCGGAGAATAGCGCCTCCTGTTGGGTGGATTTCCAGCTATCCATCCATATTTTGGGAGGTCTTCCGCGAGGCTATTTATGTAGTACAATATAAGAGAGCCTGGTGCTCTCTATTCTCTATACATGACTATACCATTCCCTCCTTAGTTGTCTACTCCATCGTATAATGTCCTTAGGCTTACATATTTATCTTATTTTGGTGTTCCTCACGAGATCCCTCAGCGTCTTGCCTGCTGTGTCTTCTCAGAATTTCTCAATATTTGTTTTGTCGTGATATTGTCTACCCTTGCTTCTACGCCATATGTCATTACAAGTCTTACGCATACTTTGTAGATTCTCATCTTGATTTTGATGGCCATATCCGTATTCTTCCAAATTGTGGATTTTTGCGCACCTGATATTGCCGCTACCTTTTTAACTTGGGCTTGTATTTCTTCACACAGATCAGCTCCTCCAACCAGGTCTATTCCTAGATATCTGAAGATGCTGACCTATTTTATGGGTTTGTTCTCTACAGTCAGGTTACATGTTTTGGGTATTTTGGAGAAAGTCATACAATTAACCTTTTTAATAGCCATGTTGTATTTCTTACAAGCATTATTTGTAAGTCATTATTTTTCTCCGATATGAGTATAGTAGCATCGTCCGCATAGCATACCACACTGATAATTTCCTCTACCATTGGATCACTTTCATCAGTTCATCCGCTACCAAATTGAACTAAAACTGTAGGATTTGAAAAAATCCCACAAAGAAATTTTGAGTATTTTTCTTTCATAGTAATTATTGTATAAGTTTAACGAATGTTTTGCGTGCTTAAAAAAACTTATATCCATAATGCATGGAATCCCACAAGAGTTAATTATCCTGAATCAATAGTATTACAAATGATACATTTATTAATTTTTGATGCGAACTTGCAACTTTTTGAAATATTGTATTACCATGTTTTCATGTTTTTATCTCTAATTTTCATCCACGCACTATTTTAATAAACATTGAACAAATAAATGATATTTCATATTAAAGAGGTAAGTTTAAGAATCTTCATTTTCACAATATTATAAAATGTAATTTGATAATCTTTCTTTTATTTTACAAACAATAATGAAAACATTCATAAACAAATTCTAATGTATACACACTTACAATGTCCCTGCCCTTTCTGGGGCTCTCTCTACAAGGCTTGGCCGGTTTTATCAACTTGGTTTATTGTAATCTTTCATTTAAAACATGAATTTTAGCGTTGTCAATATTTGTCGAACTTTATATCGATATTTCACCCAAAATTTTAATAATATTTTCTATTCATAATTGCACAAAGAAGACTCCTCCAAAGTTTTTGCTACTAACTACGAGACACCTTGTATATTACATACAAAATTAACATCTTCATATGATTATATACGTATGTCTTTTTCAATTTTTTTATGTTATGTGTATAAACCTTAGTATTATTTATTTAATATTCATGGAAGACCAAAAGCATAACAAAAAAGCAAAGAAAACATTAATATAATATAGATGGCTAATTATCTCCACATTTAGAAATATGTTAGTAATGATAATATGTTATGAAGTAAACTTCGGCATGTTAAAAATTATATAACAAGAAAAAATAAAAAATTTAAACAAAAGAAAAAGAGACTTAATTATTAGCAGACAAAACAAAGGCATGTTAAGAATAGGTAATACAAAAAGAATGAACAAGAGAAAAAACTAACCCATAAAAACCAAGTTTTTATAATACTTTCTTGTTTTGTAAAATATAACAACAATTAAAGACGAATTAAAACATATAACATAACACTAAACTTCATGCTTTGAAGACTAAATTCTAAAAACATTTGCCAGTCAATTTAATCAAGATTTTGATATAATTGTGAATTTTGCTGTCGTCTGTGAACTAATTGTCATAAATTTTTGAAATTTGTAGTGAAGTACCTATTACATATACCGACGGAGTAATTCAAATTTTAAATATTTCGTGACATCGTCAGGCCTCTGTTGGTAGTAATCAAACATTTGTAAGTTAACTTAATAAGTTGTATGAAAAAACCATTCAAAATATGAATAATCCAAATTTTTTTTTTTTAACGAATATTTGATAGATCTACTTGATCGTCACCACGAGTCTGCTTGCAAAGTTTCAGCTCGATTGGATCACGGGAAAGAGGTTTAAAATGGATCCAAAGTTTTTTCGTCAGACAAGAAGACAAGCAGACACCACGAGTTAATATAAAGGGAGTAAAAAGAGACTTAATTATTAAGTAGAAAAAAATTCTGCACTCAAAATTTTTCTTAATCTTGTGTGGCTGCAATCTAACATATCAATATCCAATAATCTTATCAGTTTATTGAATGCATCGCATACCCTCAAGAAATATGAATTACGATGATAGTTGGATGAGGTAAAATCAATGTGAAACACTGGGTTGTGTCTACGAGATCTACAGGGAACATGGAATTTTAGTCTATTTAATAGTTCAGGACAGTCAACGTTGCCCGATACAATTTTTAGTAGGTACATCAAATCACCTATTTACCGACGTTTTTATAATGGTAGGATGTGATATTTTTTGCATGAACTGTCATAATCGTCAGAAACGCAATTGAATTTGAAGTTGAGAAAGCGAATAATTTTTTTTAATTTGTTCCAAGCGATTTACATATATCATATACTGGGGATTCCATACTTGCGTTGCGTACTCAAGTTTTCTTCTGACAAGTGCAGTAAAGTACTTTCAATGTCTTTACACACTTAAAATCTTTAGATTATAAGTAATTTACTTACATTTTTCATGATATTTTTTATTTATTTATTTACGCCCAAGGGGCTTTTACAAGTAATAATATGAATAAACATGATGTAACAAAATAGTGTGGTTGAACATTGTAACTTAAATTTGTTAAAATAAGACATAATGTAGTTTAAAAAAAATGATCCATTAATTCATTGCAGGTTTTGATATGAAAAATATTAATATATATATTAAATATTATATAATAGTGCAATATATTGTAATTTCAATATGTTAAAATAAAAATCCATTTGAAAAATTTAGGAATAATTCATTCAATGCAAAAGAGAAGATATCATGTTCATTGAACCATTAAAATCTCTTAATAAATAAATAAATATCATAACTAATATAGATCTTAATACTTCGAGTATTTTATTAAATCTTTAATTTAGGTTTCATTCATAATAATTGCGAACACATAAATACTGCCAAATCCAAGTCATAGGCCACCCGAAATGTGTCATGTTTGAATTGGATCTAAAATAACATAAAGAAGAATTTAATTGTAATTGCTTGTTTGTTTAATATCAGGAAGTATACGACACAGGTGGAAAATAATAGTTTCAATGGATTAAAGACAGATTTGCTCAGATTATATCATCTGCTTCCACCAGGCTTTAGATTAGCTCATTCGCATTTGGCCAATCAGTACAATCAGAGATAGAGAAAAATGATTAAGATAATGAATAAAATGCTCCACTATTAGTGCAACGCCAAGCATTTAATATTTACCCCATACATCGAACAATTGAAAATATGTATTCACTTTAAAATTGACCATGTTTTCTTCAGAGAAAAAATAATTTTGTAATATACATAAAACATTATTTTTAAAAATTTATTTATAAATGTATTACTTATTTATAATTTGAATAGATGGCGTATATTCGTTCCTGAAACATAAGAACTCTCGTCGCGATTCCCCAATAACTTCGGGAGGAGAACGGGAATATCCAGAAGCGAACCCCTTGCGGTATTAGCGACGGCGCGCGGCGCGTTGCTCTACCGATATATTGTTAAATTTCGTTAAACTGTACCCAAATATTTGTCGTGCGGTCTTGTATAATTTGTTACGGCAGATACACCATGAGTCTCGCCGTTTGTTACAGGCAAAGCATTATGAACAACAAATTTAACGAAAACACTGAAAGAGTTTATATTAATATAATAATATGTTTTATGTTGACTTGCACAGAACACACATATTATAGACGTCATCCCAAATGTAAAATATTTAAAAGGATTTAAAGCAATATTATCCATGAAAAATAGACCAAATTTAGCTAAAAGTTTTTGTAACTGATTTTAAAGCCTGAGCGGAAATTTTTTAATTAATAAACTTTTCATTTAATGCTTCTAAAATATACAAACTATTATTAATTGTAAAATTGACGCTCCTTACCAGATTATCATATTTAAACTTGACAAATTTGCTTCTAATCCCCTCATTTATTATTATTTTAGGAACAATAATTTTACATTTCGGTTCCTAAAGAATAAGTATTTACTTATTTATAGCCGACACCCATGAAATAGTAATAACGACTAATATCAAAATGTTCGAACATTTTTTTTTGTATTTCCCCTGTCGGCAGGGGAAATAATTTTTTAAATATAAATACAAACGCAACGCTTTGTCGCACCAGCCTTACCAAGCTGCACTAGGATTCAACGCACAGCGCACACATCTGAGCACAGTCGTAGTAAAATGGAATGTTAATAAATACACATATTAAGAAGACTTAATGAAAAAAACACACAACTTCCATTTTTTGTGTATAAACAACGCTTTGAATGGCTTTTGGAGTCTTTGGAGTGTTGGACGTCGCGGAACACCGCTACATTTATTTTCATACAATTGCGCTTATGAGCGGATCATCGGTCGATTCGCTGGCGGAATGCTCGCTTCGGCGTTTGTTCAGTTCGCCGCTCGCGGAACATACGTCAACGTAAAATCAGTGACGTCGCGTCTCATGTTTTTAAATGCAAAGCGCCACATTCGACGGATCGTACGCACTGCGCACGTACGTGTGTTTGTTGCAGACTGAATCCCCCGCGGAATATTGTATGTGACTGCTAAGTCGATTGCGGATTTGATACGACGTCAAAGACAGGGCGGAAGATACATCAGTGTGGCGGCGGCCTTACTATAAAATTCAAATCACGAACACGCTGTGCAACCCATTAATTAATAACAATAAATATTTTAATATAATTGCTCTCTTGCGCAGCTATAGATGCGCGCTATCGAGACAATATTTTTGACATTTATGTTACTTTCTTAATATATCAGCTAACCGCGCGCCTTTTCATGTATGTTGGGTAAAAAGCAATAGCAACAATATCCAAAAAATTTTAAAAAATGTTTTGAATGCAGTCACTAAGGTTTGCTAATTTGGAATGTAAATAATTCTGGATTTTATGCATGTATCCCTTCCAAAACCATATTTTCCATAAATTTATAGGCTGTCTTCTGTGTATAGTTTTCTGGGATATTCTGCCGTGTGTATGTGACCTCCCTATCTCTATCCCAGAAAACTATACACAGAAGATTCTGAACGGCCGTGAAAACCTAAGGACATTTTTATAGGCTATGTTTCCTATAAAATCAGTACATTTTAAATTATTAAACTTTGATGACTGCATTACATTTTTTTGATATTGCTGCCTTTGCTTTTATATCCCTCAGTACTCATCTCGCGTATTTTGAATACATTGTTCAAGTTCACTTTAACTGTGATACCTATTCTAAAACGAAATGTATATTTTTCATTGTTTCAATGTACACATTTCATTAAGCTTGTTCATCAACAACAACAAAAAATCCAATTTATTCACTTTAATTATTATTGTTCTCCTGATTTGATCTAAACAAGTAATTTGTGTAATCTCGTTATAGAGGCCACACCACCGTGTATTTAGGAATTAAGGATTTGTCACGTATTAAGGGATGTAACTCGAGTACCCCTTTCAACAATAAACCCAAAACACCCCGCACGCCTGTCATTACTGCGGTAAACCCTGTTCTGTAATAAAATTTTACACACAATTCGGAAAGTCATGCCGTGGACGTGATCTTCCTCTTACAAATGACTCCTCAGAACTATACCGGGTCAAGTTCAAAACAAATTGTTTATTAAAAATAATACGTTTACTGGTTTACCTCTTACTACAGCACCAATATATGCAGATAATACTGTTTTACTGACAGATAACATAGAAGGCCTTCTAAGGCTGCTTGATAAAATCAGTTTAACTGGAAAACATTTTGGTTCGAGTACGAACATCAGCAAGACTAAATTGATGGTTTTTGGTCGAGAGTGTCATTCAGATGCGGAACTTCAGCTGAGGTGTGTTGACATAAAAATAGTAAAATATAAAGTAGTTGAGCAGTACTCTTTATAAAAACTTGTATCCTGATGTGAAAATTAGATGCAGAATAAAAGCGGTTCGTGTATCATTTAATAAAATGAAAATTCTTTTATGCAACGACGATATCAGTCTGAAGCTCAAAAGTTCGATCAAATGTTACATGTAGTCAGTTCTACTTATGGTGTTGAAGCATGAACCCTCAAGAGTGGCATTATAAACCGCTTAAAGGCGTTTGAAATGTGGATTCACCGCAGAATGTTATGGGTATCCAGAACCGACGTGATAAATAACACTAAAGACTTACACAGAGTCAATGTCCAAATAGAATTGTTAACAACAATCAAGCTCCTTAAGGCATCTTATTTTGTCTCATAATGAGAGGGGGGAAATATACCCTACTTCAGTTGCATGTCAAAGGAAATATTGAAGGCTGCAGAGAAGTCAGAAAAAAACAGCTGTCCTGGCTTAGAAATAGCCGAGAATGGACCGGTATAAGAAGAGTCGAAGAAGTGCTGCGAGCTACCCAAGATGGTTTCTCTCGAGTTATCTTCAACGTCGGAAGGACCCGACAGGACGCTTAAAGAAGAAGACTTGTTATTATGGTATTGGATGAAATTGATGGTTTCTGAAACTGTTTAGAATAAAATCTGATATTGGTTATGAACATAAGGAAAAAATGTCAACGTGTGAATTAATGTCATCATTTTCAACACCTTTTCTAGGAGGGTCAGGATCCCATAGTCTGGACAAGGTCCTTGAGGACCAATAGAGATTTTCTTCATAGTCTTTGTAGCTTATTTTTTCATTCTTAATCTGGGTGACCCTTCGCCTTCCGTGCAGTATATCTTAGATGGTACATGATTGAGTGTATACATAAAATATATCCAAGCCACTTTAATCAAGATATTTTTGAATCTTAATTAGAGGTTGCATGCCAAGTACTTATCTTACGATATAACGCTATTTAATATTAAAATAATTTTATTCACAGAGTATGCAAGAAATCAAAGAAAGACCAAATATCGAGTTATTATCTGCCCATGAAATCTTTGTTGGCTTTTTGCGTTTTTTTTATCAGTGATTTAAAAATTCACTTTTTATATGTATATCCTTGTCTCATTATAATTTTATACCTACCGCATTACTGCATTACCCACAAAGGAAATTCTATTTGTTCCATTATATATACCTGCCTATTTCGTGAAATTTTTAATTATACTCAAAACTCACTGACTTGCTCCGTTGTTCATCGTATTTTATAAAATTTAAAACAGGATGGGTAAAACAATTAAAACAATATCACAGATAGGCTGAGAGGAATATACAACATTTTAACTTATTCTTTATAGATATCTCTCTTACTGAAGATCATCCCAATTAAGATATTGTAGGTGGAAAAGGTTTCAATTAATTTTGATTGTATTTATTTATTGCGACTAAATACGAGTATAAGAATCTTTTGATTTTTCAAATATTGCGTAATTTAAAATTATAAAGGTAATGGCAAACTAATAGAAAACACATATTTGTGTATTTAGTATTTGACTAGCTGACTTAACCCATCAAAAATGACGGAAAATTGGTTCGCGTCTTTGCTAAGCCCTAGTATATATTAAGAGTAAATTGTTGGTGGTCCGCGGAGAGACAGCGGTAGCAACATACGTTAAACGGCCGGTTCGGGTTTGCTGGCCCAAGGTTCAAGCCCCATCTCCGGCCATTTAATTTGTTTTTAGCCGTGAATTCGAACAAAATTACGGATTTTACACGAAGTTACAGACGGACAGACAGACAGACGGACAGACAACGAAATTATTATGTTTGATCCTATTATTTTATGAGTGCTTGCCAAAAATAAACAAAAATATATTGTTGTAAATATTTGTACCCGAAAAGATTATTTTACGTAAGACAGGCAATGTAAAATAAAATAAATAAAAATAAAATAAAACTCAAAAGTGTTACTAAATAATACTATGGCTGTGGTGTGTAGTGATATTAACATGCTAGTGTAGTAGTTGTCCTGTACATCTTGAAACCGGTACACAAAAAAGTAATTTTTAGTCGTATATGCTAACATAACATTTTGTTAAAATGTCTGACCACAAAGTTAATGCTTAAAATATTCAAAATATAAATAAAAATACAAGCGATACATTACTAAAAAGTGTCGACCTCATGCCGTTATCCGAAATTAATACCAAATAAAATATTAACTCTGAAAAATCAAATACGTAATAATAATAATAATAATAATTTGATAATTTGTATAGCGCCGTTTTCGCGAAATACTCACCTCAAGGGCGCTTTACACAGAGAAATTATTATCTTACAAGACAACTTACTGCTAGAAAAGAAAAAACTTATTTACTATTACTTATTCACTAGGTGGCATACAAGAAGTGGAATTAAAATTGAGTACTATAATAGTTTGTGAGTCCCTGAAAGAATTATGTGTTTTCGCGGAGTGCACAATATGAGTGGAAAACATTAGCTAGCGTTGTTGTGGTTAGATTTTATAGGTTTTTATAGGATTGTCTAAATAAATGCGTCTTAAGTTGTTTTTTGAACAGTGGTAAGCTGTCAGTTTGTCTCAGTTTGTTAGGTAGTTTGTTCCATAACTTTGGTCCAGCCACCGCGAAAGCACGATCACCGAAATTAGTTTTGTGGACGCGATTTACTTCAGCTAACCTATTTGTATTAGATGTTGATGCTGAGCGAAGTGTTAGTTGTCTATTATTTGCGGAGAATGGAATGCAGAAGTCGGTTATGTATTGAGGGGCCATGTTGTGAATAGCCTTAAATATTGTAAGGCAAAGCTTATATTCAATCCTCTCTGGACGTAATATTCCTGGGATTGTTGATTGGATTGAGAGTAGACCTACCGTTTACCCAGACCGCTTTATAAGCAAAAATTCCTATATTGGTCCTGCTCATTTGACACCAGGTTTGCATTTTTGAATGTCAATGTCAATTGAATGAACGTCTACCCCGTTCTGCTTTTGCAACGCTGGGTCCCACGGCTGCCATCCAAAATTTGCCCTCATTGTCCCGGCAGTTCACGTCTTTATTTTTTCAAAAACATAAACCACATACATATTCAAATACAGTAGGCATAAAACAAATATAAAACGATGTATAAACACAAAATATATAACAATTAAACTTTCTGTTTAATATTTTGCCATCTTACTTACTCATTTTTATAAATGGGTGACAATTTTTAAAACAGCATCGTTTGCATTTATGCTCTGGCAGCAAATGTATCTTTAAATATAGCATAACAATTTTCTCCGCATATCTCTCGGTTCGTTCTTCACGCTGAAGTGCAGATGTGATTTCACGCGTCATTATTCGGGCTTAATTGCGCGGACAACAGACGTGGCTAAAAATAATATTAATTCATCTCCACCTAGGAAATACGTTTTTAATTTACGTCACCCCCTTCGAAAGCTTGACTGATTTTGATATTTCAAAGTATTTGACAGCTTTAAAGAAAGTTAACTAAACTTTTGACGGAATTCAAAAGCTTTCTATTTGTATTTATCTAAATTAATAGCGAATTTATTGATTTTAGAACCAGAATTAAAATTGTTTTTGAATAATTTTTGCTTCTTTTTTTCGCCGTTCTCTTAGAACTCTCGTGGTCGCTGATAATGATTTTTTTTCAGTTCAAATCAATTAAATTTATTTGGTATACCTACATTACAGCAATATATTTTATTCATATCATTTTAATTACGTTATATGATAATATATAAAATAATTCATAGAAAAGATGAAGGAGAATCTTGCTTCGGAATAGGGGTATGGAACAGATCAATGTTCAAAGTGATAATATAGCAGTAGCTCTTCCAGCAGGCAAAACCATCAGCAGGTTGATCTTGTATATTGGATGTGAAACAATCTATGCTTACGCCGTCCAAGGTAATTGTCAGAAACGTACAAACCAATTCTCCGCAAAATTCTAAAATTAACGACCACAATGAATCGCAACAATCGATAACAATGCGTAATAAAATATTTATTCCTTCAATGATGCCCCATCTCTGGTCGACAAAACTATCAGATTACAGATTTCACACGATTTAAATTTTTTTTTATATTTTACATTTTAACATGCTACAAATTACAAATGAGTATATTAAACGAACCCAATTTAGATAAATCATTTTTCGTGTTTAAGTTGAGAGGCTTTCTTATTGTGATATTGTTTTATATTGACAATCCATATTGAATACGCTTGGAAACTTTTACAGGATTATTATTATTGTCAGCTTTAACCCGTCAATAATGACGGACTTAAGACATTAAGTAGCTATAATAAAGTATAATAATTAGTTACATTTTAAGAAGTCAAAACAAAAATGTATTGGAAAATCTATATAAAATGTAATTTTTTATATGTGTACTATTTGAAAACATACTGTAATGAGACTGTGTACCTACAAAATGCTGATAAATACCAAGCAACATCACAGTCGACGCTAACACTACCGCCGATAACCGCAATATTACGCACATGATGCAATGAGTCTATGAGGCGCGACCGCATTTTATTTCTTGAAGATACTACGACATTCCATGATGCCCTAAAATGCTTCATTGGAAAAACCTAGAACTTTCTACAGACTTCTTGTTACCTCTAGAATAAACCATTCGGAGGAATTTACCTATATAAGGCGTCACTTACCGCGGGGTAAGCAATTCATATATTAGCATTAGTTCGTGACGATAACAAGGAGACAACTCCGCCATATTACAAAGCAAACCAGTATGATCAGTGATTCGTGATATTACAATACGCGATATTAGTAAGTGATCAGTGAAGTAGATATCAGTGCGAGCAGAAGTTATACCAGAGGTAGCAGAATAAAAGAATACCGGAGGGAGTAGTTTCTACGAGCGAATATTGAATGGAATTTGCTTGAAGTGATATAAGCGATAGAGACAGTGTTAATTAGTGCGAATTAAGGAACAGTTCAATAATAAGTGTGTAAAATATTCTGAAGATATTTAGCCTTTATACAAAATAACATTTTTACAAAATATTGATTCATTGATCTTGAAGTTTTCATTTCAATGTTATGATGATGTTATTTTTTCTTTGTTTTTATAGTTCTAATACACAAACTTCTGACGTAACCTTTATTTGTGTATACTGATCCGTCTCCTGAAACAGAGTCATAAATAATAAATAAAATTGTAGAAAATATAATCTGAGATTTGATTAAAGTATTACTAGAATACCTTGAAACCACCCCGAGCCTGGCGTACCGCAGAGTTATGTACCCCTAGCATACCCTGGTATTGGGATTCTCATTCCATTTCATGGCTTCTGGTTGCCGGTATTTGATAGAAATATCGATTCCAGTGAAGGAATGACGATTGCTAATCAACCATCACTGAATTGGTTAGAAAGTTTAGCCAACTGGAGTACAAGCTGAGTTCTCACCAGACTATTCCACGATGGAATAAATTATTTTTTTACACAATTTGCATCAAAATAAGTGCTTAACAATTTTTTTTTTTTGATAATACATCTTACATGATAAATCTACCTAGATTGATATATATAATAAATAAAAAATATATTTAAAAATATATTGGTTGTATTATTTGTATGTATCTACTTATTTTATTTTATTAATTACACCTACATGTTTCGGAAATACCTTTCCATCGTTAGGGTGATGTATAACTGTCAAAATATCAAAATGAATAATGTCTTTTGTTTTTCTAAATTGTTTGAAAAATTATTTTAAATTGCAAATAAAATAAGTAGATACATACATATAATATAATCAATATATTTTAAAATTTTTGATCTAAAGAGATACAAGACATTGAAAGTTATTGAAATTTGATGCTAGAGAAAAAAAAAGGTTTGGAAGAAAAAATACGTTTTCGTGACGATAAAAAATGAAATAAATTATCGTTTTTATTTACCACAAGAATCTCACACTAGTCATTTCAGAATCTTCCACTTGTTCCTGGAAAAGCAGATTCAAGAGCTTGTTTTGATTTTAAAAACCTCAAAGTAAATACTTTAAAAAATATAATATCTTAGTAAATATGTCGCGCTTTAAAAAACACGTTTTTACTTGAATAGACTAAGATTTGAAAGAAAAATTTTAAAAATCAACGTCTATTGTAAAACATATGTTTTGTGTACTAATGGATCTAGTAACGCTGAAATAAATACTTAACTACATTATAAATGCGTCGTAAATTGATCCAATCCCCTCGCCTAAAGAAGGGTTTTAGTTCATCTCTGTACAATTTTATACTCCGTGGTCAGGATGGAAAAGTATTGAGTTGTGTTTAGTTAGTTTTAAGGATTCAACTTAGCAACGAAACGACTATTATAATATCAATTATGACTATTTATTTCGCTATTTTTGAAGAAGTTTATTTATTTATTTATTTATATATAATAACAATTAGGTACACCTTTTTACATTTAGCTTATACGTCCCACTAGGTGAAACCTGTTCTGGGGAAGTTATTATTAATAATTTAATGGTTTTCTTATAAAAATAAGAACCAAATTATGAAATATTATATAACAAAAGGAGTTATAGTATAAAAGAAAAATAATATTTATTAAGGAAATAAAAAAAATATAGATTGGATCATGAGGGATCACATCATAAGCGTAATTTTTCCCCGCTATGTATTTTTCGCAGTTGCCGGGTTTACTCGCCAGAACGGTGGCAACCTTTTGGAATATCCGATGTTTTGGCCGAGATAACGCAATCTACGATCAACTCGAACCTCCGAGGATCGACATATTAAGTAAAGTTATTCAATCTGTTTGTGGGCTAGTTTCAGACGATTGAGACGCACGGGTAACCCGAGATTGATTCTGATCTCAAATTTGTGATCTCGGTATGCGAGTTAATTGTTCAGATCTGAATAGCGCGTGACGAAATGTGGTTTTTCAGTTTCTGAACCGTTTAGCTTACACGGTCAATTGTCAGCGTGATGGAGCTTGTGAAATATGAATCAGTTATACTTTAAATTAAATGCTCCATTACCATTCTTAATTTCCAATGAATATAGTATTCTTATTATGGCTGAAGTAAAAATACTCATAGTCTTTTCATTGTGATATATATGGTATTATAAAAAAGTATAAAATTGTACATGGATGAAATAAGCCTCTTCTCTCGTTCAAAGCGGAAGAAAATGTCCTCTCTCGCGTATATTTAAAGGTGTGTACTGTAGTTAAAATATTTATTTTTTCGAATTGCATTAATTCGTACATAAATTTTGTCCCAAGCCATGTCTCTTCAAGTTAAAACGTATTTTTGTAATAAAACGCAACTTATTTATTAAGACATTATACTTTTAAAGAGTACTTTGTCTAACCTTTTCATAATGGTTTGTCATACGTATTGGAACCAGCCACGGAACCACAGCGTGTAACAAAAAAAGTTACATTACTATGTATGTCTATATATTTTAGTGGTCTTGGATATTACGATTGAAGTAAATACCTACTATCAAATTTTTGTTTTTTATTTTTTGAAATAGAATTGAATTGAAATTAAATTATTATTTTTTGAAAATATTTAATAAATTGTCGTAAGATGTTGAAAACTGGGAGAAGTTGAGGGCTTTCATACTGACAATAATACTTTAGAACCGACTAGAATGCTCTATATGTCTCTCGTAATCTCTGGAAAGTTCCACAAGGGTTTTGAAGGATCTAGAAGGTGGTGTTACCTATAAATACATTTTTATTTGTATTTTTAAGTAACACGGAACACAAAAATTATTTGTTACCTATAAATACAGAAAAAAAAGACGCAAAAGACCATAAACGGTGAAATAATAAGTGTGTGAAATATTCTGGATTAAGTTACTATAAATTTAAAAAATTTATTTCGATATTACTCATGTCCAGTTTTGGCAATAAATTAAACTTTAAATTGTTTTATTTTTCTAAATTATTTTTTAAAAAATCGCTTCCTGATTGCCACAAGTTAAAAATTTATAAAAATGAATCCAATTAGGTTTGGCATATAATTTGTTTAAAGGTTTTTTTAGTGAAAAAATGATAGTGCTGCTAATACTTTAATTTATTTATTTTTATAATCTGGAAAAAACGTACATTTAGTATTTTTTAGTTTAAAGTAAGTAGTATTATCGTGAAAATAACTGTTTTTTTTAAATTGGGCTTTGATTCGAATCGATTGAGGAGCCTGTAAAAAATTTTTGTCTCCCATAAAATATGATTCAGTCAGTTTTCTCGTTAACTTTTGTCTCGAGAATACGTACCTACTCGAAAATTAAACTTGCAATATATGGTCGATAAATCTCTATAATTGATCAATAAACCGGTAATGGTTTAAATGAAAAATCAAGGTTTGCTTACTTCATTATCTGTATCCGCTATAAATAAAAATAAATAATACTTTTTATTCACATTTACTTATTGTTTAATATTTTGTCATGTACTACTATAGAAGAACTTTGATTTAATTAACAAAAGTTAGCACAAAATTTGAAATGGCAAGCTGGACATCGTAAATTTCTAATTTTATTTGAAATTTTGTATTGAAAATTGTTTAGTGTAGAAAAAAAATATAATCCTGTCATCAAATTTTTTTAATGATACCTTTGTGTTTTTAATGTTGAGTATTCAGAAATATTTTTTTATGCATATGTGACATTCTTCCGAATTATTTAACTTATACACCAGAATACGCCTTAAAATCAATATTTTTAATTTTTTCATTTGTAGTGTACCTACTACTTTTGTACTATTGAGTGGTTTGTTGGTCTTGTCGTTAGGACTCTTGCCTCGTGATCCAAAGGTCGCGAGTTCGAACCATACTCCAGACCAGCAAGTTGGTCCTATTTTCATCGCACAAGCGTTTAACTCAGTTTGAAAATTGTAAGAATTATAGAAAATTGTAAGAATATAAGAATGCGACACGTATTCCGTGTTTGCATCTCTATTAAAAAAAATACTCAACATTTATATCTCATTTTACAATCATTAACATAATTAGATAGAAATCTCAAATAACTGTACCTTGAATAACCGGTCAAAATAACGTTTTGACCATCACTACTCGAAATTTGTTAACAAACTAACAACGCAAATAATGTCAGCCTACGTCTAGTAACGATTTGGTATCATCACCATCTAGCATGAAGCTCTCACGATTCCATCGGTGGCACGTTAATGTCGCGCCTTCTATTGAGAGTCCGAAGATAGATTAATGGAAAGATATGTCTTCTGATGGACACCGGGGCTCTGAGAAAATGATGTTGGTCACATACAAATACATCAGAGGAATCCAAATATACTTTTCACCAAAAATACTGAGAGTATAACTTATAACTACCATCATTACCAGCGTTTTCTATCCAATGTCGAACAATGGCTTTTCCAAGTGTATCTGCCTTTGTTGTCTTTTATTATTCATTGTCACGCATTTCCGCAGAATTGTATGATTAATGCAGTCTGAAAGGTTACCTCCACCGGATGACTGCTCTCGTCCAGCGATTCTCCGTCTTTCAAGTGACATGGTCTACCCTTGGGACCATGTCACCTATGGGTGATCGAGACCTCCAAGGTATACAATCAGTAAGACAGAACGAATCCAACCAATCAGAAATCAATTATATCTAACTAGCTGTTACTCGTAATAGATGACGCAACATTGGTCCGCGTCTTTGCTAAGCCCTAGTATATTTATAGTCAATGATTTATAATACGTCAATATTTATAGCGATATTTTTGGCGATCTATGGAGAGGCGGCCATAGCAATACGCGTTAATCGGCCTTCTCGGGTTTTGGTGGCCCGGGTTCAAGCCCCATCTCCGGTCGCTTTTTAGCCATAAATTCGAACGAAATTACTGACGTTACAGAAAGTTACGGGGAAAAACAGACGACGGAAGGACAGACAACGAAATTATTATGTTTAGTAATGCATTACTTTCTAGAAATACAATGATTGCATTTTTTTTCATTTTTGAATTTTGTTTTACGTTTTGTTGTGAGTTCAGTAGTTAAGAGGTTAAGAGGGACTTAAATATTTATCTAGTGTCCTTAGACAATCGGAAACCTAGGAATGGAAATAAAAAGCGTTCGTACATGTTCGATTCAACGACATCGTATAAATTCCGTTAAACTATTCAACAAATGATCGCCCGAGCGTGCGGCGCCGCGACACAAGTATAGCCCGGTGCGGAGACGTGCTCCTCGGGCCGTCCTTTAGTCCAGGGGCACTGAAGAGAAATGTTCCGAAATATATATTTATTTATTATTACCAATGGGCTTTTATAAAATTGAAAAAAATAAATAAATAAGAGTGTCGAAAGAAATATAAACAAAGTTTATTGAAAACATTAGTGACTTAGTCTTTCATTACAGCCTTTGACAAAAGTTATTAATTCTTGTAAGCTATGAAAACTTGAATAAAAATATATATCTTCAGAAATCAGACATAACAAAACTCTAAAATCTTAATAACACAATAAATGACCCTAAAATAACTCACCATTGACGGTCTACACCATAACAGTCAGAGCATATCATAATTGCATCTTCCAAACCAAATTACTTCCTGCAAGATGCACTTGTCTTAGCTTTTTGATTATCTTTGCTGCTGTTATGAGCAGCGAGCCGCAACCATGCGTCAACGTGACCGACCAACGCAACCTGAGAGAGAGAGTGTGCCTCTCGAATAGGGCTATATTCCCATCGAAAAGCTCTCATTCGATCACGAGGCCCGGCCACAACAACAAGCGGTCACAAAAAGTTCTTTAAACCTCTACTTCGCTATCAGAGTCTCCTTCTTGCTCAGTATCACTTCTATCTTCCTGTACTTCAACGTGATCCTCAATATTACTGTCGTTTCTCTCATAGTAATTCAAATCTAAATCATTATGCTATAAAATCATACTTATTCTTCTGATTTGAGGTTTTTGGGATACTCTACCGTATTTTTTCGACCTTTCTGGCCAACATTTCGGATCCCATTACGGGGTCCCCGCAATTGGGATTGGAAAATCACTATTTATTAAATGAACAAAATGACACATCAGCCAACAATATATTAGCCCTGTTGATTGATGGACCTGCAATGGGATCCAAAATATAGGCCAGAAAGATCGTAGAAACATGAAAAAATATCCTAGAAAACTCAAACAAGAAAATTCTGAAAGGCCGTAAAAACCTAAGAACATTGAAGAATTTCTTCGTTCTTATTTGCTCTTCAGAGGTAAATTAAACCAAAAAATAAATTAAATGTTACATTAGGTATATGTGGGGTATTAGAGCAAAAGCAGCAATCTTCAAACAAATTTGAATGCAGTCATTGAGGATTATAAATTTATAATGTACTGAATTCTAGATTTTATAGGACACAGATAACTTTATTTTGGAAGGGAAAGCTACATAAAATCTAGAATTCAGTACATTTTAAATTAGTAATCCTAGGTAACTGCATTCAAAATATTTTTTTAGTTTTTGAATATTGCTGTCATTGTTTTAATACCCCACATATGCTTTTAATTCAATAATAAATTATAAATAACCCAAATTATATAACTAGTCAAACATATTACTAACAAAACTGTGACACCTATACCCGCGTCGATCTCTTGGACCGATCGGTGTTGTTCTCTATCACACATGCTGTCCGCACAAACATTCGCGCCACACTGAATTAGAGTTTGAGACTATTCATGCAGCTAACAGTGAGCGCAATGCGCTGGCAATTTCCATTTACAAAAAAAGACGCAAATATACTCTGCCTGTCTCTCAAACCAACGCACGGATATAGGAAGGTTAATCAAGTTAAGCAGTATACAACGTGACGCAAAAACATACAATGCAAGCCATCATACATATAAATTTTTAAATATATACACGTTTACAGTAGTCAGTTGGTATATATTTATATATCAAATAAAAATATCATAAAATTTACACCAGAAAAAACACCAACACAACTAGTATGTAGTGTCAGATAATTCGTAGATCATAGAACAGACGTTTTTTTAATCAGTGGTTTTAAATTTACCTGATGATGAGAGGGACTGCTCCTCTCGAAACTATAGTTGTAATTTAATAACTCATATTGTGTGTGTATTACAAAGTAAAATAAAACATATTTTAAATTATAATGTTGCACCACGAAGTATCTGCCAAATCTTTCAATGATATTAAACGGATAGTTTTATTGGTTTAGATAAATTATAAAAGTCATGCAGTGATGAAGCTTTTTAAATAGGAAACATGTATGGAAGTATGTATAGGGTGGCCCAGGGCTTATGACTTGCATGAGCTGCGTTAAGTGATAACTTTATTTTACGTTGCTTTGGATAGTTTTACATATATTTTATAATACCATTTTCAAAATAATAAATTTTATAGAAATACAAATGAAATTTTACTCTTAAAAAAATATTATTTAAAACTAAATCAGAGAGGGCATAATACAACCAGTAACCAACCTTAAGTCTCTCGCGCACTATCGATATTATTGGTCAATAATAATGAAGGTGAATTATAGACCAACAATAATACAGAGGCTTATATCGATGTTAATCATATGGTCAATATTGTTAACCAATAACATTGAAGGCATTTTATTGATCCACAATATTGATAGTGTTCGCAGGCCTTTAGAATGCGGCGAAGATTTTAGCAACGCGCAGTTGCCTGAAGAAAATTCATCAAACTTCGGGTAAATATTCAGCGATAGGTATGCATGTAGTAGGTAAACCGAAAAGCGATGATTCTTTCTTAACTTTTAATAAATTCATGCGCTTTTGGCCTGATAACTCCCAAATCAAGTCATCAACGACAATTTTTCACTCACTGTTTTTTTTTCCAGGTGTCGATATTTTAGTACCAAATTCCACAGCTGCTTTATCTTCTTTAAACATTTTGTTGATTGCTTATTCAGATATACCTGAAAAAAATTAAATAGTAAAAGTAAAATAGTGTATATATATATATATATAGAAATTCATTATAACGACCAATAGTGACGGCAATGCGTTTATGTATGAAGTTTTCGAATGCTCTAATTGTATCATGCATACTTGTGCATGCATGAAAGTGCATAATTGTACTATGCGTTTTATACTTTTTATCGTTTTTGGCAAGGTGTCAAATATTTTTTTTCTGTAAAACGCTCGAAACATACGAGAATTTATATCAAACAGAATATTTGACAGCTGACGAGTATTCAGTATGGCGTCGTTAGTTCCAATTTTGTCCATTCTTCAGATTAGTGTGTAGAGGTGAACTTCCCTTTTCAGGTGAATAAAAATATACGAACAAGGTTAATTTAATAAATAATTTATTTACTTTGCATACACATTCAACTTATGCATCTTATACTGTATAAAGGGGGATACAAATTGAGTGACGGATGTAAATTTTGCTCCATTTTTTCGTAGTTTTTTGGCAGGAAGTCATGGTATAAGCTTATAAAATGCAGTATTGCCTTCATTGGTTGACAAGTTGGTCATCACGAAGATAAATTAAAATAGTGTTATCCAAGTTCCGTTCTGCTGGGTGCCCTCCGCGGCCCCAACAATGTGGCGTAATGAAAAGTCCGGGCCTGGTGCCGGGGTTGCCACCGTTAACAAGCAAACTTACGACTCTTCGGACACAAACAAATAGTCACCTGAATAAAATATCCAATCGGCCTCTAGGAATTCCCTGCCTGAGTTGCCAGTCAAATAAATTACACACCCCTCCCCTACACAAATATTCCAGGAAGCGATCTTCAGTCGGCTGACAACATTATTTTCAATTCTGAAATCAAACACTGTCCCGTGGTGCAGTGGCGGAGGAAGACAATTGAAGAATTTTTAATTAAATTTTATTTTTATTTTTCATTATTTAAATATAACGTATGCAACAAATCGTGTATTTAAAATTAAATTATTGGTTAAATAACGTCTGAATCTATCAATTTAAGTTATTAGTTTTATTTTTTATGTAGGGGCGTGCATCAAGACTAAAAATAATTGTGCTTAACCAGAAATTCTGAGAAATATATTGAATAAAAATATAAACCGAGTAATATTCCTATCAGAATTTTTATCATGTTTTTAAAATTTTAATATAACCCAAAATTTTGTCGCTTTATAAGTTACGTGCTTTATAGCTTTATATTCTCATACTTTATAAGTTTTAAGTTACGCTTGTTTTTAAGACATACAAGTAATAACAGAGCTGTTCCACAATACTTTAGATATATATTTATGTCTGGATGAGTTTTAAATGTTCAAACGACAATGATAATATCGATAGCTTTTATATTTTTATTTTTATTTTGAGCTGTTCCATGATTTTTTATTTATCTCGATCTCAGTGATTAATATTGATGTTTATGTTTTTTTTCGATTGTTTACCACGTCTCATTACTAAGTTTATTTTTAAGTTTTATTATGTTCATATAATATTATGATCTTTTATATATATTTTATCCTATGTAAATTATACCTGTAACGTAAAATGCAATGTACTTATGCAATAAAATGGAAATTAAACTGCCGACAAGCTGTACAAGGCTTGGCACGATCTATAACAATAGAAAATATGCATAAATTTAATAAAAAAAATTAAAAAAGATAATATAGACAGAGGCTTAGAGATAGAGATTCAAAGATTTTTTTCAAAATTTTCTGTAAAAAGATGGACCATCATTAATAAGGCTTATAACGAATACTTGAAATTCATTCGCTTTAATAAAGATCAGATAAAATGATTAAAACTTGCAAAAAATCTGATATAAAGTATTGCAAGGTTTTGCAATCCCTCTGAAATTTGTCAAAAAGCATATTTTTTTAATTGTGCATTCTGTTTCACAAGGTTGTAACTTCATATAAAAATATTCTAAAAAATGATAATATATTCATAGTTATATAAAGAATTTGGAAATCTTTATAACATAGGTAGATACGTATGAAGTAATGTGGCAAAACACGACATGCCATTATTCGACAAGACAAGTTTCTAATATCTCTTAATTTGCTTAATAAGGTGTGTACAAGGTAACAAAATACGGAAAATCTAGATATTATAAGGTAGGAAAAATAAGCTATATCAATAGTGGTATATATTTTTTTGAATTAATAAAATGACAAATTATGATATCTCATGCGACTAATTTTGATTGGAAGAATTGTTATATATTCATCAATAAAATAAATTAAAATTATTTTATAGGTCTATTTAAAATAATGTGAGCCTTTAAAGTTTAATTAAAACTTTTCATCTTCTATCAAAATTTAATATTCCTGTACAAATTTAAACAAAAATGGACATTTCGTGTTTTGTCTTCTTTAGTGAAATAAATCTGGATATATTTATTTCACTAAAAATAAATAAATTTTGAATATCCTAAGTAATGAAAAAGGCTTCATAAATCTTAATTTTTGTCATGCTCGATCATACCTATGCCAATTTATGGCGAGTCTTTTTTCCATTGGCAGGAAAAATCATTTGGCACTCTCCATAAGTGACAGATATGATGATAAATCTTCGGGCACGTGAGAAACTTCTTTTCACAAAAATTAAATGGTCCACTCGTTTTTCTTCGGAAATCAGCTCACTTGTACTAGGCTATAGATAATTATCATCTTGCAATTATTGTGACAACATTTGAAGAAGATTTTTCAAATGTGTTTGGACTTTCTGCTGGGTTTCGTAAATATTCACAATATATCATGGACCAATTTGCTGGAGTCTTCAAGTTTAATACCATAAAATTATAACACATTGTGGTGTTCGAGACCCACTCCATCTCTAGCCGTGCGCAACGAGCCTGCGCCCACCAATCAGAGACTCAATGCGACGAATTAGGCTCCGGTCACCAGCAAGCAGAACCACTTTTTTGCCGACCGCCAAAGATACGGTAAACACTGTTTTCCGTACTCAACGCCACCTCTGTAAATTTGTGTGAATAAATTATCATTGTTAATCATGAGTGTAAATGTACTCATCTACCTATTCTGCCTCTGCTGAAACATTTCACACATTAGACGCTCACCCACACAATACACGTAACGTGCCGACACAAGGAGTATGTCTCAGGACGGGTGGACATTTTCTACTTCTCAGAACATATACACTACACTCATATACCTAACCTTCCAAAACACTTAAATATATAATTATAAGACAATGCATCATCATAATATTGTACGGTGATGAATCCCTGACATTTTGTATTCGTTTCACCTGTTAGAGCTACTCGGGTAGCTACGTTGTTTTATTATGACAACACTCGTATTTTAATTCTCTTGTATGTAGACTGCATAGGCTAAGTTACACTTATGCACATATCTCAGACATTTTCAACTCTAGTTTAGCACATTATAAAGATAATATATAAGATATATATAATATATAAAGATAATACATTATAGATATAAAGCACGTTAATAAAAGCTCTACACTCCGCCGTCATGTATCCTTAATGTATTCACAAAATGAATTATTATACCCATTTATTTAATTTTATATATGAACCTCACGTCTCTTTTCTTTCTTATTTATATCACTGTTCAAACCTTCTAATTGTCTATACTGTCAATTTCTACTATAATTTAAAGTTATGTAATGTACTACTCTTTTGTTATCTTCACTATTATGTAAAAGGTATACTTTATTACCGTATATTAAAATAAATAAATAAATAAATTGAAAAAAAAAAATCAGAATTGTCCTGTGTAACTTTTTTAAAGGCCATTTTAAATTATAATAAAAATGATTACACTGTTGTCTTTTACTATTTATTATTAATAACAATTAGAACGTTTTTAATGCTGACTCATCATCTTCAGTAATATTACTAATTCTAAACTTAAGACAAGAGGACGACCTAAGGACTGGGAGGGGAGATAAAAGTTGGGTGGGTGTAGGGGCGTGGTTACATAGTAATAGGAGGTGTTTGTTTATTTTTAAATTCTTTATCGCTGTCGAAACAATGACCCTCATTTCTTGCGTGGTCTGCCATTTCTGAATTGATTTCAAAGTTTTTGATTCCTCTCAAGTGTCCTTCTATCCTTATTTAATCAAAATATTGAAAATTAAATTAAACGAACAGGATGATGTAGGGATTCTCATATTTCACGCAAACGGATGGATTTTGAAGTCGTAAATTATCTCGTAGAAGATTAATTGTTCCTTGGTGGTGTGGGTGCCTGTGTGAGCAATTACTATATTCGGTTTGACTCGTGTACATTTACATGCGCATACTTACTACCACTGACAAGACTGGTTGACACGTACATATGCTCTCCTGGTTCATCTAGCAGAAATTAAGAAAAAAATAATTATCAATACTATCAAGCCCGTGTAATGTTACAGTGTGAGTAAATGTGGTTTAGTGGGAGACTCACTCTTTGGTAATGATTAAAATAAAGGCATTGTCAATGGCATAGATATGCAATATTACAGTGTTCCATATAAATTAACTTACGTACGTCGCAAAATTCTCTTTAAGATTTCATTTTTTGACTTCTACGGTAGTTATTTGACTTAATTACTTATAAAGTAACTTTAAAATATATTTTCAACAATGTTTCTAATTTATTTGTAGCACTACGACTATCTATCGGGGTCATTTATGACCTTTTAATAATCTGTATATTAATATGAATTTAAAGATATATTTTTTTAATTGCCTATTATGAATTAATTAGAATCAATATTATCACTAGATTATAGAATCAGAAAGAATTGCACGTAATCGATTGTATTACAGAACTCTACACCTTTTACACTAAAATTGAAAGAAAAAAGAAAGTTCTAAAATGGTCCACATGAATCTAGAATCGAAATAGAAAAAAGGCTACTGCGCATAGTGCGTCAGAGTTGACAGCGGGCTATTAACGTAGAAAGCGAAATCGTGCGGCGTATGTTGTTAGCGCGTACGTGATTCCAACGATAGTAAATCAAGGAAGTACCTATTTATTTATTTATTTATTTAATATTCATGGAAGACCAACAGCACAACAAAGAAGCATAGAAAACATTGATATAATATAGATGGCCAATTACAGGTCTCCACATTTATTTATGAGCAAGAAGTTTTTTAGTGATTTAACGTTCAAAAGTGTATGAAAGACAAGTTATTCATGAATGATAAATTGTTTGATTCACAAAATTAGGTAAAAAGTGAAGATCCTCAAAACATTTAGTGAGAATTTAAGAACGGTGTTCTTATTAAATTCTTGTCCAGTGACATTGTATAGTAAATAAAAAAATTACATATTTTTTGTTTTTAATTTGCTTCCCACAACCACGATCCCGTGACAATATTAATGTTTTTGCGAATAGATAAACGCAAGCTAATTTATAAAAATATAATGGCAGAAATTATTTGTATTTTAAATTTATCTGTATCGTTTCACTACTGGGCCCGGACCCAATAATATTGTTATCAAAGTAAAAGAAGCGAATTTCGTAATTCGACAATTAATTTTTTTTATGACAAAACATTTGAATCGAACGCTCGACCCACGGAAGGTAAAAAGGGCGAAGTTACGCTAATTGTTGTTTATTAATTTGTTCCGAGTCACAGCGTCACCTTCAATCTCCATTAAACTATTTCCAACAGCCACGTCCGTTTTCGGCCCTTTTTTCCTCGCGTTTTTGTTTTTCATAATTAAGTTAGGTCCTAATGGCCACAAAACGTCGACACTATCTCCATCTCGCTCCGATGGTATGCCACGGTATAATGAGGATATATCGCCGTCCCTGGCGACGACAGAGCCAAGAATTTGTATGGCGGTGTCGAGCATTCCTCGGCGGAGTAGCGCGATGAGAATCTTGACATCATGTCTCAACTGTATGTGTGAGTGTCTATATAAGCGTGTTTGTACGTGTATCTTATCAGTTATGTCATAAACTTCGTGGTAATATGGAAAAGCATCAGGGGCGTGCAGTCAGTAGGTAATTTGAAGCAGGCTTACTAGAGTGATTGGTAAGGCAGTTAATTAGAGGCGCGATATGATTTTTTTATAATATTAAAGCTGTTGATTCGCGGTGGTATTCCATTTATTATGATTTATTTAAGACACTTTAAAATTTTTTCGACGGTTTGTTGTTTTTTTATATACATGTTTCAGCCTATCACGGTCATCTTCAGGCCGGTATATGCCCAATAATAATAATTTCGAAAGTGCGTCCGTTACTTCTATCCAATAGCTGATCTTATCCCAAATTTTTGTTTTTCAAATCAGTACGATTTCAAGATTGTTTTGAATAAAATGAAAACGTTTACTTTCTTCTTTTTCAATAAAGTACTCTGAATAGATTTTTTTTCAAATAGGTATAATTTTTTTTAATATTTCAGTTTAAGGAAAATAGAAACTAATAAGTCCATCCATTATACATAATTTTCAATGGAACAATGTCCGTCAATAACACTACCAGATGGCTGAAATAATAATGAGGTATAAGAAGCAAAAAAGCATAATTTCCTGTTTAATAATGTCCATAACTAACGATATCAACGCTGCATGCATGCAAAATGCATGCTAAATGCAACGCTACTCTAGTGACCACTATTCTTATAGTTTTTACTAGAGGCCGAAATATATGTTTTACAAGAATTGGTCATTTTTTACGGATTACAGCTAGTGAGCACTATTCTCTCAGTCTTTACTGGAGGCCGAAATATATGTTTTAAATGTAAAGATACGTCATTTTTACGTATTAAAGCAGTTATTCTCTTCAGCTAGGGTATTTATGCAATGTTAGTACAGTGGTTTTTAAGAGTGAGTCTGTATAATGTTTATGTGTTGGTGAAAGCTTGAAGATTTTGAATAATTTCAACAGGTATCACAACATTAAAATGATAATTTTCATTTTAATGTTGTGATATCAGTCTAAGGATTGCCGTGACAAGCTAAAAACGGTACGTTCAACAATGAAAAAAGGTCGTAGAGTTATAATGAAAGCATTATTATTTTAATTATTAATTTTTAGCGCTATGTAAAATTCATAGAGGAACTGGGGGCATAATCGAAAATGGAGGCAGAACAGTTTTTATACACATCAGTATGGAATTTTTTTCAAAACTGTCGCTGCTACGTTTGCGTCAGGAAAACAGTACAGTTTGACAGAAATGACCGTTTGACGCTGACATCTAGTGAAGGGGGAATCCCCCTAGCACCGGACAGCAGGTAGTAAGGTACCGGACAAATCACGTCGAACCATGAAATAACGCGACGTTAAACTGAAAGACGTTAAACTTAACGGACAAAAATCCCCGCGGCGCGGAAGGCATAACCTGTAGGACATAGTCTTGCGCCATATGTCCTACAGGTGATGCTTTAGACATTTTGCGCGGGAATCCGTTGCGTCGAGTAACATCATAAACCACTATTTAGAGTTAATAAATTGTGTGCAGTATTTGGTTCAATCACTGGTAAGTACGATGTGATGGTAAGTTAGTTAGTTAGTAATCGAAATTTTACTACAGAATGATGTGCCTCTAGGTTCGGACAAAAATAGATTCCCTAGTACCGGACGAATTGATTTTGACCAATTCAAATTCCCTAGTACCGGGCAAGTATATTTTGGCAAAATTGTGTGCTTGTCTTTTGCCATATAATTTTTTTATTCTATCATTTATATTTTCAGATTGTTTAATATAATGGAGAAGAAGAAAATGTATATCTGGGACTCAAATAACTTAAAATAATCGATTGAAAATGTTATTAATATTTAAAGCATTAACTTTGTGGTTAGACATTATAACAGAGTGTTAAATTAGTATAAACCACTACCAGGTTTTAGGTCTACCGGTTTTGAGACGTACCCGTCTCTTCGTCAGGACCAACACTATAAAAAAATATTATTATCTACGTAAAAATGTTCGTCACTAGCACTACCAGATGTTTTAAATAATAATGAGGTATAAAAAGTCGTAATAAGTAATCATCATCATCACTCTTGGCACTACAACCCCTGGTGGGTCTTGGCCTCCTCAATAATCTTCCTCCACTCATCTCGGTCTAGTGCCAGCTCTCTCCAGTTCCAAAGCTCTAAGGCAGAGATGTCTTTGAGGATGTTATCACTCCATCTTAATTTTGGCCTTCCTAAGCTCCTTCGTTCTATTGGCCTTGAGTTCAGCAGGGACTTTGGTGCTTGATGCTCGGACATTCTTTCCATGTGACCCAGCCACCGAAATCTTCCCAGTTTTATAAATTTTGTGACGTTTGGCTCCTTAAATAGAATATAGAGCTCATTGTTGTAATGTCTGCGCCAAAATCCATCTTCTAGAACCGGTCCGAAGATACACCTCAAAATTTTCCTTTCGAAAAGTCCAGTGCCCACTCATTCCCCTTAGTAACCACGTCTCAGCTGCGTACGTGAGCACTGGCCTAATAAGTATTTTGTACACTAATATCTGCTTTTGTAGGCGGAAAAAACAGCGATTTGCGCTCACTGTGCACTTCTGGATCTCCTCTGTAGTATTAATGTTGCATAAGAGATCGATTCTCCTGCCTCTTATTCAACATAAGAGGCAATCGATCTCCTTGTCTCACCCCATGGATCGGTTCAAAGGGCTCGGACAGATCACTGCCAACCCTGACTCTACACGTTACTGGGGACATTGTTAGTTTCGTAATAAGTAATTCAGGTTCAGGTGACCCTGGTGGGGTCATCAAATAATGAGTTTAGTAGCAAAAACATATTTAATGTCATAACATATTTGCCGCGGAATGAAATCTAATATTCCATATTTTCATTGGAACCTCCTGGACGCGGCTACAATTGCAGTGACCCTATGTGTGTTCCTACTAAATAAGTAACATATTTCATTTAGTACGTAGTCGTATTAATAATTTTCTTATACGATATTAGTGATAATAATTTTCTGTGCGCGTGAAGTAAAGGCTGAAAGTGTAGAAAGGAGAGCAATGCGCCCAATCTGAAATTTACCCAGTTAGATAGGGCTCCCTAGCAAAAATTCAATTTATTACTGAAGCTGAATACGTGTAATATAAAATATAATTCTAGAGAATAATCTTCCATACGATTTCTTCTTACGAAATATGTTTCTATAACCTAATTACCGAGACTATACTATATTGCTCCTGAGTATTGACTATAGAGATTTTGAATGTGAATACGTTACTAATTAAGACATTTCAACAACTCTGATTCGATCCCCGCATTGATGATAATGTCTAACGCTATCTTTGCATTTACTTTGTGTAATTTTTTTTTTTTTTTTTATTTATTTAAAAAAAAAATCCTTGTTTACAAATAAAGGTACTTAATACTAATTTAACAATAAAACATAAGATAAATTACACATTTTTTTTGTTTTGTTTAATTTGTGGATTATGCCACTCTACTAGGCTACACCTGTCCCAGAGTGGCGTTATAGAACACAATTATAATATTTTATAATCCCAAATAACTTTAGCTATACTAAATTCTGTACGACTGGATCGAAACATAATTATACTTCTAGAAATGCTATCTCTGGCGCGACTAAAATACCAATTGCTGCTGTCTACAACTATGAACTAATTCCGACTCATAATGGAACCTGGCACCGATACTCAAACCCTTACTGGAACTAATAAATGCAACTAAGTCTCGATGAAAATAATCTATACATAATTTATACTACTCGTATTACATCGCTGATTTGGCACATTGATCGGTTCTAGTGGATTGGACTCCCAAATTGCATCGATGGTAACCCAAGATTCTACAAGCCGTGTTGGTCTGGTATACGAAAACGAGAGAATTTTAATACATATTTACCTGGTACCCTCGTGGTTTCATCACAAATAATACGTCTAAATTATGAAGCGCGGACATTAGCTATGTTTACGAATTTGTCATACTTTAGATTCGCTGCTATTTAAATGGGAGAAATACATATGATATCAAACAAAAATAAACAACGAAAGACATATTTATAAATTGCAATATTTCCCTGGTAATTTAAGTAACCTTACATAATGTTCACATATAATATCAAAGAGAAAAAAATACATATTTATAATTTCTAACTACTAAAATGCAAAATCGAAGCGAAACTTCTCCAAATGGCTCAATTAGGAAAATATCTCGGGGATCGTCAGTTCTGGGAGGGTAATTAAACTAGCCCGTGATTCTATGTCTATTGAAGATAGACTTCTTTCTTTTGTTAGAAATAACCCCGGATATCTGATCTGGGGGGGACTCGGATCCCAGCCCGCCCAGGTTCCAATGGCCTCCTTCCTTTTGACCAAGGTCTCTCGTTCCCTCATGGAACTGATTGCATCCTGTGATACTTTCCCTCTCCGAAATGAGGATAATAAATCGCCTTTTTAGCGGCCACAGTGAGGAACACACATTCCATGAGAATGTTGAGTTTTTCTTTCAGACTTTGATGCTGGATCAGTACTTCTTTTGTACTATTTGGAGACAATGTTAGGCCTTTCTTTTAGGCATCGACGAAGTGTATCAAAATATGGTACAACCTCTTCGCGCTATGAGAAGGGCGTTCCACTGCATTTCGTGATAAAAATGGTCAAATAAAAAGATGTTAGTAACAACCTATTCTAGACGTAAATTTATGAATTATACTTTCTAATCCTGTCTACCACTTGACTGGCGAAATAAGAGAGTATTTATCTCCAAAGTTTCACAACATCCATTAATGGAAATCCTCCTAGAGACGGCGAATATCACGAAGTTGGACTCTGCCGTCTGGATAGGGTGACTTTGTAACTGTTCGGATTGTGACTACCCCGGTCTACAAAGGAGGTTCTACTTTTAAAGATACCCCACAGGTGTTTGCGCCAGTTTCAAGTCCACTTCCCGCGTAGCTAACTACGATTTTACCCTGTCCGATTACACAACCCAGACATCCAGACATCTACCGATCCCTAGTCAGACCTCTGTCCATACCGTCTCACAGAATTCCTTTATAAACTGATTGTATAACGCATATTATAAACAAATTAAAAGGATAAAATGACTAATGGATTTCAATTGATTATGTGATTTTAAATAAGACGAAATTATTAATGCGGCGATTTTCTTTTAAATGCGATTTTAAGAGTCTTGGACCCGTGGTTAGTACAAATAATCAATAGTACAAATAATCATTTTGAGCATTTATAATTTTTTTAAAGTAGAAAACGGTTCTGTAGCCCATAAAATTAGAAAAACTCAAATTTCGAAATCTATATATATATCGATCACAGAAAGATGAAACATCGAGCAGCTTCTATGTCAGATCACATGGCTCCAAATCCTTTGATATTTTGTCTATGATACCAGACATGAAAGCGACATGGAAAATAGTGATAGAGGGAGGCTGGAAGAAACCAGATCCTTTGGAATGCACAAGAAATGCTATGGACCGAATTAGGTAGCAACAGATTATGAGCCTTCATGTCTTGTTCCACGATCACAACGGCTGTCATTAAGATTAAGAAGAAGAAAAAGATTAAAAAAGTAAGACAAAATATTCATAGTTTTGTCATTACAACGATAATAATATAATTAATAAAAATTCACACCAGAAAAAGAGCACCAGTGATTTTTGAATTCAACTGCCTCATAATAATAATTCCGCTGTCTATCAGTAACTCTTTAGAATCCAAATTAGGTTTATAAATTTTTTTTCGTTTCAATTTTGTAAGATTTTAAAATTGTTATTAACTGAAATAAAAATATTTGCTCTATGTTTTTTTAAATAAAATGCTCTCTGAATTAGATTTAAAAAAGTATTTAGATTTTTTAAAATATTTTAGTTAATATAAATAAAAACTAATTAGTGTATGCATTACTATATTGCATATGTTATTGGTGTTAATATTTAATCAAAATGTTACAACGTCCGTCACTAATGCTACCAGATGGCAAAATAATGACGAGGTGTATAAAATGAGATTCAAAAAAAGGCAGGTATAATTCTCCACGCAACAATATCCCTAGCATAACTAACCCTGCCAGAGAGCTCAAACAATAATAATAACAAATAATAAAAAAGCAATAAAATCAAAATTCTCTTTTTAATAATGTCCATCACAAACATGATCAAGACATTATTCTAGATAGCGCTGTTCTCACACTTATTGGAGGCTGAAACGTATTATTGGCTACTGGAAGAATACAAAAGTGTGCCCCGATAAAAAAAAAACTTTATTTTTTTGAAGCACCCTACTCTATATTTTTAAAGTGGAATTTTAAGCAACCTTATTTTTAATGTATAAATATAATATGATATTCGTCCGAATGATTTAACATATACACTAGAATACGCCTGAAAATTATTAATTTCAATTTTTCTTATTTCTTTTATAGGACAGTTTATAATTAAACATATTTTTATTTTTAAATAAAATAACTTTTTGTTTAACACCACTTTATAGAGTTAAAACCAACTAGTTTCGACTCACAACTGAGTCTTCATCAGGGTTCAGATATTAACAGTTAATATCTGAACCCTGATAAAGACTCAGTTGTGAGTCGAAACTAGTTGGTTTTAACTCAATAAAGTGGTGTTAAACAAAAAGTTATTTTATTTAAAGATATTATGTCTCACCACAATGTGTTTCCTTCGTGTGAAAAAATATTTTTATTTTACTTTCTCCGTTGTTTTTTATTTGTTTGTTGTGGTGGAATCTAATAATAGATTTTTCACCATGTTCCTGACAAGCTAGACTTCTGAAACTTTCAACATTTATGAACAGTGGATTTTTAAATATTAATAAATAATTTTTGACATGATTTGGTCATTATTTTGATAAAAATTAATAATTTTCCACTATCAAAATATCTAATATTAGTATAAAAAAATGTAACGCTTTAAATTTTTTTAATTTTAATCGGCAGATTCAACTTTGACATTTGTTGTAATACCAAAATATCATTATTTAATTTGGCAATCGAGAAAGATGGTATAAATGAATTGTATTTTTTATAATATGAAAATTAAGATAAAAAAATATTTTTATATGAAAATACATATGTTCTAAGAACACAGTTACTGGAGGTGTTCCCCAGAGGAATGGTTTTTTAATTAAGGATAAATTATAGAAGTTTCATAGAGACGAAGCTATTTTTATATGAGAAAAGTGGATGGAAGTCTCTTATACGAGATCAAGATCTTATTTATCGTGTAAGAAATTTCCATCCACTTTTCCCATATATAAAAGCTTCGTCTCTGTGAGACTTCTATAATGTATCCTTTATTGAGATGAAAAAAATTGTTTTAAATTTTATATTTGGATACTACATGGGATATGTTAAAAAATAGATTATGAATGTACGCAAAGAAATCGTATAAAACCATGTATTTTTTTGATTTACTTGTTAACAATATTTTTTATGTGTGTTGACGAATTTTTTTTCTCAGAACGTATGTACATTAATAAATATAGATAAATTATATTTAAGTAATACAAAAGGATATCAAATAATTTTATTTTATGTGTACCCATTGTTGTGTAATAATTTTTAAATGTACCTAATTGTAAATAGCCATATGAAGGCGAAAGAAAATTTTCACTGAGTAAAAGACTACTGAGACTAGGAAAGTACACGAAGACAATTTGGCATTATTTATAGGTGCGTCGTCATGCGAGCGATGTCGCTAATAATCTTCCCTGCAGGGGTTTGGAATTCCACGACGATGTCCGCGGCCCCGGGTCCCAGGTCTGGAGGACCCCTAGGTATGCGAGCCACGAATCGAGACCCCTGACATTCCTGCGGCAATGTGGGAACATTCACTAAATAACGGAAATCTCGGGACAATCATTTATCCCGCTAACGAAAATAAATCTTCCCGGCAGTATGCACGCAAGCAAGGTGTGGGTCTCTAACGTTAGAGGAAAAATAACAATGAAGTCAGCAAAATCTTCAAAAATATTGCTGAATGGAATGTTGTCGGATACACTAAAAATGTAGTCTAAAGCTGAATGCGGTCAAATGCAAGGAATTAATAATAATAATAATAGTTTTCGTAAGTATTCACCTCAAGAGCGCTTCATACAAAACAACTTACTGATTATAACACTTATTTACTATTACTTTTTCGCTATGCAAAAATGGAATTAACATTTAAAACTATAATAGTTGGGAGTGCCAGAAAGAATCATGTATTTTTGTGGAGTGCATACTAGGAGTGGCAACATTAGGTAGTGTTGTAACGGTCTGATTCTATAGGATTTTATATTATTGTCTAAACAAGTGGGTTTTCAGTGTTTTTTTGAACTATGGTAAGCTCAGTTTACGAGGAAGTTTATTCCACAACTTTGGTCCAGCCACTGCAAAAGCATGGTCACGAAAATTGGTTTTGTGGACGTGATTAACTTCAACTAACCGTCTTGTATTAGATGTTGATGCTGAGCGAAGAGTTAGTTGTCTGCTATTTGCGGAAAATGGAATGCAGAAGTTGGTAACGTATTGAGGGGTCATGTTGTGAATACTCTTGAATATTGTAAGGCATAACTTGATATTGTGTCTAAAATAACGGTATATACGGTAATTACGGTGACTGCGCATTATCGAAGTCTCTAAAACGGTCCATATGAAGATTCATTCCAGATAGAATTACTTGGACTATTTTATTTTATTTAATTTTATTTATTCATGGGAAACTAACAGTACATATAAAATAGGATTACACATGATTATTGATCAGTATAGAGACCATCTTACAGGATTAACATGTTATGTTTTATAGCAACAATAACTTGAGTTATACAAAATAAAACAAAAAAGTGAAAGTTTTACATTACGGACAAACTATGAGAGTCAAAGAATTGAAGGTAAAAGGGGAATAAGGAATGAATAGGAAAGGACTAATCTACTTAGTAAAAAGGAGAAAAAATAAGAATAAAAAGAAGTGCAAAAGATATATGTATAGCATAAAGATATCTGATCAATACATCCGCAAATATATATATGTGTATATATATATATATAATATTGGTGGGAGACTTTCATGTCACCCGCGAACAAGTACGGCTAGTCCGTAACTTTTGAGGCCTTTTTAGCCTTGGCAATCCTACATGATACCGTGTCGAAACGTCGGCCTAGGTCTTCTCAGGGAGACCATTTACAGAAAACGCGAGATAGTCCAGAATTTACTTTTGTTACATACAATAACGCTCGCGGAAACCTCAAGCAAAACATATATATATATAACTCTTTAATTTAAGTCGATTTAATTGGTGAATGTTCGCTGCTGATCATAAATTAATATAAAAAATGTCAAGACCGTGTAGTTTGATGGCGCAACCCACGCAAGTAGCCGCGCGCTGATTGACGTGTCACACTTAACTGCTCGCGCCTCATTAGTGGCTGGTCAGTGTTGTTGTTGTAATTCCAGCAAGTTACGGATAGACGGACGAAAGTACATTCGAAATTGGGAGAATTGATACGTCGCACCATATGCTTCTAATCCCCATATTTTTAGGATTCTTCATTTCTGCATTCACTCTTTACCTAATATTTCTTCTAACACGCCTCCTTCAGCCACGTGAAGCACTCTCCAAGTAGCATTCCTACTTTGACGTGAATTCCGCCCTGTTAAAAATGTTAAAACTCAAACGTTTGACATAAGTCATTTTAACCAAAAAATAACCAAATAATTGTCGATTTCATTTTTAAATCACCTCCAAATAATGTTAATGCATAAGTATAAGGTCAAATCTTTCTGTGCTCAAGTTTGACACATCTCCAATCGTAGATCTTAATTTGGAAATTAAACGTCAATAATGTAATTTCCTGCCAAAAATGAAATCTATGCAAGAAATAAAAATATCGATTTCTTTCTTCTCGGCGTGACATTGGCATAATGAAGGCTAAGCTGACTGACTGGCCAAACCACTGTTTCAGGTTTTTCAGCCATGATGTTCTCCTTCTTGCATGGCCCCAATTTTGTGCAATCTTTAACTGCATTATGTGATGCAAGATATTGTACTTCTCTGGATGTCTCATCACATGTCCGAGGTACTGTAGCTTTCGAATTTTCATCATTTTAACACATATTGTTTTAATAGCATCTTCATTCGTAACTTTTTTCCTCCAGCTTATTTTAAGTGTAGATCCACATCTTTAATGCTTTAAATCGCCTTATCAATTATCCTTAAAAGCAAGCGACCTTGCTTCCTATCCATAAAATAATATCGTGAAGACGTACCATCTGACCATTGGCATTCACGCTCCAAGATCAACGAATAACTAGATTAATAGCACGCAACAGTCCTCCACGCAAGTGAATTTTGCAAAATTTTAATTTTTTTAAATGTGATACCTACCTATTTATTTGAGAGTAAAACTTGGCCTCCCAAAAAAAATTTTGCGATTCTCTATCAAAGAATATCTAAAATAACCAACGCCAAAAATAAATGAACTCGCTCACAACATTTTCAAAGGCATTTGGGTAAAAGAAGAAAAGGAGGCTTTATTTCGAGGAGCCTTCGCCGCCTACCAACGAGTGAACACTTCGGGGGTGCCTCCCAAACTCGTCTGCACTTCAAAGGGCATTTAAAATATTTATACTCGAGTTCAACCAAACTTGGATATTAATTATTTTTATGTAATTTTAGTAAAATGCATAATTTTTTATAATTTATTTTTTATAATTGCGCCGCTTAATTACTACATATTTTTTAATATTTCAATTAAGTTGTTTTGAACCATATTTTTAAATTTTACATTTAACTAAACGTTGGATTGTTTAATGACTATTATTGTTTCATCGAAAAATATTTAACTATCATAACCAGTTCATGACAATATGAGAAGATAGATAGACTAAACAAATAATCTAAATTACGTTCAAAGGGGAAAGAAAAGCAGATATTATTTTATAAGCAGAAATGAATTATATTTTATGTATAATGCTTTGCAATTTTTGAGCAAAAAATCTTGATATCTTAAACAAATAAGGTGAATCGCTTGCAGAGATACACAGAAAAAAAACTATCTGAAGAAAACAGTATATTGTCACGAGACTACAGAAACTAAAAGAATCACATATAATCGAGGAATTTCCTGTACGTTTAAAGTTTAAAATAAATGGTGTAAATGCCGAATATACGCGATACGTCTGGAAACCTGAAACGGTATATAAAATGAAAGACGCCATTGCACACAGTCGTTTTTGATAGCAAAACAAAACCATAGCAACCATAGTGGTGACGCACCCAGCGAAAATAAATTACGAGAGTATCTACCGGGCGTTCGATAGTGAACACATGCGAATATTCTAAGACGAGTATGAGTGTTCCGCATATGAGTGATTAGTGCAAAAATTAGTCCGAATCACATAATTCTGCTCCAAGTTCATTTTCAGTGATTTTGGTTATCAAATAAAAAGTTAATTAATTTCAAGCGTTTCATTGGCTCCCACCGCCACGATCCTGTGACAATATATATGCCATTGGGGCTCGAATGCATCACATTTTTCTCTTGCTAGGATAATTTGTAACAATATAACAGTTGACTTTCACCCAGAATTTTTCCACTTAAATGTGGGGTATAAGCAAAGGCAGCAATATTAAAAATATAAATAAATGTTTTGAATGCAGTGACCCAGGATCACTAATTTATAATGTATTGAATTATAGATTTAATGTGTCTCTCCCTTCTTAAAATTATGTGATATACACGAGTTTATACGAGAAGATTCAAAAGAGAATATTCACTATAAAAGCACGGCGCATCAGGTGCGGGATGAAATGTGTTTGTTGTGACAGCTGCGACAGATATAGATTTGGGCAAATGGACAAGCAAACTGTGCTAATAAAACATTTTTGAAAGAAGTGGAATATTCAAATGCGATAAATTTGTGCAAATTATTGAATAGTTAAGTATAATTTAGTTTATGAACACACTATTCAATATACGATTCTATCTTTGCATCAAAAAAGATTATTGAGGACTCTTAGGATCTTAAAAAGAAAAATAAAGTATGTTTGATGCGATTATAAAAAACAAAAAATCTCTCCAACGACATTAACATCCATTAAAAATCCTTCCATAATACGAAGTTGTCTGAAATATAAAATAATTTATTTTAAAATGCGAGCCTACACAGTGTACATAAAACTTACAAAAAAAACATTTATAAGGGCAGCGATGCTTTGATAATGGTACGAGATCTGACCTTTTCCGATTGGAAAGGTTTTTTCGGGAAGGTTTCCCTTTTTCCCTCCAAAACAAAGCCCCCATTGACCTTCCTCTATAATTCAGGGTTCCTGAACACGTGATGGCGGCAAAAATTCAAAGCCCTGTCAGCAAAAGGAGGTCTTACAGTACTTCGGCTGCGATCTTTTCCACATACCCTCGTGCTGCACAGATATTTATATGCTCGTTCCTGCGCAGGTGTATACCGGTGGCATTAATATTTAGGGAATCTCTGGAAAAGGGACGGTTTCTTCGCGTTTGGATACGAAAGTATAATTATTACTCAATTTAGTCCAATCTAAATTATGAAGGAAAAATCCTCAAACGATGCGTTCGTTTAATTTGCTCGGTTTAAACTGTCTTTGATAGCCTAAGACAATACGACATTATTCAGTTCATGACATCATTTCCATGATAAGCTATGGTGTTTTTAAATTAGCATCTTACTGTTAAAATGTGACATGTTGGACATAATTTGCTCCGTATAATTTGGGTTAAAAAAAAAAGATTTTCTTGGAAAAAATTTATTTGAATGGGTAGAGGAGAATTGAGTCTGTAGTATTCAAGAAAATTCTGGAAAAAATGGAAAGTGCACCAAGCTCCAAGGGGACCAAGGCAAAATATTGAGTAGTGATGATGACATACATAAATTTGATATTTGAGATTAGCATCCTACTGTCGATGATGGGTATATCTCAGATTTATCAAATCATCAGATACAAATCTTAAATAACTGTATCATAATTGTGTAACCGGTTGAGATAATAGTTTGACTATCACTAGTATTGAGCACACGTGCAGAAGAATAAGATATACCCTAAGTAGCAAAATGGCTTTCTATAAAATAATCACTTATTCAACGCGGTTGAACATAGCCACGTTCGATGGAGTTAGGTTAAATTATAAGAAGACATAAAAAAGTTTACATTTTCTTTGCTACCGAACTTTATTTTCAACGCATTAAAGTTAACACTCATTTCAATATAACATTTTTCTTTAATTTTACGCTTCAACAGGCCGAGAGGCTGAATCACAGAAGCAAAATACATCACAAAATACCCAGGCTTGAGTAAATCATATCGATCAATTGTGACCTCACCGGGAATTGAACCCGGACCCTCGATATGAGGCGCCAGTGTCATGCCCGCAGGGCTACGGGGGCCGCCCAGTAGGCATGATACTGAGGCTTGAGTCAATCACATAGATTAATTATGAACTCACCGATAACCGAACCCGGAACCCTCGGTGTGAGAAGTCAGTGTCATGCCCACTGGGCCATGAGAGCCGCCCATGCTATTTTTTTTAAAGCAAAAAAAAAAATTATGATGTTTTTGCTAAAATAATATAATTTAGTCGAAGGAAAAAAAATATTATTTTTTTATTATTTAATATATAGTACAAATACAGTTCTTATATATTTACATAATAGATTAACATTTTTTTAAAATACTTTATAGTCATGTAGGACCTCATCAGTGAAGAGAAGCTCTTGAATCTGATGAGGGAGCCACAAATCTTATTATAATATATAGGTAGTAAATACAAGTTATTTATTAATACGGTAAAAAAGATATGTTATTTTTTTGATTTGCTCTGAAGGGTTACTGATGCATCGTATCTCGATAGGTAAGTTATCATATTTATTAATGGCTTTATAAATATAATGATGCTGCATTTGTGTTATTTTACATTTAGGCATTATAAATTGGTTTCTATTTCTCATAAGTTTGAAATATTCTTGGTTTTCTGTAAGGTTTTTCTTTGCATATTTTTAAAATGGAAACTTGCTTGAAAATATCATCTAGGTTAAAGAGATCTTTTGTTGAAAATGTTAATTTTTTTTCAGTATTACTTTAATGATAATCCTTTGTGATATTTTTACTGAGTTTAGATTTTTCTT